>CM076409.1:48804031-49128700 GCA_038363315.1 Mugilogobius chulae | reverse complement strand
ATTGTAGGTAGTATCTCCGTCGGTAAACATGGCGGAATGGTGTGCTGTGATTGGTTTGCTGCCGCAATGCGATCGGTCTAGCTCAGCGTGTCCGTCTTTAACTGTGCAGATTGTATAGTTTTTGTGAAAATAACAGATATCTAGGGCTGGTGAATGTAAGAGCCCCCAATCCCTTTAAATGATCAAACATTATAAACGATTTTCTTATCTGACGATTTGGACGAAAATGAGGCACCCTGATGCAGAGTGTCATGTCCAGAATCAAGGTCGGAGCTGAAACGTTCAACTACCCATGTTTAAAGTAAGGCCCGCCCCCTCCCTCCCAAGAGGACAGCTCCCAAGAGGACAGCTCCCAAGAGGACAGCTCCCAAGAGGACAGCTCCCAAGAGGACAGCTCCCAAGAGGACAGCTCCCAAGAGGACAGCTCCCAAGAGGACAGCTCCCAAGAGGACAGCTCCCAGAGGACAGCTCCCCAGAGGACAGCTCCCCAGAGGACAGCTCCCCAGAGGACAGCTCCCAGAGGACAGCTCCCGAGTGTACTGGTAGACTAATCCAGCTGAATGTAGTACAATTACTCCAAAGATTAATCCCAAAACTCACAGTGCTGTAGCGGGCGTGCTCTAGATACTAAATTTTTTTTTTTTTTTATAAAAGTAATTGAAATTTGTTTACCTTAAGATGCTGGGCTTTTGGTTTCACAGTCACTGGAGACTTTGTGTTATCAGTCAGAACTAATAGCAGAAAATACAGGAAACTGCTTTCCAGACTTTTCATAATAAAAACAATGTACAACATTTTTGGACTTTTCACATTAAAAGCACTGTAAAACAACATTTTCAGGATTTTCACAATAAAACCACAGTAAAGCAGCGTTTTTTGGACTTTTCACAGTAAAAGCACTGTAAAACAATGTTTTCAGGATTTTCACAATAAAAGCACTGTAAAATAAAACACACAAACTTTATTGCATTATATTTTGTTTATTTATTTGTAACTTTATTGTAGCTGTTAAGCAGTCATTTTGTATACATTCAAATTTTATATCGTAAGTGTGAGTTATCTTTTCAAACTGTACCATCATTTTTATGTTGTGAAATGTACCGTTCACGTTCTAAAATGTTGTGATGATGCACAGATGATGCACAAGAGTTTGTCTTCATAACATTGTTTTTAAAATGCTATTAAAATGTATTGTCATTTCACATTTTCAGAATAGTGACTAGGTCCATTTACTTTTGGTATTACAAAAAAAAAAAAAAAAAGAAAAAGATTTAACTAATATTCATCTTAGCTTATTAAATGCACAACATTTTAAAGAATTTACTAATGCAGTCTATAAATGATTTATAAGGCTTTATTAAGGTTAACTCATTTTTGATAAATGCTTTTTTAATCATTAATTAATACTTTATTAAAACTTAATAGTGTGCAGTTAATATAAGGTTTGACCAGTTTTTTAGTTGTAAAAGAGTAAACTTTGTGCTTTTTAGTTTTTATGAGTGGAAGTTGTCAGATTTAAAACCTATATCGTGTTTGCTACCCCACCTTTAAATAAAAGGAAATGTTAGCACTTAGCAGTGATGAAATAAAGTTTCAAATGTGTGTGAGAATACAATAAAATGGGCTTTAATACAAAATATCTATACTCGGGCAAATCAGATCTCTTCTAAAGTAGATAGATTGGATGTTGTGAAACTCATGCATTAGCAGTGGCGGTTTGGGTGGGCGAGGGGCAGCCGCCCAGGGCGGCATTGCCAAGGGGCGGCATTTGCCGAGAAAAAAAATCAAAAGTCCTTCATCAGCGCCGCAGGACGCATGCAATCTAATGTACAGTTAACAGGTCAAGCTATACCAGGAGAAACAGCACCCTCTACTGGCGCCGCATCCCTTCACAACAGTTCTGTGTTTTTGGTCATGAGCTGTGTCATAATACGCTGATCCTGCAGGGGGCGCTACGTGCACAGTCTGTTTGGTTTCACTTTTTCTCACAGCCGCAGATTCTTTAATATTAAGTTGTTAGCGGCAGACTGCTCCGTCTTCTGCAAACTTTATCCGGTTATCACTTTATTAATGCGATGGATCTTTTTAACAGCGAAAATAAAAGGCTGTTGTCTTTATTTTTAACACAAATCCTCCGCCGTGGAAAGGACGAGCTCTGAATCACCGCAGTGTTGGACAAACATAAACTTTCACGGAGTTTTTTGATCAAACAGCTAACTAACCTGGATTTCTCCAAGTTAGTTTTAATTGGCGGACCTCAGCAAACATGTTTTGTTTTTCTGGTGTAACGGTGCTGCGTGTCTGCAGCATTTTGGACAAAACAACCCAGTCTGTGTGTATTATTTTGGCTTTGTTTATCACCCAAGTCCCTCCTCTAGAGCCGCTGCAGCAGGTATGTAACCCGGGGGTCCTGAGGGTTTTATTTTGCGTCATGAGTTAATGTGAATAAATAAACACGAGTTAATGCAAACAAATTAATAACTGCGTTTCCAGCATTCAAAATTCGCTTCAGCCGTTATGTGCATAAAACGAAATCCACCTCTAGAGAGCGTATAAACTTTTATGCGCATTAGGGATTCTAAATGTGATATTTGCCGTTTCCACCTCCCAGGACTTATTCGATACTTCTTAATGCGCATTAAAAACAAGGGGGTGGAAACGCTAGTAGTCTCTTTAGTCATAGATTTTTCATTTGCATGTGCAATGAGATGGTCAAAACCCTCAGGTACTCAGTTTAAAAAAAAAAAAAAAAGAAGAAGAACAAGAGAAAAAAGGATAAAGGTATAATGACTTTTGCCCAACTGTCATAATTATTATTTAGCCTGCCTGGCTTGCACACTAATTCTCCATTTTAATATCAAGAAGAAGGCCCAGACACTACTAGGCCTAATGCTGCTGAGTTCATTTTGATTATTAAAAATCACATATTACTGACAGATTGTTACCACTTTTTGACAGATGTGGATATACAGTAATTGTAAAAATTATTAAAGCCGCAAGCGGCATTCCAACAGCCTTGCGGGCGGGCTAGGGGGGTTTGGGGGGCGCCAGAGGAGCTTGTTCGCCCAGGGAGTCATGCAGGCCAGAACCGCCTCTGTGCATTAGGTAAAAGTATTATCCTCTTGTACATTGTATAACAATATTATAATATAATTTTTATTATCTACTCCAAGGGTGCCCAAACTTTTTTCCTCAACGGGCCAAAATTAATATTTTTCCTTGAAGGGCCAATGTGAATGATTTTGCATTATGTTGCATCTAAAAAGATAATTTGCAATAAGATTGTGATCAATTTGTATTTTATGAGCCTGTTTTAGCAGAATATATTTGATTTGGTGTACTTTGACGATCTTTTTAACTTAAAATGTAATCAGATAGACATTCTTAACAAATTGCAGTATCTCTTTGGGAGCCAAAATAAACTCCTTAGAGGGCCGAGTTTGGCCCCCAGGCCCCACTTTGGGTGCCTCTGATCTACACATGGAAAGTAACTACAGTGTCCTAAGTTACCTCGAACAAACAAGTTCAGCTGTTCTTTATATGCCAATTATGCTTACTTACTTATTACAAAATAGAAGAAGTTAAACATGACTCTCAGACTGCACTGCAAAAAATGAATTTCCAGACAAGTTAAAGTTGCTTGATTCAAGGGATCTAAAGTTAATTTCAAGCCTTTTGACCAGTTGATTTATTGTAGAGACATAGATTAATATTCTTGTTTCAAAGTGTTTCAAACTGATTTCAAGACATTGCTTCTTATTTTGAGCCAAATTATTTGCCAGAAAACTGTTCTTATCCCACTGGCATTTTTTTTCTTATTTCAAGACTAATTCTTTTCAAACCAGAACAAATGTCTGTGAAATATTCAACATGACACAAGCAATTAAATCGTATCCAGTGAAAACAGCTCAAATCTGGATTCAAGTTCTGATTTCAAGTCAGATAGTAGATAGTTTACTCTCAGTAGAATGAAGTCACCGTCAGAATTTGTGCAGTTACTTTACAAACCTTTTAGAGCAAAATCAAGCTTTGTACATCCAAACGTGTGGGTTCTTTCTATCTGCTGCTTGTGTTGTGTCAGATGTGGATCTGAGGCGTGGAGCTCATGGGGAAACCAATCCCACAGGTAACATGCACTAGTACTCTGTTAGTGGCTCCAGGTTTAACTAGGACTGGGCCATAGATCTCTTCTGTGTCTTCAAATGGATTACCAGACCATTATGAAATATTGTCAAATTAATCACTGGAAAAAAAATCTTTATAAGAAAACAAGAGAATTTGTGCTTGAAATATGTAGTAAATATTGCTTTTAGTGTATTTTGACCGTCATGAGATTCAAACCTAAAAAAAGATAAAAGACACAAAATGTGAACAAACTATCCTTTTTTTCCGGTAATCTTTTGGTAAAACAGTACAAAAAAAAAACTCAAAATGTAGATAGTTTTAACCTAATTTAAAAACATTATTTTAGTGTAGTATTAATAATGTGCTTTTTGAAGGACAAAGTTTGGTCCAAGTAAACGCCTACATATTTAGTTACCGTAACAGTATTTATTTTTTCTCCATCAGCATAAATATTAGGTAGATCTCTTATTTTGTTGTTTATATAGCGCTTTTCCATTTTCCAAGGCACTCAAAGCGCTTTTCGGTGACGTGTAGTAAAGCTCCAGCCCAGAGGCCACTGCTCGTGTGAAAAATCTGGCCCTCAGGAAAATAAAGTAGAACAGCCCTGGACTAAACAGTCAAACTAGTAGATTAAAAAGCCTGTGCATACAATAATGGTCATTTGTAACATCTGTGTTCAGGTTTGAACATGGCCCTCAGAGACAAATAATTGTCCTAAAAGATGCAACAATCTATGACAAGCAAGCAATTATCCAGAAAATGCTCCAGGTCAGACTTTACATTTTAAACATTTGGTTCATGAATATATATATTTTGTTTTTGTTTTTCTTCCTCAATAAAATGTGTCCTGTACAGTCTTAGTATGATATCATATGCTCAATATTTAATATTCGGATCTTCCCGTCTTTGTTCTTAAAGTTTCTTTGACAAAATTCCCAATCCTAGAGGACAGCTCCCTAGAGGACAGCTCCCTAGAGGACAGCTCCCTAGAGGACAGCCCCCTAGAGGACAGCTCCCTAGAGGACAGCCCCCTAGAGGACAGCCCCCTAGAGGACAGCTCCCTAGAGGACAGCCCCTAGAGGACAGCCCCCTAGAGGACAGCCCCCTAGAGGACAGCCCCTAGAGGACAGCTCCCTAGAGGACAGCTCCCTAGAGGACAGCTCCCTAGAGGACAGCCCCTAGAGGACAGCCCCCTAGAGGACAGCCCCTAGAGGACAGCCCCGCAAGTCGTGCCACGAGTGTCCTGGAAGGCTACATATTCAGCAGAATGTAGTACAATTACTCCAAAGATTAATCCCAAAACTCACAGTGCTGTAGCGGGCCGTGCTCTAGATGCTAAATTTTCATTTTTTTTTTTTATAGTATGAAATTTGTTTTCCCTAAGATGCTGGGCTTTTGGTTTCACAGTCACTGGAGACTTTGTGTTTCATCAGTCAGAACTAATAGCAGAAATACAGGAAACTGCTTTCCAGACTTTTCATAATAAAAACAATGTACAACATTTTTGGACTTTTCACAATGAAAGCACTGTTAAACAACATTTTCAGGATTTTCACAATAAAAGCACACTTTAACAGCATTTTTGAACTTTTCACATTAAAAGCACTGTAAAACAACATTTTCAGGATTTTCACAATAAAAACACAGTAAAGCAGCGTTTTTGGACTTTTCACAATAAAAGCACTGCAAAACAATATTTTGAACTTTTCACATTAAAAGCACTGGAAAACAACATTTTCAAGATTTTCACAATAAAACCACAGTTAAGCGGCGTTTTTGGACTTTTCACAGTAAAAGCACTGTAAAACAATGTTTTCAGGATTTTCACAATAAAAGCACTGTAAAATAAAACACACAAACTTTATTGCATTATATTTTGTTTATTTATTTGTAACTTTATTGTAGCTGTTAAGCAGTCATTTTGTATACATTCAAATTTTATATCGTAAGTGTGAGTTATCTTTTCAAACTGTACCATCATTTTTATGTTGTGAAATGTACCGTTCACGTTCTAAAATGTTGTGATGATGCACAGATGATGCACAAGAGTTTGTCTTCATAACATTGTTTTTAAAATGCTATTAAAATGTATTGTCATTTCACATTTTCAGACTAGTGACTAGGTCCATTTACTTTTGGTATTACAAAAAAAAAAAAAAAAGATTTAACTAATATTTGTCTTAGCTTATTAAATGCACAACATTTCAAAGAATTTACTAATGCAGTCTATAAATGATTTATAAGGCTTTATAAAGCATTTATTAAGGTTAACTCATTTTTCATTAATTAATACTTTATTAAAACTTAATAGTGTGCAGTTAATATCAGGTTTTACCAGTTTTTTAGTTGTAAAAGAGTAAACTTTGTGCTTTTTAGTTTTTATGAGTGGAAGTTGTCAGATTTAAAACCTATATCGTGTTTGCTACCCCACCTTTAAATAAAAGGAAATGTTAGCACTTAGCAGTGATGAAATAAAGTTTCAAATGTGTGTGAGAATACAATAAAATGGGCTTTAATACAAAATATCTATACTCGGGGCAAAATCAGATCTCTTCTTAAGTAGATAGATTGGATGTTGTGAAACTCATGCATTAGGTAAAAGTATTATCCTCTTGTACATTGTATAACAATATTATAATATCATTTTTATTATCTACTCCAAGGGTGCCCAAACTTTTTTCCTCAACGGGCCAAAATTAATATTTTTCCTTGAAGGGCCAATGTGAATGATTTTGCATTATGTTGCATCTAAAAAGATCATTTGCAATAAGATTGTGATCAATTTGTATTTTATGAGCCTGTTTTAGCAGAATATATTTGATTTGGTGTACTTTGATGATCTTTTTAACTTCAAATGTAATCAGATAGACATTCTTAACAAATTCAGTATCTCTTTGGGGGCCAAAATAAACTCCTTAGAGGGCCGAGTTTGGCCCCCAGGCCCCACTTTGGGTGCCTCTGATCTACACATTGAAAGTAACTACAGTGTCCTAAGTTACCTCGAACAAACAAGTTCAGCTGTTCTTTATATGCCAATTATGCTTACTTACTTATTACAAAATAGAAGAAGTTAAACATGACTCTCAGACTGCACTGCAAAAAATGAATTTCCAGACAAGTTAAAGTTGCTTGATTCACGGGATCTAAAGTTAATTTCAAGCCTTTTGGCCAGTTGATTTATTGTAGAGACATAGATTAATATTCTTGTTTCAAAGTGTTTCAAACTGATTTCAAGACATTGCTTCTTATTTTGAGCCAAATTATTTGCCAGAAACTGTTCTTATCCCACTGGCATTTTTTTTTCTTATTTCAAGACTAATTCTTTTCAAACCAGAACAAATGTCTGTGAAATATTCAACATGACACAAGCAATTAAATCGTATCCAGTGAAAACAGCTCAAATCTGGATTCAAGTTCTGATTTCAAGTCAGATAGTAGATAGTTTACTCTCAGTAGAATGAAGTCACCCGTCAGAATTTGTGCAGTTACTTTACAAACCTTTTAGAGCAAAATCAAGCTTTGTACATCCAAACGTGTGGTTCTTTCTATCTGCTGCTTGTGTTGTGTCAGATGTGGAAACCAATCCCACAGGTAACATGCACTAGTACTCTGTTAGTGGCTCCAGGTTTAACTAGGACTGGGCCATAGATCTCTTCTGTGTCTTCAAATGGATTACCAGACATTGTGAAATATTGTCAAATCAATCACTGGAAAAAAAAATCTTTATAAGAAAACAAGAGAATTTGTGCTTGAAATATGTAGTAAATATTGCTTTTAGTGTATTTTGACCGTCATGAGATTCAAACCTAAAAAAAGATAAAAGACACAAAATGTGAACAAACTATCCTTTTTTTCCGGTAATCTTTTGGTAAAACAGTACAAAAAAAAACTCAAAATGGAGATAGTTTTAACTTAATTTAAAATACATTATTTTAGTGTAGTATTAATAATGTGCTTTTTGAAGGACAAAGTTTGGTCCAAGTAAACGCCTACATATTTAGTTACCGTAACAGTATTTATTTTTTCTCCATCAGCATAAATATTAGGTAGATCTCTTATTTTGTTGTTTATATAGCGCTTTTCCATTTTCCAAGGCACTCAAAGCGCTTTTCGGTGACGTGTAGTAAAGCTCCAGCCCAGAGGCCACTGCTCGTGTGAAAAATCTGGCCCTCAGGAAAATAAAGTAGAACAGCCCTGGACTAAACAGTCAAACTAGTAGATTAAAAAGCCTGTGCATACAATAATGGTCATTTGTAACATCTGTGTTCAGGTTTGAACATGGCCCTCAGAGACAAATAATTGTCCTAAAAGATGCAACAATCTATGACAAGCAAGCAATTATCCAGAAAATGCTCCAGGTCAGACTTTACATTTTAAACATTTGGTTCATGAATATATATATTTTGTTTTTGTTTTTCTTCCTCAATAAAAATGTGTCCTGTACAGTCTTAGTATGATATCATATGCTCAATATTTAATATTCGGATCTTCCCGTCTTTGTTCTTAAAGTTTCTTTGACAAAATTCCCAATCCTAGAGGACAGCTCCCTAGAGGACAGCTCCCTAGAGGACAGCCCCCTAGAGGACAGCCCCCTAGAGGACAGCCCCCTAGAGGACAGCCCCCTAGAGGACAGCCCCCTAGAGGACAGCCCCCTAGAGGACAGCTCCCTAGAGGACAGCCCCCTAGAGGACAGCCCGCTAGAGGACAGCCCCCTAGAGGACAGCCCCCTAGAGGACAGCCCCCTAGAGGACAGCTCCCTAGAGGAGCCACGAGTGTCCTGGAAGGCTACATATTCAGCAGAATGTACAATTACTCCAAAGATTAATCCCAAAACTCACAGTGCTGTAGCGGGCTGTGCTCTAGATGCTTAATTTTCATACATATATATATGTATATGTATATACATATATATATATATATATATATATATATATATATATATATATTTATTTATTTACATATAGATATATATATTTATTTACATATATATATATTGGTTGATCTCCAATGTACACATACACATACCTACAATACATATTAATGATAATAAAAACATAGGCTATTTATAAGTATAGGTATACACACATATACGATGTACATGCGTACACAAACGTGCATACATATACACATCCCCCTATGCACTCATGCATTCACATATAAATTAGGGATGAAAATCGTTCAAAAACTTGGAAAATCGTGCAAAATCTGCCAAGAATCAATCAGTTTTTCTCATGCAGCCACTGGCCTACATGCACTCTGCAGTTGTACAATACACACAATAATACAATGGTCACAATGTCCAAAGAAATGTGTGAACCCTCGCAACACTCGACCAAATGCACTATTATGTTGCCACAACAACTGATTGTGGAACTCCAAATAGACACCAAAAACAGCTATACTCTACAAATGCTCATAAAAACACACGCCCTGAGCACAATCAGTGGCCCTGTTTTAAATGTTGTCCATTGTGTCCCCTTTCCAAAAGTACATGCCCCAGTCTTAAACCTACACATTAAACACGTTTGTTTACTCATATGTTTACATAATTTTTCATAAGCTGCCCAGATTTAAATTTTTTTTTTCAATATCCTATTCTTCTATATCTTTAATAAACCATCTTTTTTCAAAAATCTCAAACATGTTCCTTATTTTGTGAGTAATTTTTTCTTTCCTTTTTCTTTCCTGTATTATATGAATCCACTTTTTAACCTCTGGCGGATTTGTTTTCTTCCATTCTTTCGTCCCAGTTTTTAAAGCAACTATTCTGAAAATTCGAAATAACTTTCATCTGGTGTTATTCTTTCTGGTATTTTACCTAATAATAGGTTTCTAATTTTATATCCAGTCTCTTTCAAAAAAAGGGTTAGATGTTCATGACTTGTTGCCAAAATCCTTGTATTATTTTACATGGACATAGTTGGCATTAATTTCTCCACATTTCCACCAACATTGAGAATCTTTTTTATACTTTTTTATGCATTCAGGGGTTTTATTATAATTTACTTAGAATGTTTTTCGATTCTGTAGTTGATGTTTTTGCGATAAATCTTATCAAAGGATGTACCTGACTTATATTTTTCAATTTGCTTTTTAAATAACTTCTCACTTGTAAATATTTATATAATTGCTTCCTTGGTATATTATAGGTTTTTGAGATATTTTCAAAAGATTCCAGTTCTTCTTTTTGATACATTTGATAAAATCTTACTTATCCTCTTTCCGCCCATCCAGCAAATACAATATTTTATCGGTTTGGTTCGCTTGAAAATCCAGATCTCCTGATATTTCTTTCAAATACACAAGTTCCTCTTTTTTGATTTTCAAGTCTTTTTGAAATTTTGCCATATCCTAACAGTGTTTCCTGTACAATAATGTGTGTTTATTTCTTCATTTAAGTCTTTATTTTGAGTTGTAAAAGTGAGAGATTTGATAGAACCAAACCTGCTTATCTCCATTTCTTTCCATATGGGAATATCAATATTGCTTATCCAAGTTATTATTGTTTTAATCTGGGCAGCTTTGAAATATGTTTCTAAGTCTGGTAGTGCTAATCCTCATCCTGATTTTGCCAGTTTTAGATTTTTTATTTTCACACGTGGTATTTTCTCATCCCATATAATTTTTCTGGACGAATTATCCCATTCTTTAAAATGGGATATTTTAAGTCTGTTCTGCCACTCTGTACTGTCCCACGTCTCTCTCTCTCTCTCTCTCTGTCCCACAGGCCAAAGCAGTCATGTGAGCGCTTCTGTTCATGCGCACTTGTCCGTACAGCACTTCTTTACAGAATCACATCTATGTTCTACAGCTTTTCTGCAAGTGTTTGGCAGGACGGCTGCGCGGTCCGGACGGGGCGGCGCTTGGGTCCAGATCCGGGCTTGGGTCAAGATCCGCACCGGAGTCTGCCTTTCGGTGACCTGGGGCCTAAACTCTTTTTGAATGTCAAGTGCTTGTCAAGTCTTCACTAATTTCTCCAACTTCACAACCAAAGAAAATCACTCCAAATGACTTTGGCCAGAGATAACTGCTCGCACATGTCTGTTTATTTATTTATTTTTATTTCTAATATTATTACAAATCATTATTTTATTCCTTATATGGGCTGTGGATCATAGAACATCCTTACAGTCGTTAATGCAACTTATTACATGACAAAAGGGAGTTCCACCTGTGAACTGGTTTACATTGATATTGTCCTTACTTCCTGTAATTCGTAAACTAATAATCAAATCACTCTCAGATATTTATTTCGAGTTTTATCAGCCTTGAAACTGAAGACGACAGTACAACACAAGTCTTGTTTTGCTCTGAATGTGGCTCACAGCTGTTGTTTCAAAATAATAATAAATAAAAAGCTAAATCAACTTTAATGTTATAATCTCTGTTTACTTTTAAAACATTTATTCAAACCTGTTTATTTGCTGTTTAAATGCTAATTTTTTTAAGTTTTGTGTGAAATGATTAATGTCTACAGACAATTCCAGACTGTCTGGAAGCTGATTCCACTGAGGATCTTATGACTAATCAAAGCTCTTCTGGAAAGGTGGTAAAGCTGGTCTGGGGACAGCCAGTTTTGAAGCTGCTTTAAAACTGTGTTGGAGCCAGTTTTGAAGCTGCTTCCAAGTTGTGCTGGAGCCTGTTTTGGAGCTGAGTTAAAGCTGCTCTGGGGCCTGTTTTATGACAAGTCAAAGCTCTTCTGGAAAGGTAGTAAAGCTGGTCTGGGACCAGTTTTGAAGTTACTTTTAAACTGTGTTGGAGCCTGTTTTGGAGCTGCTTTCAAGTTGTTCTAGGTCCATTTTCTGATTAGTCAAAGCTGTTCTGAAAAGGTGCTAAAACTGGTCTGGGGCCCGTTTTGAAGCTGCTTTAAAGTTGTATTGGAACCTGTTTTGGATGAGTTAAAGTTGTTCTGGGTCCACCAGTTTCATGACTAATCAAAGCTGTTTTGAAAAGGTGCTAAAACTGGTCTGGGTCCAGATTTGAAGCTGCTTTAAAGTTGTACTGAGCCTGTTATGGGGCCAGTTTTAGAACTAGTCAAATCTGTTCTGAAAAGATGGTAAAGCTCAGCTTCAAAACAGCACAACTTTAAAGCAGCTTGTTTAAAGCAGCTTTTTTTACATTTTTTTTATTCCGCCTCTAGAATTCTAATTTGACCCCCTGAACACGCTAAAAAACTCACAGCGCCACCGACAAAACTCAAAATGCATTGCGCCTATGGGAGACAGTCTGACGCAAACTTTGTCGTACAGCCACGAAATTCGGTACATGCATTCGTCTTACAAAGGCATTAAAAAAAACTAATCATGGCCACGCCCCCTTGGCCACCATCTTGGATTTTGCGTTCGGAAATGCAAATTCAACATTTTTGCTCACATCATCTTTTTATCAACTCCTCCTAGGGCGCTTTGCCCACTGAGCTCAAAATTGTTGGGCATAAAAGTTATCCAATTTATTTTGATCCAATTTGCTGTTTACTACAGATTGAAATAAGTGTTTACTTGGAGGGTCAAAATTTTAGTTTTTCCGAAATGCATAAAATTTTACCCAAAATTCCTTTGGGTCCTCCCGATCAAAAAAGCCAATGGTAACCATGTAACCTTTTGATTTGTGTCACCGCGGGAAGGCGCGCAAGCGCCCATGTTATCCCAATGGCATTTTTACAACATTCTCTGTTTTCTTCATGTCATACTATTAACTCCTCCCAGGGCGTTTTGCCCACAGGGCTCCAATTTGGTGCGCATGAACTACACATGTGGGAGATTAAAAGTTATCCAAATTATTTCGACATGTCTTTTGGTTTAGGTGCGGCGAAGCCGCAAATTCTGCCCAATATCAAGAAGATGCGCTCAAATCCCCATGCTATCCAAAAGGAGCATTCTTAACAATTTTGTTTTCTTCATAACATTTTATTACTTTCACCAAAGTGTGTGAAATTTGGCACAGTGACTCTTCATGTCACCCTGAAGAAAAAAGTTCAGGGTCCAAAGCTGTATTTTGCAGGCTCTTGCCATGACAACGCAGCGTATATATATATATATATATATATATATATATATATATATATATATATATATATATATATATATATATATATATATATATATATATATATATATATATATATATATATAAATTATAATTATTACTATATAGGTTATTATTTGTAATCATTACACCCCCCCCACCTTTTTTTTATACCTTTTCATTCAGTATCATTAATACCACCACACACCACTAAGTATTAAAGGTGGTACCATTATGAGTACAGATAACACTATCAATGTTATATACTGTATTGGGTTACTGTAAAATACGTTTCATATACAAACAAATACATTACACATTACTAGTTACAAGGAAAAAATGTATTACAATAAAACTGTCTCAAAAATGTAACTGAGTTAGTTACTTGAGTTACATTGAGCTAATCTCATACATGGTATAATACTTAACCGATTATATTTGCACTTGATTTTTGATTAATTAATAGAAATATGAGGTCACAACACCTTTTCTTCATAATATTTTATTTAGGTATTCACCTTTTTATAGATATTGTAAAGGGGAATATATTACAGTAACTTTTGTACTTTTGTCCCAACATTGCACCCTACGTACCACTGTTAGTACCACTGTAACTACTACTAAGTATCACTGGCAGTATCTAGAAATTAACTTGTAGATAATGAACATGACATAATGAACATGTATTATCTTTGTCTGTAAATTTAGAAATAACGGTATTTGTAGCGTAGATTCTGTGTACAATCTCCCAGTGTAACTCTTTAATTCTCATGATCCAGGTACAGGCAACAACACCGCCACCACGTTACGTCACTTCCTCAACAAACGCACACACGCCAGAGAGAGAGAGAGAGAGAGAGAGAGAGAGAGAGAAGAGAGAGAGAGAGAGAGAGAGAGACGCGCACCGGGCACAGAGCCTGTTCTCTTCAATCCGTCCGTACGCGCTCGTCGCACACGCTTCTCCCGGACCTCGGCGCCACTTGGAACTGTCCATGGTCTCACATTTCCCGCTCCTTCAACTCATCCAAACAAGTGCTCATCGGACTGACGCTGATAAACTACTTTTCCACCGCTCTTATGCACACGACAGCCCCTCATTTCACGCGTCTCTTTTGCTCGTATCAAATTCCTCGCTATTTTGTCTTCTTTGCAGATCCAATTTTCTTCCTCCGCCGCGGTAAGAAGTGACACCAGAGACGCTACCTGACCTGCTCGCACCGCCTCTGCCTCTCCACGTCCACCACCGAGCCACTTCACCGGAGTTTACCGCTGTTTACGACGAGGTTTGTGGCGTGAAACTGACTAAAAACAGCGCTGTCCTTCAAACTACGACACGACAAGAGTTGGGATTAAACCTATTAGCGCTTTTGGATGACATAAACTTTTCGCAAGCCCGCTCGAGTGGCTACATCGTGGACACTAGCACGTTTTACGCACGGATTATAACGTATTTGAACAGTTTCGACGAAGAAATGTGGGTACATCGCGGACAGTAGCACGTTTTACGCACGGAATATCACGTATTTAAACTGTACACGAACAAATGTGGCTACATCGTGGACAGTAACACGTTTTACGCACGGATTATAACGTAATTGTAACTGTTTACGACCAAATGTGGCATTAGCGGGAACATAACACGCACCCACGAGGAAATTAGCCGATTAAAACGCACCGATAATTGCTCATACTCTGTGGAATTTACGCCAAAGTTGTTTTTCTGACGCTGGGATTATAGGATACAACAATGAATTGGAATATCGTCGTTTTGGAAAGCTTATAAGGTCATTTCAATGTTTTGGAATTCCGTTCTAAGCCTCACTCATGGTTCTGACCACGTATTTACGAAGTGTACTGTAGTATTTTGAATCGAATTCTTGCTACAACCTACCTTTTGAAGTTTAACATTAGCCAGTTAGCTAAAAAAAAAAAACATTTAGCTGCGACTTTTGGCTAACCTGCAGACTTGCTAATGCTATTGCTAAGTGCTGTTTTTAAGTCTCACGAATAGAAAATATAATAATTCACTGTGATTTTGATTAGGTTTCAAGTTAGCGCTGCAAGCTAATCTGGATTTTGTCATTGCTAGTTCTTCCTCTAACCAAAATATAATAATTTAGAAACATATTTTGCCATTTAAATGATGTAGAATTGACTTTTGAATATGTTTTGGTGACTTCTGGATGGTGGATATCTGGTTTCAGCTAAAATAAAGGGTTTTTGTTGTATTAATTTGACAAAAATAACAGCAATTAGGTCTTGATATTGTTCAGTGAAAATGTGTAGATTTGACAGTAGAATTGACTTAAGAAATTCGATTTTTGGCTGAATTTATTGTCAATTTTACGAGTGTAGTTTGACAAGATTGAATTTTGGATTAAAATTAGTAACTAGCAAGAACTGCACTACTTTCTGTTTAAACTAGGAAGTAGCTTGATTCGCAAACTTTGTCTTTTGCACCTAAAAGTATATTGTAATACATTGTGACAATATTGCTGTAATTTCTTTATCCAATCAGAAAACCTTTTAGTTCCCATACATTGCCAACGCAAAGCTATGATTGGCTGAGCTTTGCAGCTACCAACCTTTAGCATTTTCTAGCTAAATAATGTGTCCAACTGTATCTGTGGACATTTTGGATGGCCTAAGCTTAGTGTAGAATCAGTTTTGACATGTGTCCGTTTGAATTGTTGTACTTGGATGAGTTTCCCTCCAGGCTCCGCCCCTTTCTCCGCCCACTGCTGGTGCCTAGGACAGGAGAACCATGAGTAGAGTTGCCAAGTCTGCTTCTTCGGAGTGACTTTGGGCATCTTTTTTGTGAATTTTGATATTTAAAACATACAAATATGCTAAAAGTTTTTATTGAGATGAGGTTGCTTGTTTTGGGCTTCTTTCCGAAGACTTGGTCACTTGCTGCTCTCTGAAAATCTGGCAACCCTTGACCATGAGCAGCACAGACCTGGAGCGCGTTTCCCTCTGCTCCTCCGCCAACTCCGTCTCCTCGGCGCGCACGCTTTCGGCTAACGTCCGCAAGCTGCACAACGCTCTCAACCTGCTGCTGTGCGATTCGGAGCGGGAACAGTTCATCCACTGCCTGAACGTCTACCACTCCAAGAGGAACGTGTACGACCTGGTGCAGACCCTAAATGTGATTCTGAATGTGCCCAGTAAGAGACAGCTGCTGCCCATGCTGAGGCTAGTGATCCCACGCTCGGACCAGCTGCTGTTTGAGCAGTACACCTCCGAAGGGCTCTACCTCAAGGCCGAAGCTGCTAACGGGACAGCGGAGTCGCCCGTGCCCCCGCCCAGCGCCAGCCCGCCTCCCCCGGGACACTTCTCTCCAGAGGTGAGTGACATGAACACTGATGTAGTCCTGAGTGGGGCTGGAAAAGATATTATCACAATTTTTTTCCTCAGTCATTCTAAATTTCCGATTAGATTTTGCTTAACCTTTTCAAAAAACAATAAAAAATGTCTTTTATGAACATATATCCCATTTATTACATGTTTTTGCAAATTTTATGTCAATATTCTGTCTCATAGTTGGAGTTTTGCTACAAACCAAATGTTTTTACTGACAAAGGATTGGTTTGTGGTTAATGTTAGCGAATATTTTTAGCCATGGTAGATTATTTGTAGAATTTTACAACTTACGGTAAACCGCAAACACGTCTTGCGTCTCACGTGATGTGACCGCCGTGCGTGGGCAGCGCCAGCGAAGAACAGCGTGTTAACTCACCGATAAGTTGAAAGGCTGCTAAAGTTAGCAAAGAAAATGACGCTCCAGGAGTTAGGAATGGGATTTTTGACTCTTTGAAAGGATTCGAATCATCATGAATCGTTCATCTCAAAGAGTCGTTTAAAAATCCGACTCTTTTGTTTTTTCTGTTTTTTAAACCCTCCTCAGTCCAACCTGTATATATTAAAAGTGTCTATTGAAATACAAACTAACTGCAATTGTTTAAACTAAAGTGGGATTTTGCGTTTTTCTTTCGCTCTCTCTCTCAATCACACACAAGTGCAGGGGAGAAAAGCAGACGAGTAGAACTGAGAAAAACACAACAAAACCAGAGAAACTGAGGAGAGTTCCTTGATTTTTAATGTTTAAAATGATGTGTGTTTTATTACAATACGACTCATATTCATGGAGAAATGAGACAAATAAGACACAAACTTAGATGTGTCTAAATGTAAAGTTACAGTGGGAATATAAGAACATTACCACCACAACCTGCCCTTATCAAATAAAATCTGAGATCCTGACCTGCGAGTCCAAAGACAATGGTAGTACACGACACGTGCATACGTACGTGTGCACTTGTGTAAGAAATACACACTGTCTGAGGCGACACCACAAGAAACCGGTGCTCTGTGTTCTCTGTACTCGCACTTTAAGTGAAAAAAGATCCTTGTTGTCCCTGTATTTGTGTAGTTTTCCGCCCATCGAGGAATTGAATTGTTCACCTCCGTGACTCGACTCTCATAGTTCACAGTGAGGAGTTGTTCAAAAGAATCGGATTGTTCATGAACGTCACATCTCTAAGTTGCATCCGTCCAAAGAATTAAGGCAGGGGATGTTCTAAAGATGACCTTGGCTTTGTACGGGCCGATTAATGTCCAAGTTGCAAAAAAAGTTGCAGCTAAAAGCCTTAACACATCAAACTTGATCAACATGTTCGATACAAACGCAGCACGTCATTTGTTCAATTGCTTTGTTCAATTGCTTTGTTCAAATTTTTTAAACAAAGTGCTCCAGAGAGAGTCACGAAATGGCAAAATCCGATTCTAAAATGTGATATTGTGACATGCCTGGTCCTGAGTCATTTCCCCAGCTCTCTGTCTGATCCAAAATGAGCAGGTTATTCTATCATCAGCAGATGTGTTTGACCCTGATGCACTGACAGGAGCAGGACTGAGTGAAGAGTGAGAATCCTTTACAACTCTGTCTCTGTCTCTGCGGCTGACAACACACTGCACTTTTTACCTTTGGCCCGAACATTCCTCTGATTTCCAGTCGTAGCTAGTCAGCTATCACCGACACTAACCGCAGCGGCTTCAGTCTCATAACGTGGAGCCGATTGTTAAGTGTGCACCGTGGAAAGATGTGACTAATGCAAGTCTGACAGACAGTTTTTAATTTGAAGGCCAATTTTGGGAACATTCTGATTGTTTTCTGTCCTCCCATTGCACTCACTGTGTTATTCACTCTTCGTGTCTTCTTTCTTCTTCTTAACCCCCATATGACAGATTACAACATTTTTAAAATTTTGACTTGGTTCGACGTGATAGTCTTTGTCATACATATTTATCATAGTTTTACAGCAGTTAAGTTGCAATTTATGAAGAAATGTACCACTAAAAGTAAAAAATTACGGGAAATAATTTAAGTTCTAAAACAGAATCCACATGCAACATGCAAAGACAATTTACACACAACTGACAACACAATTAAAGTGTTATAAGTTATAGTATTTTGTCACATTGTCACTCTTGTTATTTAGGGCCCAGATTTACAGTGTGGTTGCTAGGTAACAGTTGTGGATTGACATATGTCCACATATGTCTATATTTACTGGACAAAAGACGATGATGAACTTCACTAAAACAACCAAACTTGGTAAAAACAAGCTAAATGCTTAGTAACATCTTAATCATGTTTTTTCACGTACTTTATGAGTGGAGCCCACTTTTGTTAGAAAAGACTCAAATCTTCTGCAACCCTTGTCTGGACTCTTTGTGAAGCTGAGGCTCTGTAGTTTAGCCTCTGAAGTCTGACTGACTCTAGTTGAAGTGAGAAGAAGCTCTGCACAAAAGAACATCAGGTTTTAAAGTTCACCTCAAATGTCTTTGGGAAATAGAAGAAGTAATACAGCTGGAGTCACAGCCTGGGGCAGAATGACTCTACGTTTGGTATATTTTGGGTCTGGACAATTCCTCTTCAAAAGCTGAAGCTATTTTCATTCAAAATGAGTTGTTGTATTTACTTCAACTTACGTATTATCAAATAAAATAGCACAATACCAAGAAAAAAAATGTGATGGATGGTGACCAAAAAACACCTCCAGGGGCTTGAATGTGGCACCACCACAAATACATCAGCTCAATACAATACAAATATCATTCAATACATAGGATTTACATGATTCCAGAAACACATCAGGTTAAACAGAACATTCCATATGGAAAAGGAAGAAACATTTCAGAGCATATTTGAACCGAAAAACATGACTTTGATGTTTATTATTGTTAACATGATCTCAGTATTACGCACCAACATCGTAACATTGGGATAAATGTTGTAATGTGACCTTCATATGGAAAGAGTTGCATATGGCTGCACCGTACTCTCTTCAGTGTTTATCCTAACAAAAGAGTCTTGTTTTTTTCTGCTAAAACAGGCCTAGGTTCTTTGTTTTTTGTGAAGCTTGAGTTTTGGCTTTGGTCCAAACGTCCGTGTGATTAGTCAAGCCTCCGCACCACCGCTGGTTCTGGCCCCGTCACAATCACAGCCTAACAAGATGGATTCTCCAGAGTCTGGGAGCTCACTCAAAGATTTGTCAACTTCATTTTTCAGGAAATATGGAGTTTGTCATCTGCCTTAGAGAAGTCAGACTGAGAAGAACAAACTGGTGGATGGAATAGCCTGGTCATTTGGCGCAGTCGACAGGGATAGAACGATACACACGCTTTTGTTATCATTTTGACTTTGTTGACTGTGAAAGAGGTCAAATAAAGCCTTTTCTAACTGCACCAAAACTACAACACAAAGGCATGAAGAGACAAGTGAGGATCAAACTGATAGTCAGCAAACCTCTTTCTTTGGTTGCAGAACGTTACATATGTCTGTTAGAAGTCTTATTCTTCAACGGAGGATTCCACAGACCTCATCTTTCACAGGAAGAACCTTTGATTCTCCTGCAAACACCACAAAGTCTCAAACTGAACCAGCCATATTTGCTAATTTGCACTGACACATTGACTCGTTCTAAAAGTCAAGAGAAGACTGCAAACACAGAGGCAGTGTCATTTCTCTGGTGCAAAGATTTAACATTATAGAAGTCTCTAAACGAGGCATTTTAGTACAAAATGAAATCATTCTGGTTCTGTCCATGTACTATATGCATAAAACTGTGTGTCAGCAACAAACACAATGGATCTTCATTCAGTCAAAAGGCTTCAGGACAGAGGTACTCAGTTTTTATTTAGCTAACAAAGTAAACGCTAACTTGACAAGAACATGTCAATATGCTTCATAAGTAAACTGTTGTCAGTTTGTTAACACATCATTTTTACATTAAACCAGCTGTTCTCCCCCAATGGGGGTGGCAAAATGATTTCAGGGGGTCCACTGATCATGTGAAAAATGGAAAAGTAAGACAGCTTCACTGCAAAAACTACAAATCTAGATTTTCTTACTTGCTTTACAAGGTCTTAAACCAACAGCAGTAGGTAAATAAATAGAAATCATTTTGAATGCCTTGAAACCAGTCCAAAAATGCAGAAAATGTAAAAGCTGCATCTAACATTGTGTAATCAAATATATTTTCTGAACAGAAGCAACATGTTCCTTGTGTACACAGAGATGGGCGACCATGACAAAAGTTTAGATCTCACATTTGGGGCATTTCTCAATAATGTTTCATAAAAATATGTTTTATGGCAGTCCAAACGTGTTAAAACATTTGTTTAAAGGTACACTGTGAAACTTTCTGACCAAAAAATAGGGAAAATTACAATGAAATGTTTAACATTAAGATTTAATTTTTACACCAAATATAGAATGTATTTTTTCTTTGAGCAGGCTAGAAATGTCACAAAACAGACTGTCCCAGAGGAGGGCCTTCTTCTGTGGGTTTCCATTTTCACATTATAGAATAAAACATCTTTATCCACATTGGGAATGTCCCAAAGCTTGGATTGAACTTTCTATTTTTCTTGAGTCATATAGTTCATTTTTCACATCCATAAAGTTACAGTGTCACTTCAAGCATACTTCAGGCCTTACTAAAGGCTTCTGAACACTACAGAAGTTAAGGTCTGATTCTTAGCCCGTTGTTTCCCTCACGAGTTCAGGAGGCGTGGCCAGAGTAAGGACTTTCAAAAGAGATTTGTTGTGGTTTCTGTCTGATCGTCACTGGGACTTTGCTACGACTGATGGTTAGGATCATGGTGAGGTTCATCTACTGCACGAGCGAGGACCTTTACAACAGAAGCATCTGGTGCATCTGCCTTGTGACGACGGCTCTTAAATGTCGAATAAAGAAGAAACATTGCCTCATCATCTGTAAAGAAATGTAACGTTTTGTGCTCGTAGTCAAAGTGCAGCATTCTTTTTTACGATCATTCCACACTGTGTCATCTAGTTAGTAAGTAATCTTTATTTGTATAGAGCATTTCACAGTCAGAGTCACAAAGCGCTTCACAGAGAGATGAACCCCCCCTCCCCACTCAGTGACAGTAAACTGCCCTGGAGCAGCTCAGCAGAGTTGATTCGCCTAAACACCTGGCGCCTCAACCTCCGACTATCACCAAGTGTTCCCTAACATGCATGTTATTGGTTGGTGGGGAGACACAGGGAAGAACATGCAAACTCCACACAGAAAGGTCCAGGCCTGAGCGGGAATCGAACCTGCGACCTTCTTTGCTGTGAGGCCAGAGCGCTAACCACTGTGCCGCTGTCTAACACACCTACTCCTCACATGAAGTGAGAAGCACTTTTACCAGACAACAGAACATGACTTTTACAATGATGTGTCAGTGTAACAGCTCCTTTATAAACCTGCTTTAATCCTCTGGCTTTTCATTATTGTTGTTTCACTTTTATAACTGTTCTTTCTGTGACTTGTCTAAAAATCGCTAACATCTTAAACTTCTCTACTGTGCAGCTGAGTTAAGCTTTAATATGACTAGAGCTATTGTCTTTTGTATCACAACAATTAAAAATGGGGTAGCTGATTTTCACACTGTTAATATTCACATATAAATTTTTGTTTGCAATTACGTTTTTAAAATCCTCTGGAGAGGACCACCCATGCACAACCAATCAGAGTGCATATTCGGCCCCTGATTAGAAGTAAAATTCTTTATTATTCCATTCAGTACACAGTGGTCTTAGTTTTTCACAAAGTGCTGTATTTACCTTATACTTTTTAGTGGAAAGCATAAAGATGACTCATTTATAACTATAAAAGTGAGTTATCCCAGTTTTGATGAATTTAAACAAGGTTACATTTAGTGGCCTAACATCTGGATTAAATACTTTTGACCTGCAACCTATTGTCAGATTATTTTTTTCGAAACAACATTAACTATCACGTTTTGAAATAATGCTGCTTTGTCTGTTTTGTCAGTTCCCGGTGGCGTTACGAGGCTCTCCGGACAGTTTCAGCACCAGCAGCGATGGGACAGCTCCACTGGTTCCTCTGCTGGGGAGAAACTTCATCCACGAGCCGCCCGGAGAGCCGCGGCAGGTCAGCATGAAGCGCCACAAGAGCCAGGAGGGGCTGGGCTTCAGTATCCGGGGCGGGTCCGAACACGGCGTGGGCATCTACGTGTCTCTGGTGGAACCCGGGAGTTTAGCCCAAAAACAGGGCCTTCGAGTGGGAGACCAGATCCTCAAAGTCAACGACAAGACCTTTGAGAATTTCACACACGCAGAAGCCGTGAAGGTAGGAGAACTGTTTCAAAACACTGTTCTGCTGGGGTTGTTCTTGCTGTGTGGTTTTACTGTGTGCAGATTGAAGAGAAAATGTCACAAGTTGGAATTTTGGATAGGATGAGAGGAACGCAAACACAGTCAGCAACAAAAATGCCACCTTCTCAGTCTCATGTTAAAGATGCACTGCGTAAGTGTCAAAGTTTAAGAATTATTACTCAACTGAAGACGAATCCTAAGGCTTCAAAGTCTCTTGTTGAGACGTTAGTTTCTGCATAATGTTTTTGTCGCTAAGAATACAAAGTTATTACTCTGAAAATGTAGATGCTGACTATTTTATTTATTATTTTTGACTGATTGACGAGTTTGCAAACTCAATAGAAAGTTAGATTAGTGACTTCGGTCTTTAATTGTGTGTCTGTCTTACCTTCTAATCTATAAAATCACCAAATAAGTGTCCAATTGACTCCAGCGCAGTTCAGAGATTCTGACATTTCTCAAAAGCCTGTCCGTGTTCCTTACACTTTGCCGTTTTAGGTCTGTTACTAGATGGCGGTATTTACTTGGTATTGACTGCAACTTTTTTTTAAATGCATTTAAACTCAATATACAACATTTGCCTGATGTAAAACAGCAAAATAAAGAGTTTATGTGAAGTAAATACAAACAATTACAACCATTCAGGCAAGTGCAAATGAACTATATTTTAATACATCGCAACTTTGAGCATTTTAACTTACGCGGTGCACCTTTAAGATGTTTCCTGGTGACTTAAGTGTATTTCGAGCTATTTCAGGTGAAGTCACAACTAAGTCTTAATAGATGTTGTTGAAGTCTTGTTATTCTTAGATGTTAAAAGCTAGCATCACATTAGCATTTAGCCTGACCCTGCTGTTAGTATTGTTGAATATAGTTACAAACTTGAAACGTTGCATCCCTTTATTCTTCTCCATGTTTTTGTTGCTTTTGTTGTTTGACACAATATATTCCCTTTAGTCCACATTTGTTGTTGTAGTTGTTTCTGGTCAGCGTAGTTGTTACTGATTTCTGACTTCCATTTCGTTTTAAGCAAGGCTGGATGAATAGTTTAGCAGTGTACAGTATTATGTCACAAATATTGACGCAGACTGTAATTAAACACAACACATGCAGCTCTGTTCGGCTCGTAGCTTGTATAACCGTCAGTTCTGTTGGGATATTTTGAACAGTTTGTTTTGTGCTGTTGTATTGATCGATTTATTGACGAGCTTGTTCTGGTCTGACCTTTGCCTTTGACCTTTTGGACTCCTGCACTCAATAACTCTTTTACTTTTACACGTTTGACTCCAGATATTTGTCTCGGGATCGTTCTCATTGTCTCGTGTCGCCTCTCACAAGCTGTACATGACACATACATGACATATACATGACATATACATGGTATATACATGACATATACATGGTATATACATGACACAGAGTCAGAGAGAGAGAAAGAGAGAGAAAGAGAGAGAGAGAGAGAGAGAGAGAGAGAGAGACAGAGAGAGAGAGAAAGTGAACAGAGAAAAAGCAAAAGAGAGAAGAAAGAGAGGAAGAGAGAAAGAGAAGAGAGAGAAAAGTCAGAGAAAGTATGTACAAGAGAGAAGAAAGAGGGAGAGAGAGAGAGAAAGAAAAAAGTAGAGAGTAAAAAGATGGAGAGACAAAGGAGAAAGGAGAGAAAAAGCAAAAGAGAGGAGAAAAAGAAAAAAGAGAGAATAAGCGAGAAAGAAGAGAGAGGAGAAAAAGGGAGAGAGAGCAAGGGAGAAGAAAAATAAAGAAGAGAAAAAGAGCGAGAGAGAAAGAGTGAGAGAGAGAGACAGAGAGAAAGTCAGAGAGAGCCTGCAAGAAAGAAAAAAGTGAGAGAGGGAGAGAGAAAGAGAGAGAAGAGAAAGACGGAGAGAGAAAGTGGAGAGAGAGAGAAAGCAAGAGAGAGGAGAGAGAGAAAGAGTGAGAGAGAGAGAGTATGAGCAAGAGAAATGGAGAGAGGTTGGAAAGGAGAATGAGAGATTGAGGAAGAGACAGGACAAGAGAGAGAGAAGAGAGAGAGAGAAAAGGCAAAAGAGAGAAGAAAGAGAGAAAGAGAAGAGGGAGAGAAAAAGTCAGAGAAAGTATGTACAAGAGAGGAGAAAGTGAAAGAAGAGAGAGAGAGAGAGAAAGAAAAAAAGAGAGAGTAAAAAGATGGAGAGAGAAAGGAGAGAAAAAGCAAAAGAGAGGAGAAAAAGAAAGAAAAGAGACAAGTGAGAAAGAAGAGAGAGGAGAGAAAGAGAGAGAGAGCAAGGGAGAAGAAAAAATAAAAAAAGAGAAAAGGAGCAAGAGAGAAAGAGTGAGAGAGAGAAAGAGAAGAGAGAGAAAATCAGAGAGAGCCTGCAAGACAGAAAAAAGTGAGAGAGGGAGAGAGAAAGAGAGAGAAGAGAAAGACGGAGAGAGAAAGTGGAGAGAGAGAGAAAGCAAGAGAGAGGAGAGAGAGAAAGAGAGGAGAAAGATGGAGAGAGAAAAAGCAAAAGAGAGAAGAAAGAGCAAGAGAGAGAGAGAGTCAGAGAGAGTGCTTGCAAGAGAGAAGAAAGTGCCAGAAGAGAGAGAAAGAGAAGAGATAAAAAGCAAAATAGAGAAGGTAGAGAGAGAGAGCGAGCGAGCAAGGAGAAGAAAAATAAAGGAGAGAGAAAGAGCAAGAGAGATGGATAAAAAGACAGAAGAAAAGAGACAGAGAGAGAGAGAGAGAGAGAGAGAGATAGAATAACAGACAGACCCACAAATAGATTTAACTAACATCACATTTTAACACAGAACTTGCATTTTTAAATTAAAGTGCCCTCTTATATAGTGCACACATCCATGAAACATACATGACACACACATGACACACACATGACACATACATGACACATACATGACACATCCATGAAACATACATGACACACACATGACACACACATGAAACACATACATGACACATACATGACACATACATGAAACACATACATGACACATACATGACACATACATGACACATACATGAAACACATACATGACACATACATGAAACACATACATGACACACACATGACACACACATGACACATACATAACACACATGACACATACATGAAACACATACATGACACACACATAACACACACATGACACATACATAACACACATGACACATACATGAAACACACACATGACACACACATGACATAATTTCCTTAGGCTCTATGAACACTCCCTCCATATGTGGGTACAATCAGCTGTATTGGCGTTTCCATTGACACAGCAGCAGTAGCAGTGTTTGTGTATTGAGCTGGAGCTGTCCGTGGTGCTGATGACATTTTGAACACTGCTCTGTCCCTTTGCACTGGGGCTTTTGGAGTTGAAATGTGTATTCAGTTCAGTGCTGCTGCTGTATGAATCAGTCACAGCTTGCATTGTTTGTTTAGTTTTTTTTCTTCATTTATTAACTTTTTTATTTTGTATTATTATTGTCTTTTTTATTAAGCATCAGTGTAACTGTTGGTCTACATTATATAGGCATCAACAAATATATGTTTAATAGACAAGAGAAAAGCAAAAACAAACAAACCATAATTAAAGCCGCAAGCGGCATTCCAACGGCCCTCGACGCATTCTGAAGCACATGGGGGCGCTTCAGAAGCTCAGCCCCATAGAGCTATGTAAGGATGTCTTGGTTTGAAATAGCCTCATTACTATACAGAGCAGATAAGAAGGGCAGCGCGTAAGCGCTGCGTTGTCACGGCAACAGAATGCTAGCTTTGAACTCTCTCCTATTACTCTACAACAACCTAAAGATGGCGCTGACGCGCCCTTGGTCAGTGTATGTTGTTGTTTTAGTGCTTCATAAGAGCCTCATCACAGTACAGAGTAGTTCTGAGGGGCAGCGCTTACGCGCTGCATCGTCACAGCATCAGCATGCAAGATACAGCGTTGGAGCCTCGGACTTTTTTGTTCGGGGTGACATGAGGAGTCACTGTGCCAAACTTCACACACTTTCGTAAAACTAATCAAATTTTATGAAGAAAACAAAATAGTTAAAAAAGCCCATTGGGATAACATGGGGATTTAAGCTGTTTTGCTTGATTTTGGCCAGAATTGGTGGCTTCGCCGCACGTAAACCATACAACGTATCCAAATAAATTGGATAACTTTTGATGCTCCACTTGTGTAGTTCATGTGCACTGAATTGGAGCCCTGTGGGCGAAACACCCTAGGAGGAGTTGATAAAAGTATGATGTGAAGAAAACCAAGAATTTTGTAAAAATGTATTTCAGTCGTTACACTAGTATTGGTTGATATAGAGTGTAAAGAACCAATAATCTATTTTTCTTTTGTTGAAGGTTGAAGAGGAGGTAACTTCCTGTTTTCAAAGCAGACTTTTATTTTGAAAATAGTACTTCCTGTATAGCACTTTAGCGCGAGATTCGCTCAGTCAACAGTTGCTAAACAGGAGAGACAAAAAGTGACACGAAGAAAATTTTAGCCTGGTATTTTTGGTTTTAGCAGCCCCCCTGAAGAGGAACAAGGTGGGTTTTAAGTTTATAAGTACCTTTGTACATGTTCTGTGCACATAAAGGTTAGAAAAAGCTGGATTGGTGCATCATCGATATCATGGCAGAAAATATTAGTGATTATTGAAAACCCTGTTCATCTCGACAACCCTAGTGTTCTGTTACGCCTATTATTAGATGTCATCAGACTAATTTCCACCTGAATAAACACAATAACAAATGTTTTTTTACATTTTATTGTAAAAAAACAACAACACCAAAAAAACAAGTATAATCTCCGTATATAATAATCCGTACCCATCCCAAACTAAACTGCTTTGTTGGAACTCTATTAGTTGCATTGGAGAGTTGGCACAGACTGTACACAGCTGCATGATCTGGTAGTAAATGTATCTGACTGCACTGTTACTGTCAAATATGAATTTTGCAAAAAGAGACGTATCAGTTGAGTCATCCTAGTTCCATTACTCCAGGTGATCACTTCATTCATAACTTTTGTCCTTGTGTGATGAGATTTGTGTAGCTTTGATTCATTTCACAGCCCGAGGACACAAATAAATTCACTTCTGTAATCAGACGCCTCGGATCACAGAAGGACTTTTTTTTTTCCTTTTTCAAAGCAACACTAATCCCTGAGGGGCTTTTGATAATGAAATATTGATAAGGCTAATTAAAGTGAAATGAGATAATGGTGAAATACCAGTGGAAGATGGATCTGTTTCACTCACACGTCTGAATCTAATAGTGATTAACTCTAACATGACTCAAGCAGGTTGTATGATTACACTGGGCCTCATGTTGATTAGCTCTGGTTTATTTGATAAGCTGCACATCACCTAAACTGAAATACTGACTAGTGTCAAAAGTGCATTTTTCAACTATGGGTTTGTACACTTCAAGGGTTGATAAGATAAGATACAATATCCTTTACTTATACCACAATGGGGAAATTCCAGTGTTAGGGAAAACAGAAACATGCACACAAGATATTTTTAAAACAGACTTAGCAAAAATACATGTTATAACAGTTTAAAAACTCTTATTTATAATATGTGCTTGTTATGGCACAGTGCAGAATATGACAGGATAGATAGATAGATGTATTTAGGTGCTAAACCATGGAGCGCTTTATAAACAAGCAGCAGTATTTTAAAGTCAATTCTTGCCCGAAAAGGAAGTCAGTGAAGATTTTTAAAATAGGTGTAATATGACATAGTTGTTTTCGTTTGAGTCAGAACACGAGCAGCTGAGTTTTGGATCAGCTGCAGTTGAATTGATTTCTGAGGGAGACCTGAATAAAGACCATTAGAATAATCTAATCTGCTTGTGACAAACGCATGTATGAGTATCTCAGCGTCTGCCATGGAGAGAAATCCTCTTCCTTTAGAGATACTTTTTAAATGGAAAGAAGATCATTTTGTAACATGAAGCATACTATATTATAGCTGAAACTATAATATAGTTTATCATGCAGCCCAAACTCGTTCTACAACCTACAAACGAAATATCAAGCCTCCCTAACATGTGGATTAGAGGGCCAGGGTTAACAACTGTGTCACTATGGCAACTACACCACCGGATGTAGCAACAGGTCAATCTGAAACAGGAAGACGTTAGTGCTTAACCCCTTTTGAACCCATTCAAATGGTCATTTCCTTCATTGTACAGCCCTATTGTGTAGGGGAGAATGGGGTTGATTGTCACAGTCACTGTATCTCAGCTTGTGAATTCATTAAATAAACCAAAACTCACAATAGCTACATTTTTTTAGCAAACATTTTTTCAAGATTGTCATAAGACAACATCAAAAAGTAAGTTTTCAGATGTTGTCTGGAAATGTTTTTTTTAATTTTCTAAAAAATGTTTTTAAGAGGCACTGTGCAATATTGAGAGGAATTTTAATTGTCACATATAGTCCACAAACTAATAGCGATAATTAAGGGCTGCAATTAAATAATTGTGGCGTTTTTTCATAATCGTGATAATCGTAATCGCAATTATTCGCAATTAATCACAATTAAAGCAGCAGGAGCGCGCCTGTGGCTTCATCAGAGCATCTAGAAGCAGACTGCTGTAAACTCAGTAAAAGCTGTGTTATGGTTAAACAAAGAAAAGCTTCTTGTGTTAAAGTTAATTAATGACTCTGAGACAAAGTTAGTAGATTTTCGCTCAACAGTGTAAACATTTGTTCACTTTGAATCATTATTGATTGTACTTAGACCAAAATACAATACCTAGTTGTTCAAACACTTACATATTGTGCAGTAATAAATATTTCAGTGACTTTAAATCTGTGCACTTTTACGCTTAGTAAATTATCGCGATAATATCGTTAATCGCGATTATTTTGGTCACAACAATCGTGAGTGCAAATTTTAATATCGTCCCATCCCTACCACAAACATTTAAATCATATTTATTCTTTACAACATGAATACTTAAGAGAGCACTGTTAACCACTCCACATCAGTTGTGATACATTTATACGTATTTGAAATGTTTTATTACGGGCCGGAATGTGAATATTGACGCTAGATGTCACTATGGTAGTTAGGCAAACTGCACTTGAAATGCTCCCCCTGGTGTTCAAAAGTAGACATTTACTTTATTTTTTTCTTACACAGTGCCCCTTTAAAGTGTTAAGCTTAAAACTGCTGACATTACAAAGAGAGAGTCAGGATAACAATTAGGATGACATTTTTCTGAGCTGGGTTTAACAATGTAGAAGACATCTGAGGTGAGAGTAAAAAAGTCCAGTCGGGATTGGTTTTCACACTTTTTTGGGGGGTTAGTTTGTCACATGGGAATATCTGGGACGGGAGGCAATTATTCCAATATTCCAATTCAATGCAGGAAATGAGTGTATCATCTAAGAAATACATATGTAGCTTACTCTGTTCAAAAACTTTTCTTTAGGATTAAAATAGTTCATGTGAGATTTGAGCAATTCAAATCAAAGTAAAAAAATGTGACAACCAAACCCAGTCTCCCCCAGATATGAGTCCCCACAATTCACCTTCTACGACACACAAACAAAATACTAGAATTCCAGGTCCGTCTTCAATATTCACTAAAGTGCGCACTTGGACCTGGGTTGGTTTCTTCAGAAGAGCCCTCTCAGTCTCTGCAGTAAAAGCCAGCGTCGGTGCTTATTTCGGTCGCACTGCTGTATTTCTCCTCTCAAATGTATGCAAGGTTTAAAGGGATTGTCGGTGTGTCCTCCTGAGATAGTGTACAGACCTATCGGAACAAACAGAGGCAGTCGCTTTGTCAATGAGGAGCTGGAATACTTTTAAAACCAGACGTGGCTTAATATAAACAAAAAAAATAGTCAGCAATAGACAGCAACATATAAATACAAAGGAAAGTTGCTGCGTCATAAGTAAAGTCCTTTCTCTCTTTCTTATTTCTCTCTCTCTCTCATTTCTTCTTTCGGTCTCTGCCTCTCTTGTTCTCTCTCTCACTCCTTTTTTCTTTCTCTCCCTCTCCTCTGTCTTTCATCCCTTTTCTCTCTCTCCCTCTCTCAATCCTTTCTCTCCCTCACTACTCCTTCTCTCTATCTCCATCTCTCTCCTCTCTTCTCTCTCTCTCTCAACCCCTTCTTTCTCACTCTCTCTTTTACTAGTCTAGCTCCTCTCTCTTTCTGTCTCTCTCTCATCCCTTTCTATCTCTACCTCTCCCCCTCTCTCTCATCTCTCTTTCATGCTAGTTCCTCTCTCTCTCTCTCTCCCTCATTCTCTCTCTCTCATTCTCTCTCTTTCTCTCTCAACCCCTTCTTTCTCCTTCTCTCTTTCACGCTAGTTCCTCCCTCTCTCTCTCTCTCTCTCTTTCTCCACTTCTCTCTCTCTCTACTAACTAAAAGTCCAAGTTGAAAAGCCTTGACTTATATTATCAAGTTATATCAACATAAAGATTTAAGACACTTTGACTAACTGGCCTTAAAGTTTTGTTTTTTTACAGAGTAGCAAATGTCTGATGAAGAATGCTGAAAATATGATTATGACATTTTGCAAATAGTAAAGGACAAATATGATGTATTATGTGCATTACAGTTGTCTTCTAAACATGCTCTAGACAACGTTTACTGTGTATCTCATGCATTAGGGAAAAAGTGTGATAAAGCACACATTACTGTCATGTTTATCACTGCAAAAGACTGCAACGGAAATGACACAGGGGAAGTAAACACATTAGGCCTCATTCATGACACGTCCTCATGAACAAATATGGCTTTCTTTAAATGTGTTCTTCTCTCAAGAGCTTACTTAGTTAAGTCAAAGATTGCAATTCCTAAATGATTGTAGGTTATGCTTATGTTATGCTCATCAGTTATTCTAAAAAAGACAGTCGAAAACTCCTTTAATAGACCTGCAGCAGCCTCTGCAGTGACGTGGGGTTTGTAGCTGGAGATTGAGGAATTTAGTGTAAAGGCTGTTAAGAAGGACTTTTGTCTTCTTATGAACAACTTCTCCACAGCTTCTTAAAGTGGAAGTTAAGCACAATCATTCACAGTCGTTCAAAGTGTGTAACCAGGCTTACACTGTCCTCCCCAGGCACATTTTGGACCGACTGTATGTAGTTTGCTGTGTAATGCATTTCAGAGGTTTCATAGACATAGAGATTTGGTGGGCCACTGTTAAAATCAGAAATCATCTCAGGGCCACAGTTTGCCCCAGGGCAGGTTAGTTTGAGACCTTTGTAAAACACTATGGTATTTTTTTTTTTTTATTTGAAAGATGTGCTACATAAATAAAAGGTTCACTTACTTACCTCGGCTCAAAGCAAATCTAGCTCTTAAAAACACTGCAGAAGATGTCAGAGATCTACCTACTGTACGACATCACCTTCAGAACAGTGCTTTGTGACTCAGATGGGAAGGAAAACTAGCTCACAAGCAGATCTCTATTGTTTTTGATGAAGAAACACTAGAACAGTGGTGCCCAACCTGCAGCTCCTGAGGCACCAGTAGCTCATCACCATGGCCAAGTAGCTCGCCAAACCATTTTGGATCATACAAATATGTTTAGTTTGCTTGACACCAACAAACAACTACCCAAATACTAAAGCTAAAGTTGAACATTCTGAACCGAACATTAAAAAACAAAAAAAGTGAAACAGTTTTCTAAAACAATTGTAAAGAAGGCTGTGTCGGAGAGATAGTGATGTTTATATTGTAGGCTGTTGGTGATGTTCCATGACCTTTCTGTCGTCTTCACTGCATCACTGTAATGAAATGACAGTTGTGTGAACCGGGTCAGTGAAGGCATCGTGAGGCGTTTGAGTGCTGTCTGCATTAATGATGTCCCGACCCCAGCTTTGCTCTGACCTCCACCGGTTAACAAGGCCTGATGAGTGGCAGCAAGTTAATGTGGCTAGAGCTGTTGTGGCTAGTGCAAATGTGGTTAGTGCTAATATAACAAGAGCTAATACTATATGATTATTGCCATTGTGGCTAGCATTACTGTAACAAGAGCTAATATATGACTAGGGCTATTGTGACTAGCACTACTTTAACAAGAGCTAATATGACTAGGGCTATTGTGACTAGCATTACTATAACAAGAGCTAATATGACTAGGCTATTGTGGCTAGCATTACTATAACAAGAGCTAATATGACTAGGGCTATTGTGGCTAGCATTACTATAACAAGAGCTAATATGACTAGGGCTATTGTGGCTAGCATTACTATAACAAGAGCTAATATGACTAGGGCTATTGTGGCTAGCATTACTATAACAAGAGCTAATATATGACTAGGGCTATTGTGACTAGCACTACTTTAACAAGAGCTAATATGACTAGGGCTATTGTGACTAGCACTACTATACCAAGAGCTAATGTGACTAGGGCATTTGTGCCTAGTGCAAATGTGGCCAGTGTTAATATAACAAGAGTTAATATGACTAGGGCTATTGTGGCTAGTGCGAATGTGGCTAGCACTATAATAACAAGAGCTAATATAACTAGTGCAAATTTGACTAGCGCTAATATAACTAGAGCCAATGAGTTATAATAATGACATTATTATATTATTAGTCATTATTATAACTCATTGAACTAGAGATAATATGACAAGGGCTATTGTAGCTAGTGCAAATGTGGCTAGCGCTAATATAACAGAAACTAGTATGACTACTGTCACGTCCCCTTTCGTACCGGAAGACCCGATTCGTACCTTTAGCTTTACTTCTTTTACACTGTTTTATTCGTATTGAACATTTTATTAAATACAGACAAAACTAAACTATTAAACACAAAATTCCCTCACAGATCTCACCAAAGCAAATGATTGTAAAATCAGATTTTTACTGTTTAAAGCCGTAAATGCCTGATTAAGCTAGTTCCAGCTGCTATCTGCTTCCTTAAAATGGCGATAAATAAATGTGCCGTTTTAGGTTTTATATTGGCAAACTTTTGCAAGATACATTCATAAATATCAATATAAAGAAATAATATTAACTGTACACTTACAGATAATGTGTTTAAAAGACGTAATTTCTTTTAAACACATTGGGCCGTATCTTATGAGTGGCGCTAAACTTGACGCTTGCGGTGGTGCGAATATTGGCCGCCAGCGCGGTTTCAAACACCAGACGCAAAACTAAGTTCAAAAGGTGGAACCAGTTGGTGCTGATTAGAATAAGGTGGAGCTAAGCTGCCTGCAGGTGGAACCCTCGTGAATTTGAGGACGCACATTGGACAAAAACCTAGGAGTGTGGCCTGACCCACGCTCTCAGAAAGAAAGTGTGAAAATGCAAAGAAAATGAACAATAGGCTATGGGCCTAATTAATAAAAATATAGGCCTAAGCCTAACACATTTTTTTCTTTAATTAATTATAATTTTTTGTGTTTGTTTTATAGGCTGCACAACAAAGGCTGCATGATTCACGAAACGTGGCCTAGCCTATGTGGGGGTCTAATTGTGACACAAAAGAAGTAGGTTTGTGTCAGTGAAAAAAATTAAAGTTGTCCTCTCAGTCAAAAGCCTAGAAGAAGAGTTTTCCTAAATGTGTTTTGCCAAAAACTAGGCCACAACTCGGATTAGCCGTATGGAGATATCAACAGAGTAAATCATCACCTCTATGTCAGTTTTTATTTTTTCTAAATCCGTTCAGTAACCGAGTAGTTACAGAACAGTAAAATAACAAAACCAAAAGCAACATAATAATGAATCTAGCGCGAGTCGCGGAGATCGCTGCTGCTGCGTCTGCTGCTCGAGCTGTGGAAAGGCGCTGCATTTTATTAGAAAGACAAGCAAAAACAAAATGTAAAACGTTCATTATCATTGGCTTTGTTCATGTCATGAGCGGGTTGTGGAGTCTGCGGAGGAGCTGATAGTGAAGCTTGGTTTATGGTTCCCGCACGTGAAGTCCGCGCGGAAATTAGACGCCTGGACTAGAGCGAAGCAGACTCTGACAGTGTTTATAGTTTCTGTGTGTTTCAAGCGGCTGCTTGTAGAGGGCAGTAGAGAGCTGCCATTGAAAGCCTGTTGATTGCCGCGCGGACCGTCCGCGTAGTCACAGATTTTTCCCTGACGCCGACACGGAAAACCTGGTCCAAGCGGACGGCGCTTGAGGGGGCGTGTCTCCAAAAATTACGTATTTCCGCCGCGCGGACCCACGCGGTCCTCGCGGATGCGTCAAGTATGAAACAAGCTTGAGGCACAGAACCACAAGACAGGACTGACGCAGAGCCAGGACCAGGACTCAGTACTGAATCAGACAGTTGCCTCTCTAATGTATTTTTAATAGTTTATACGTTGCACTTTTACAGATCACATTTATTTACCATATAAAACCATGTTTAAACACAAGCATGCAAATATTACTTGTGTCAGAAGCAGCACTTCCATGTCACGTGTTGGCAACTGTCCTCATTGAAGAAAAGTTAAATAAATCCAAACAACGACCGCTGTCCATAGCGTATTCTACAGTTCTGTCAGACTGCTGTCGCTCTGTCTCTGGTCCAAGAGTCCGTGTTTCAGCTTAAAGCGCTCCAAGTAAACAGTCCTCCAAACGCATTTGATTATGGGTCAACTTGCTCCTTGTTCCCGGTGTGATGAATGATGTCGTCATTCCTTAGTCACGCGCAAAAGGTTTTTTAAATACAAGTTATAATAGTAAAATTATAAAAACTATAAAACAGCAAATATTGTAGGCTTTTGGCCAGAACGCATCCTCAAATTCATGGGGCTCCACCTGCAGGCAGCTTAGCTCCACCCTATTCTAATCAGCACCAACTGGTTCCGCCTTTTGAACTTAGTTTTGCGTCTGGTGTTTGAAACAGCGCTGGCGCCCATTATTCCCACCACCGCACGCGCCAAGTTTAGCGCCACTCTGTAAGATAGCGCCCATTATCTGTAAGTGTACAGACACGACAACTACGACTATTGTGGCTAGCGCGAATGTTGCTAGCATTATAATAGCAAGAGCTAATATGACTAGTGCTATTGTGGCTAGCGCAAATGTGCCTAGCACTATTATTACAAGAGCTAATATATTAGGGCTATTGGGCTATTATGGCTAGATAATAAGTCTAGAGCTACTGTGACTAGAGCAAATGTGGCTAGAATTCTTCTTTTTTTTTAAGCTAAAACACTCAATGATTGAGTCCCAAAACCCTTACTTAATCTAACCATAATCTTAACCCAAGCCATATCCAGATTTCAGAAATATATTAAATTGCTTGCATAACCACATAGTGGCTAGAATTAATGTGGCTGGAGGTATTGTGGCGAGCTATTATGGTTATGGTAAAGATGGATAGCGTACATGTATTATCATAACTATAACTCATTTGTTGTTGCTAATATGACTATGAATAATGTGGCTATAGCTAATGTGACTACAACTAATGTTTTTATGGGCTCATTAGTCTTAATTTCTTGAAAACGTCTCGTGCAAAAGTGAATTCCTTTAAGTAGATTTTTTGTTTTCCTCTGGTATTTAATATTACATCCTAAGACAGTATAAGTAGATCATTTATTTACATTTGTTCATTATAAATTGCTGCATTGATGTAAAACGTATAAACCTGGCCTCTTTACTGTACCTCGGCATAATTCTTGTATTTATTGTTGAAAGTGACTACGTAGACATTACAAACTCTTTATGCACAACTGAGCGTTACATTTGATTATTAGGATTATGTAGAGATAATAGGTATAGATAAGATTCAGAAAGTCTAGTTTGACTTCCGCTCTGGTCTTTTGTTGTCAGGAGCACATGTCGGATGGTTGATATCTGCTCAGTCTCTGTCACACGTAGGCCGGTGGAACAGGGCGTTTGGGGGGAGAGAGGGAGTAACCCGACTCCCCACAGCAGCTGGTCACCATGGAGCGACCGGCCGGTGCTGGAGGAGCACTCACAGATAAAGAGAGCCTTCAGAGAGGCCTGAGGACAGGGCTGTGACTCTGAGACAGCTAAGACAGAATAGATATTTATAGATATAGATGCAGTCAGTTTCATATGTGATTTGTGGTTTGGCATTGATTATTATTATTATTATTATTATTTTGTATCTTAAAGCACACATGACAGGTTCAAACATTTTTCTAAGTATACACTGTTTTGCACATGAAAGTTGTTATTTTATCTGATGTACATAAAACTATGATGTAGTAGAGCTAAAAACATAACTGAAATTAACAAGAATACACAAATATTTACAGTTTTATTTACTTTCCCAAAAATAGTTATATTTACAAAATGAAATATTTATTGTTGGAGCGTCTATGTCTAAGGAGTTTGTCTAAATGTCAGAAAGATGTTTCCATTCAAAGTTAGTGTTGTAAATGTGCTTGTGTCACCAAAAAGTTCCGGCACGGTCTGACTGGATAATACCTGTCCCAGAGCGGGAGCTAAATAAGTCCCTAATCTGTGGTCCCAGACCATAGTTCATGGTCTGTGCAAACATGTCTAAAATGTGGATGAAACCCCTAGAAGTTCTAGGAACTGAAAAAAGTTCCTACAGTATGAAAGGGCCTCTTCTTGACATAGTTTGGTCAAATCGTCCCAGTGGTGGGACCAATGTTTATCAATAGTTTTACAGCTGTAAAGTTGCAGTTTATGAAGAAACTGACAAAAGTTGGAAAATACACAAAGTATTTTCAATTCTGAAATAGAATCCTTTCACATATGTCATCAAAAAGCAACATTGCTCAGTTTTCTGTGGGCTTAAAGACTCATTACAAAAGAAAGCTTATGCAAAAGCATTGTTTTTTTATTTGGATGTTTTTGTTGGAACTAAAAAGAGATTATAAAAAGGCATGTTTACTCTGAGCAGGCTTGTATCAAATATGTACGCTAATATATATATATATATATATATATATATATATATATATATATATATATATATATATATATATATATATATATATATATATATATATATACATATATATATATATATATATTATATTATAGATTACCTTTATATAGTTTGTCATATTTATTGACCAAGTTATAAACTTCTTCAAAACCGCCAACCTAGGTCCAAATCAGCAAAAGCTTTACTAAAATCTTAAATACATTCAAGTTTATAATTTTACAACATTAATTGAGATGTAAAAGATATGCTGGTAATCCTATTTTTTATATCGACTATGCAGACACTGAACCATGTTATTTGCTTTGATAATTGCTTGCCGTAAACACAGAATAGTGAAGTGTTTCTATGTAGTACTGTTGTCCAAATGTGAGTCTTCCTTTCTAAACCAGGCTCGGTCAGGAATCAGAACGTGAGCACATGATTACCACTGATACAAAAGAACATGCTCGGTTCCATTGTGCACTGTTCTCTCTGCCCAGTGGGAATTCTAAAGCCCTTCCTCTCTGCTCTCATTGGTCAATAAATCAACACCATTGTGTTACATCAGGTCTTCTCCTGCTGTGTAGATTGAGAAAACAGAAAAAGTATGTTAGTTCTGTTTGTGGAATATTTGAGCTATTTCTTTGTAATGGTTTTTAAAGTGTGTTTGACAAGTTTTTGCAAGTTTCTACTTTTAACAGAACTTGCTAGAATAATACCTGTTGTAAGCACACATTTCTGCTGGATTCACATCAATAAAGAACACAATTATGATGGAACATAGACAAGCTTCGATCAAGAATTTTGATGCAGATCACTGATACTGATTTTTTTATATTTTAATCATCTGATACCGATCATTGCAGAAACTGATCCATTTGACTTGTAGCTTCTTTAATACACATTTTTATATTGCTATGGCCAGTTCAATTTACATTTAGCAAATTACAAAATAACTGTTGTCATTTTTTAAACAACAATTCATCTTTTGCAGTAAGATTTTGTATAAATTCCTGTGGCTGCAGTTAGTGATGGGACTTTTGACTCTTTGAAAGGATTCGAATCATCATGAATCGTTCATCTCAAAGAGTCGTTCAAAAATCCGACTCTTTCACAAGTTCAACTCTAGTTTTTCCTTTTTCAACCCACCTCAGTCCATCCTGTATTTATTAATCGAAACACACCAAATAAAAAACTCATTTTAACAAATACTTTAGACTGCAAAGGTTTTAAATGAAGTGGGATTTGGGTTTTTCTTCCTCTCCTTTCGCTCTCTCTCCTCCTCTCTCTCTCTCACACACACACAAGTGCGGGGCTTGGTGCAGGGAGACAAAGCAGACGAGGAGAACTGAGACAAACACGGCTAAACCAGAAAAACTGACGACAGAAGAGACACGAATGACCGCAGTAACGTCTTCATTGATTTTTAAGGATTAAAATAACGTGTTTTATTAGATTACGACTTATATTCATGGAGAAATGAGCCGAATAAGGACACAAACTTATACGTGTCTAAATGTAAAGTTACTGCGGGCATAAGAGAACACGGTCAGACTTTTATCATCACCACCACAACCTGCCGCTTTGAAATAAAATCTGCGATCTCGACCCGTGAGTCCAAAAAAGACGGCAGCAGTAGGTGACGTGCGCGTACTTGTTAACGTGGTGCGCACTTGTGTAACCATAGCAATACGCAGAGGACTGTGCCTGAGGTGACACTGGAAGAACACCGGTGCTCTGTGATCACTGTACAAGCAGATTTGAGTGAAAAAGCTGTCTTTTTGTCCCTGTATTTGTTTTGTTTTTTTCCTCCCCAATGAGGGAATGAATTGTTCACTTCCGTGACTCGACTCTCATCGTTCACAGTGAGGAGTCGTTCAAAAGAATCGGAACGTTCGCGAACGTCACATCACTAGCTGCAGTGGACAATCATTTGGCCAGCCTGAGCGCATCACTTCATTCATTCCTCCATCACCAAAACGTTTATTTTACTTAATATAAGACTAGCGAATGAGCTCGCAGCTCTGTGCATGTTTAAAGTAAATGTATCTGCTTCATGACATGGTTTTGTTTAGTTCCTGAGCAGGGAGGGTGAAGCTGGGACGACATGGAGCAGTGGATACAGCGCTGGATAAAACCAAGAGCATGCTTAGACCAAAAAAAGACATTTATATGAACCTGTAAAGATACGTTTTCTTGTTTATTTTTATTTATCAAGTAAAAAAGTCGGTGACAACAGAAGTGTTTTGGCCTAATTTGCATAATTGTTCTTTAAAGAACTGTACAACAACAACAAAAAGTCTCATTTGGACCAGGAAGACTTTATTTCACTGTCCACCAGTTACATCCTTCCATTTTGGCCTCTTAAAGGGACTGTACTCGATTTTTTTGCAACAAGATAACTTAAAAGCAATTTCCCCTTAGCACTGATGCCTTGTTAATGTATCTAATCAGGTGGAAATTAGTCCCCAAAGTCCTGTCTATGTCTAATAAAATCCCGTTTGTGTGCAGCTTTTTCTGTTTTTGTTTTTAGCATTGTGGCTAACTGTTGTTAGCATAGTGACTCACCTCGCTGCTAAAAGCTGTGAAAAAACATTAAAACTCATCATGATGAACAATTCTGAAGCTCAGAATGTATTAGCTACGTGAGGAAATCATGTAGCCTGAAGGAAAAAGGTTAAAATTAATTATTTCTGTTTGTTTACATTTTTAGGATGCAAAAATCAGGTACAGTCCCTTTAACCAATCCCTACTCGAGCTGATCCACTCTCCTCCTGGAGAACCACCAGCCTCCTCAGCCTGTCCATCTCCTCCCTACACGACTATCACCAGTGCTGTTACGTCAGTGCCACCAGACTCTTGCCACAGAGCTGGTAATCCAACCCACAACCTCCTCATGTACAACACACGAGAGACACTGCTGCTGTCTTTGTCTGCGGACCGTCCACAGAAAGTGACTACACACACTTCACGGCTCTGTTTCTGAGGCCGAGCTAAAGTTACTGTCGACGTGAAAAGAAGAGACTGCAGATGTAGATACCGTCGGCAGCTCGTCATATTTGAGGGAGTGGCCTGACTTCAATGTTAGGGCAAAAGGAAACTAAACTTCCCTCTTCTTTTAGGACATTTTCTGTATGGTAACACAACAACTTAAATGATAGTGGTTCATCTGGTGTTATATAGAATCGTAAACAGAAACTCCTGCAGCTAGCATCATGTTAACATTTAGCTTGCAGATATTGCTAGCATTGTTGGATATATTACAAACTTAGGCTGTTGCATCACTTATTCACCTCCATGTCTTTATTTGGCATTTGGCATTAGTGGTTCAGTGATGTTTTAGGCCATACGATCAAAAAAAGAAAATGTTAAAAAATGCTTGAGAAATGCTAGCTTAAAAAAATGCTAGTTTTTTCTGTGTATTTATTTTACCCAGTGCAGTTATGCCATGACCGAGATAGCATACCTTTACCAAATTGCTCAACTTAATCAATCTAATTTATCCTTAACGTAACACTAACTTTACCCAAGTTTTCTGAAGCAAAACTATTAAAATCTAAACTTTTGTTAGAATAGCCACCAGTGCAAAGTGATGGTATAACTTGGTTGAGGGAAAAAAAAAACAAAAACAAAAAAAACAAAAACAAAAAAAAAAACAAAACAAAAAACAGTTTAAGTGCTAATTAAATTTTCGTCCATAATTTTTTCTCATTTAATGCTAAATCATTTGGTGCAGTGGACACATTTATTAAATGTAATTAAAAAAATGATACAAACACTGTTGTTAAAAATCATAGAATTACAAAAAGAGATATACTATATAAGCAAAAGTTTTAGTTTTTAACTAAATACCAACTGTACCTGAGCTAATACCTATCTGCCTGTACCTATAAATACCTGTTTGTCAAAGCCTGATACTGTCAGATCTCAGAAACTAAGCAAGTTAGGGCCTGGTTAGTACTTGGATGGGAGACTGTTAGAACACCAGGTGTCACAGTGGGACGACAGGAGTAGATTGTCGTTGTGTCCTTGGGCAAGACACTTAACCCACACAGCCTCAGTGTCTGTTACACTGGGCGAGTGGATACTAGATTGTAAAGTGCTTTGAGTGTGCTACTTTCTCTTTAACGTCAAATATGGAATAATTTACATATTTGCCTTAAATTAGTGTAATCACTCTAAAAGTTACATTAAAAAAGGTATAATACATTTTTTTATTGTTAAAGTAATTTTTTTAAAGTCTTTCATTGAAATGTCAGCGTTTTTCAGTCTTTTACCACAAACAGAAGCAACAACAGTGGCTTGTCTATTAAACTAGACAGGTTGACGTTTGTTAGTGTATCTATGCCTCCTTTAGTAAATGGTCTATTTATATAGCGCTTTTCTACCTTTCCAGGCACTCAAAGCGCTTTACAATCTAGCATCCACTCACCCAGTGTACGCAGACACTGAGGCAATGTGAGTTAAGTGTCTTGCCCAAGGACACAACGACAATCTACTCCTGTCGTCCCACTGTGGCACCTAGTGTTCTAACGGTCTCCCATCCAAGTACTAACCAGGCCCTTTCTTGCTTAGCTTCTGAGATCTGACGGGATCAGGCTTTGACAAGCAGGTATGGCCACTAGTCAACTAATTGATCAATAACCATGTCTTTAGTCGACTACAGAACTCCATACATCACTGCAGCGAGAAAGAAACTAATTTTCTGTAATACTTTCTGGACATAGTGACACCAAACGTTTGTCCAGGCTCACAGCTGGATTATGGCTTAAATTAAACTTTGAACCTAGCCTCTTTGAAAGTCACAAAGATTAATCACAAAAGTATGTCTCTAATCCTGCTGTAGGCTCTGATATGAGAGAGAGAGAGCTGCTTTGTGAGATCCAGGTGGACACAGAGGCACAAGAGATTATTCATATCAGCACTCAATGTTCCAGACGCTAGCTTTAGTGAGCATTAGAAAGCAGATTTACCAAAGACTTGGACTATGGAGCCAATCATTTAATTAAGCATTGTTCACTCATTATCCAATTTAAGATTATCTCCTCTTACAGTCCTGATTTAGTTAAGATCTGGTTTAATGTTGAGACCAGATCTGCAGGTTCAGACTTGGTTATGTTCTTTAACACTGATTTAGACGTGTTATCATCATCTACTCCAGTGAATATTTAGTGCTATGTCATGTCAAAAGTGAGAACTTATTGTGCAACTACCAGAAGCCATCTGGCCCTCTGCAAAGCAATGTTGAATTGCCCTTTTCTAATCAGGGCTAATGTGATGGTACTTCCTGGTTCTGGTCTGGTCAGTATCATCACATTAGTCAGGACTAATGTGATGGTACTTCCTGGTTCTAGTCAGAACTATTGTGATGGTACTTCCTGGTTCTAGTCAGGACTAATGTGATGGTATTTCCTGGTTCTAGTCAGGACTATTGTGATGTCTATGCAGACATGGGGAGAACATGCAAACTCCACATAGAAAGGCCCCGGGACCTTATTGTTATGAGGCCAGAGCGCTAACCGCTGCCAGAGGCCAGAGCGCTAACCGCTGCGCCACCGTGTCGCCCATGTGATGGAACTTCCTGGTTCTAATCAGGACTAATGTGATGATACTTATTGGTTCTAGTCAGGACTAATGTGATGGTACTTGATGGTTCTTGTCAGGGCTAATGTGATGGTACTTGATGGTTCTGGTCAGGACTAATGTGATGGTACTTGATGGTTCTTGTCAGGACTAATGTGATGGTACTTCCTGGTTCTAGTCAGGACTAATGTGATGGTACCTCCTGGTTCTAGTCAGGACTAATGTGATGGTACCTCCTGGTTCTAGTCAGGACTAATGTGATGGTACTTCCTGGTTCTGGTCAGAATTAATGTGATGGTACTTGATGGTTCTTGTCAGGACAAATTTGATGGTACTTCCTGGTTCTAGTCAGGACTAATGTGATGGTACTTTCTGGTTCTAGTCAGGACTAATGTGATGGTACTTCCTGGTTGTGGTCAGGCCTAATGTGATGGTATTCCTGGTTCTAGTCAGGATTAATGTGATGTTACTTCCTGCTTCTAGTCAGGACTAATGTGATGGTACTTCCTGGTTCTAGTCAGGACTAATGTGATGGTACTTCCTGGTTCTAGTCAGGACTAATGTGATGGTACTTCCTGGTTCTAGTCAGGACTAATGTGATGGTACTTCCTGGTTCTAGTCAGGACTAATGTGATGGTACTTCCTGGTTCTGGTCAGGACTAATGTGATGGTACTTCCTGGTTCTAATCAGGACTAATGTGATGGTACTTCCGGTTCTAGGAAGTAGCAGCGATTTGGATGTACTTCTCTTGTTTATGTCTTTATGTTTTTTGATTTGGCCAACTTCTTAAGATTTGTAAGAAGACACTGACGTTACTAATTTAATATTGCTGTTAACTCACTTGGTTCATAGGTTTTAGAGAGACAGCAGAGGTGACTACTAACACAATCTCTTAGTTGTATTTTCTATAGAAAGACAACCTGCCGTAGAAATGTGTGATTCAATGTGAAAACTGCAAACTGTGTGAATGTGGCTTTCAGACACAGGAAAGAAGGTCGCCGGAGCTGGTGAAAAGAAAGTAGCTTCACTTCATATATTCTGAGCCTCCATCTTTAGCTAGCTTTTCACTTGGTTCATTATGAGACCCTTAGATGCATAGCTGTGTCCTTGAGCAAGACTCTTCACACCACACGGACTATGTATTCTGCAACTTGAACCTTACAACAGGTGTCTTCATTATTAGTTCATTCAAAGTTGTGTTTGGATTGATCCTTGTTTGGTTAATAATTCTGCATTGTTCTGCAACTGAACGCTCAGAAAAGTCCTGTTTTCATCTACTCCTAGCCTCGCCCACATTTCTGTGATTCTTAGTGTGACTCAGAGCTAACCATATGGCTAAAAAAAAAAGTTGCTGAGCTGTTTGAGATTAGCACTGAGGTCTCCCATCCAAGTAGTGACCAATGTTTTTGATGCAAATTAATTTCATGCTTATTTTGCATCATTGAAATGCCCCAATGACGCGATGTTCATAAAAAACTCAGAGCACAAGCAGTAAAAGATCTAGACAAAGCTCTGATGGCTCACGTTTGTAGACTTTGGTAACTTTTCCACTCGGTCGCTCCCCTGTCTGAGCGAGGACGTGTGTTTGTTTACCTCGGCTCCGTCTGTGTGCAGCTCGATCAGCTGATGAGGAGGCTGTACATATTCCTGGAGGCTCGTTATGTGTTTCCACTTTCTTGTGTCTCGATAAAGTCATGGTCCTCTGTCACTAAATGTGATGTTTGTCCACTTAAGTTGTTGAAAATATACAGTATCCAGAATAGTCTTTCAAAACTCCGGCAAAAATTTTCTAAGTTCTGCTTTTGGCTCCGCTAGTTGGTGGTAAGGCTTCTCTAGTTCAAACTAACACTACCTTTTGAATCCTTCACAATAAAAGCCTCATAATCTCCAGTTGCAGAAAGCGCTTTATTGTGAAAGAGCAGTGTAATAAATGCTTAGAATGAGTGAAACAAGTTAATACTATGATTTGGCCGAATGTTTTGGGAAAGTCTACAAAACATTTTTTTACTCTTCGGAGAGTAACAAGTTCTACTATTAAAGACATAATAAAGAGGAATGCAAGCTAAGTATGGTATTAGAATGCAAAATACAATTAAAATGTAATTAAATGTGATAAATCGCGAGTTAACTCGAGACAATTATGCGATTAATTGCGATTACATTTTTCATCGCTTGACAGCCTAGTTTCTTCCCGCTCGCGCAGCATGTGAACCTCACCATGATGCGCCTGGATAAAAAGTCAGAATAGAGTTGCAGTGACAGAAGAGAGAAACCCACAAAAAATCTCTTATGAAAATCCTTACTCTGGCCTAGGGTTGTAGTTCTTTAGTCGTGTAGTCGATTAATCCGTCGATGGAGTCTTGGTCGACCAACATTTTGACTATCGTAATTTCTGGGCTATAAGCCGCTACTTTTTTCTCAAGCTTTGAACACTGCGGCTTATAAGGCAATGTAGCAAAATTATAGATTCTCATAGACTTACTATTAACAAGTGCGGCTTATACATGTACTTTATCATTTTTCTTAATTAAATCTAGTGGTTTGCGGCTTATATTCAGGTGCGCTCAATAGGGCAGAAATTACAGTAATTCTTTTTTTTTAGATTATAAGGAATTCGTATTCAACAGTAATAGAATCATTGTATTCAACAGTAATAGAATCATTGTATTCAACAGTAATAGAATCATTGTATTCAACAGTAATAGAATCATTGTATTCAACAGTAATAGAATCATTGGTCTGATTTGCCTCTTTTATATAAACACACTGTTTCCTTTTCATTTTCTGTTTAAACTAAAGTCTTTTTGTCACAATACTAAAATTTCCAACCCAAGTTTGATACAAAGGAATAAACTTGATTCCTGATACCATAATGAGAATTAGAAGGCCCTTTCAAGAAAGTCAGATTTTTATACAATGGACTGACAGAAATGTGATGTTTTAATTTAATTGTATTTTTTTTCTTTTGCAGAAAATATCAGATTTGGTTCAAATGTTTGTCCTGTTTATGTTATCGGTATTTGTTCAAAAGAGTATCTAGTTTCGACACAAGTTTTAGCGTTGATTTGCAATATTTTTGACAACTCTACTTTTAGCTTCAGAGCTTTTGCCACGCCCCCTTTTTAGTCGATTAATCGGTCGATGGAACATGTTTTTAGTCGACCAAGAATTTATGGTCGACTACAGCCCTACTCTGGCCACACCTCCTGAAGGCACATTGGGTTTAACATCGGTCCAAAACTCCTGTAGTGTGTAGAAGGCTTTAGCACCAACAAAAACCTGTCTAAGCGCTGCCGTGTTGGGTTGAGATTATTGTAACGGTCAGACAGACAGCCAAACGTAGAAAATATGTATGAAACAGACTGAATCCATGTTGTGCGCGTTTAAACTGCACGGCCAATCGATCTGTGCTACTCTGTATGATTGCTATAGAATTTAAGAGAATCTGACAACAGTATTTTTTACCAACACTTGGACCGCGACATGCACTCAGCTAATGAGATGTGTGAGATTGTACAGCCCGGAGACACAGCGTACAGTTCTACTCTCTACTGCGTCAAGGCTACGAGACTATTCCCAATCAGAAGATAAGTGCTGCTTGAACCGGCACAAAAAGCAAATGGTGCAGTTATTGAAGGACCATCATTTCCTTTACAAAAACACCAAATGTCCTTAAAATGATTCAAAGTCTTTGTCATTTTTTATCCACTTGTTTGAAATATGAACATTAAAAAAGCCAGAAAATTCATTTACATAATAGATCTTCTTTAAAAGCTGTTATCTGCATCACTGTCATGTTGTTGCCGTATTAAGCCCAATATATTCTTTTGTTGCGTTTTGTGCTGTGGGGTGGTTCATTTGATCAAATTGTTGACAAGAAGCTGTCAGAGAAAACATGCTCGGATACTTAAACTGCACTCTCAAAGATGTTTGTGATAAATATTCATCTCCCTCCCACACCAGGGGCCTCATTTATAAAGGTTTGCGTAGGATTTTTGCTGAGCAAGTGCGTACACCTAGTGGCCACAGGTGGCGTGCGCCACGCAAACTCCATATTTATAAAAGCCTCCGTGCGCTCTCCTCCACGCAATCTGTGCTTTATAAATCCCACCTGCTTCTAGAATCTGCGCACGTTAAGCAACGTCAGACCACGTCCTCTCCACACCTCCAATTCACCATGAAAGATGACTCATGAATAATATTTTAATAGACATGAGGCGATAATCCGTGGGTTTGACACACGGGGAAAGGCAAAGAGGGAGGAGTCAGCGGGAGACGGACCAAGCAGCAGCAGCAGCAGCAGCAGCAGCAGCAGCAGCAGCAGCAGCAGCAGCAGCAGCTTGTCACATGTGGATTTACTACTAATAAAATTTGAATGAAAAAGACTCTTCTCCCTCAAATTAGGCTCACGTTTTGAATAAATCAGATGTGTTTAACAGAATGTGCGTGAGATTTGGCCTCGTTCACTCACATAGGCCTATATACGTGCACGCGGAAGTCTGAATGAATGAAACGAGGCTGATGAGCGCGCGAGGGTGACACAGATGCCCTCCCTGAACGAGCCAAAGAGCGAGAGGGAAATACGCTGGAGCCAGAGAATTGACAGCGTTACAGGCGAGAATGGGACGTAAAACTCTTGTTGCTTCTTTGCCTGCACGTGCGCGCCCGTGGCACAGACACTTCAGACATTTCCTTTACTTAGACAGAGATGGGTAGGCGCTCCAAAGCTCCCCGTTACCAATTAATAAAATGACTCGCCTTTGGTCCACCCCGGTTCGGGCAGGCTTTGTGGGGCGCGCGTTGCGTCAGAATGATTTCTGTCTATCTACATTATGCCGCGTGCTGCATAAAGGACCTGCGTCTTGTCCGAGGCTTTATTTATTAAACAAAACCTAGCTAATGTGCTGAGGGAGGAGTTTTCTCTTAAGTCCGAGCGTTGTTTCATAAATACGTTCATAGATTCAGCGGCATTCTCTCTGGTATTAGAGCCATAATCAACACACGCGCACACTAAAGTCACAAGTTTGTGCACGAGAGCACACGGGCTTTCATACATGTGTTGTAAATAAAAATGAGAGGAATAAACATCTCTTGTCTGTGTTTGGTCAACATCTGCTTTAAGGCATAAATATAAATGTAATATTTGTATAAAATGATGATTTTCTGCATCAAACGCTTCCTCAAACTCTCTTCACTTCTGCTTCTCTCCACGAGTGTCGTCTTTTCCCCGTGTCTCCAGCCTTTGCGGACAGCACACGCATGGGTTCCAGTTTGCGCAGAGCTGAGCAAAACCCTGCGCCTAGTGGAGCTTTTATAAATACCACCTATGGCGCAGAGGGAGGTTTACGCACTGCGTAAGGCGTAAGCAAGCTTTATAAATGAGGCCCCTGGTCACGACTAACCACAGATCTATGTTTGAATCTCATCATCATCATCATCAGGCAGACTTAAGTTAGCTCTTTTACAATCAGCTTTATTAGGTTTCTTTGTGCAGTCTCTGTCCTTGTCTTTTGTGATCCCAGTCCTATAGCTCGGTCGAACCCGACATTGTGATCTTGGGCAAGACACTCCTGGTTTCAGTGGTCCTCATGTGACTGTGTAGTTCTCTGGTCTGGTCTGGAATGCTTACTAGAAGTGTTGAAAAAAATTGATTCTTAAAAGAATCGCGATTCTACGTCTAACGATTCTGGATCGATTCCAAATTCTCCAAAATCGATTTTAAACTACGTGTTTATGCTGCGTCTGCGGTCTGCTGCGCTAAAATAGCTCCCATATGACATGATTTAGATCGTCAGAAAACTTCTTAACCCTAGAGCACTATGCAAATGTATTTACATGATTTTCAATATGTTGCATTTTTCTGAGTGTCATGAGTCCCTGGAGCTTCACCAGTGTTTTTGACTCTATGAAGGTGTGAGTGTTTCCCTGCCCCAAAGCCCACTTTTTCCTACAGACTTGCTTTCGGGTGATTTTCACCCGGCGATAGTGAAAGAGGGTAATGTACGTTTTGGGTGGATTTCACCAGTGATAGTGTTAGTGTTTAAAATCAAGTTATCCTGCCACATGTCAAAGGGTGACAACATTCAGGCTCATCATATTTTCACCATATTTACTGTCCCTCGTCAACTCCAGCTCATTCTGTGGCAGGATTAGTGTCTCTGACATCTCACTAGTGAGGAACACAGGTTTGCTTTCAGGTGATTTTCACCCGGCAACAGTGATAGATGGTAATGTACATTTACTTTTTTTTTTTTTTTTTTGCCAAAAGTTACATTATATAGTTAGCTATTTATATGAATTATGAATATATATCACAAAATGGTGATTTCAAAGTGAATTCTTAGGGTGAAAACAATATTTTAATCAAGTGGTCATTTTTACACAATGAAAAAATACCACATTTTTGTTCCTCTCTCCTGTAGTTGTTTGTGTGTCCAGGAGTCTGCGCTTCACCAGGAAGTCTCACATGTCTCAGGAATGGGTCGACCAAACACCAAGTTTCATATATCAGTATTTTATTTTTGGTTATTTTTTGTTCTCAAATTCAAAAATTTCAGTAATTTTCGAGCATGTTTGTAGGATCTTCCTATATTTTTATTTTTCATTTTGTTACACATATCACAGCTGAAAATAAAAGAAAACCACTGTAATTTATCAAGTGTTGTCATATTTGGATCAATTTTTTTATGACAAGTACTTTTCTTTGGGTTTATTATATCGGGTGAAAATTACCCGGCAAAAGTGATGGTGTCACTTTTTATAGCGGAAGTGTTCTAGGGTTAATGTCTGTGTCTGAGTTTAAACACATACAGTAATATTTGTATTAAACTCTTTGTGCCATAAAAGTGTTGAAAGTGGATCGCCATTCAGAGTTTTTTAGTTGCACTACTTTACATCCATGTGCTCCATGATTTGTCCCGTGTTGTTGTTACACGGGACAAATCAGCCACAAAGTGTCTGCATTAAAGGGCCAGTGACACATTTATTACATTTACTGTAAAATGAATTCTAAAGCATTGAAAAATGTTATCTTTGACAAAAACACAAGTGTAATAATCGCAAGATGGTGATAAAATAGCCCTACCAACATTTTAATAAAGAAAAAACAAATACAAACCTAAGAACAAAACTAAAAATGCCTTTTAAAGTAAAATGAGAATCATTTTAGAATTGAAAATCGGGAATCGTTTTTGAATCGAATTGTGACCCCAAGAATCGTAATTGAATCGAATCGCCTGACACTCAAAGATTCACACCCCTACTGCTTACTTACTGCTTTTTTTTTACAAGCAAGCAAGTGAGCGAGCAAGTAAGCTTTATTTGTATTTTGCTTTTCACAGACAGAGGAAATTCACCCAGACACGGGGAGGTACATGCAAACTCCACAAAGAAAGGCCCGGGTCTAACGAGAGTCCAACTCACAACCTTCTTGCTGTGAGGCGAGAGTGCTATCTGCCTTAATTCTAAATATAACAATTGTTTTTTTCTCTTCTCTTCAGCCCTAAAACTCTGAACCTTGACTTTACAACTTTTTTCCCAACTCATGAAATCTTTTGTTAAAGTTGGGGTAGCTAACTTTTTCGTAGTAAATTAGTAAACTTTGTGCTTTCCACTAAAAGGTACAGTATATAGTAGGGCTGCACAATATATCGAAAAAATATCGATATCGCGATATTGACATGTGCGATATCCATATCGCAAGGATGTGCGATAATTTCTTACATTTTTATGCATTATTCACCCGTTTTTAGTGCGGAGTGGTTTGACTCCGGCGCCACCTTAAATCTGCTGCTGCCGCTTAGCTAGCTAGAGCGAGGCTTAGTGAATGATAGCAACTACTACTGTAAACAGATGAAAAGATGAGCGCAGACAAAAGCAGCAAACTCCTTTCCTAAAACCACCTTTTCCCGACAATTCTGGACTATTTCTTTACAAGACAAGTGTTTTTCCATCATGCCGACGGCTCAAAAAGAAGATACATTGAGGGGAAATACAACTGCAGCCGCTTCCAGCAACCCCTCACAAGGAGGACCACCGTAAAGTTTCTTTACTCTTCAAACTCCTCAAACTGATCCGCTAGAATCCGGAAAACCAAAGGAAAATTCCCAGGCTGTGGCGTTTTGATTCCAGCATGTTATGTCTTAGTTAACGTTAGCTGTGAGTTAGCATATTATCGCTGCTAACAACACAGCACAACCAAACCAAAAACCACGGAGCAAATGGATTAAACGCCACTCTGTTCAACTTTTCTCTGCCTCAGCATCATCTCAAAAGTAAGTCCTGCGTGTGTACCTTGTAATTATGCGTGTGTAGCAGGCGTGTGTGTAATACCTGTGTGTTTAGTAGGGATGGGACGAGATCTCGTGCCGCGAGATCTCGCGAGATCAAACTGTCACGATACTGTGCGCACACGTACGGATCTGTCTCGTGAGATTTTTCCATGGTCATGACATTAAGTTTCGTATCTTTGAGCAGCTGTAGCACATATTCTCCTCCACACACAGACTTGTAGCGGACTTATTCTGACAGAAAACAGTCTAAACTCTGTCTCAGTTTTTATTTCGTAAAGATAGGACCAATATTGACAGAGATAATTAGTCCTAAACATTGTAAAAGTTAGCGCGAAAAATATATAATCGTCAAATATACGCGCGGACATCGCGGGAACAGCGCAGTGTTTTTCACACTTAAACATAGTTTAAAATAGATCCACAAAGAGATATTTTGGCCTCTGTCATGTAAAAAGTAGGAAAGTCTCATCTGTGTGTGTCTGGTGCAGCAGCAGCGGCAGCGCTGTGAAGGAAGGGGCGGAGCCTGAGCTACACACGGAGGAGTGGATCAATTTCAGTCAAAACACAGATCGTTCAAATAATAAAAATCCAAGGTGATACACATAATAAAAGGTAAAGCTAAACTAAAAGAAATAAACTAACAATAATAAATAATACAAATCAAATTTTGTAATTTGCCTTGTTTAAATTCTAAATTGAAACAATTAATGCAAATTATTTAAAAATCTTGTCTCGTCTCGATCTCGTGGACCCAATCTCGTGGCTCGTCTCGTCTCGTGAAAATTCTGTCTCGTCCCATCCCTAGTGTTTAGCGCTGCGTTCTCGTCTTCTTTTTCTCTAAAAGAACGACTCATGTGGCTCGTGATGGCTTAAAACGCTCAAAAACTATAGTTGTGATAAAACTGTGACCTGTCAGGCACGTTTAATATGACGCACAAGCTCATCTTCACTTCACAGACAGACGTGAAACGTGTGTAGAGGTAGCAACTGTGGTTGCCAGATTTTCAGAGTAACCAGCAACTAAGCCTTGAAAAAAAGCATCCTAAAACATGACAGCGCTTCAATAAAAATAAGTTAATAACATAAATTAAGCAATTACAAAGCCACAGAACTCTTTATATGAACATTGTTTTAATAGTGTAATAACGATTTAAAATAAATGCACAGAGAATTTCTTAAGTGAAAAATAAATATCGCAAAACTATCTAATATCGCAATCTCAGAGCCCATATCGCATATCGCAAAAATTTTCAATATCGTGCAGCCCTAGTATGTACTAGTACAGAACTTTGTGAAAAAATGAGACCTCTGAGTACTGTCTGAACTGAATAATAAAGAATTTTAGTTCTAATCGAGAGCTGAATGCTGCTTTATGATTGGTTGAGCTTGAGTGGTCCTCTCCAGTTTCACTTTGTTGTTTGTAAAAAGACATTTATGAGCCATAAATGCAACCGAAATAAATACATGTTGATATCAACCATGTGTCCAAGGAAGTTGTCAGAATTAAAACCTAAATCGTGTTTGCAGTGTGAAAATCAGCTTCCCCACCTTTAAAGCAGTTGAGAAAAGGAGGAACTTCTAGCTGAATACTTTGATTTGATTGGACGAAGCACCCACTTCACCTCAGCGATGCTTTAGCTTATAAGACTCTGGCCGACTCCAGTTGGAGAAATGCACAAACATCTTTGTCATTCACAAATGCACAAAACACTTCTTCTTGCTCTTTTTCCAAAAAGAAATTGTCTGCGTTTCTATTTAAACTGATTCAACAGCCTTAGCTACAGGAGGGTTACTGTTAGATAGTCTGGTCTGGAGGGACAGAAGTGAGCAAGTTGCCATGGTAATGCGTTTATTACAGTAACTAAACAAGCCTAAACAGTTATTTTTTTACCTAAACTTTTACCCAAACCTTTTTCCTAATCATCGCCATGGCCCTAACTCTTTCCATGCATCTCCTAAACTTAATCAGCGTCCCTCCTGACCTGACTATCCAGCATTTACCTTACAGTACCTGGGTCTGCTGCGTCGCCATGTTTGTAGTTTTGCTGTGGCACTCGCTGCTGTTGTCACATCTGTAAACCCCGCCTCCCCTGTAGAGACGTCTTCTGATTGGTCCAAACATTCCATACTCGGTTTAAACCATTCGGCTGGTGCCTTTCTAGATGGTTTCTCTTGGCTTTGTAAACCCACAAATGATGTAGTTGAAGTGATCCACGGCAGAGTCTTTTCCCAGTGGTAACCAGAGAAAGTTAGAAATAAAGTTGTGAATAAAGTATTTAAAAGTGCATCGCTTCAGCCATTTTCTTTTTGACAAGCTTTCAGTCATGTTGGTTTCGATGAGCACCTTCTTTATACCAGACAGTGCAGCACTCGTCTCTGTGTTTAGGTCTGTATTTGGGGGAGCGACAGGAGTAGAAACATGCCAACGCCGCCTGCAAATGAGAGAAGAACTCTTTAGACTTGTGATGCAGCTCCTCCACTTTAGCATTTGTTACTCCACAAAGTGCCTCCTGCCATCCACAAGTAACAGAGCGTGCCTCTCCAGAGCTGCAATCACTTCTGCTGCGTTTTTCTGTCAAACAGACCAAGCAGCTTCCATTCAAACTCAAAATACAAAAGACATCTCTGCTCCTTATGGAATCATCTTTAGGTTTATTTCTTTGTTTTTAATATATATTAAAAAATATTGAAGATTTCTAAAATAAGACATTTTTAATTTTTTTTATTTTTTAAGCTAAAAATGATTTATTTTCAGTAATTAGTGACTGGTTTGTTCGACTCAGACAAGTATATTTACGTATAATCTCACATCGAGTGTTTTTGTCTGAAGACAACTGTTTGAGTTCTGTTAGTGTTAGGGTGCACTCACACTGGCACAACCGAACCGTGCCCAGGCCCAGATGGCCCCTACAGCGCGGTTCTTTTGTGCAGTGTGAGTGCAAACGAACCGGCACGGTTGTGTCTCTGGCACGGTTGTGTCTCTGGCACGGTTGTGTCTCTGGCACGGTTGTGTCTCTGGCACGGTTGGAGGAGGTGGGCCAAAGCTCGGCACGGTTACTCATGAACACGCACACGCACGACTTTAGCATACAAGCACACTGTGACCGCTGATTTTTGTTACAAAAAGAAAGAAACTCTGCACCAAACTCCTTGGAAATGCTCTTACCTTGAATTAGCATCATGACCCGGAGAGAAAAGTTGTTAAATCGATTGTCTACTGTTGCTTTTGCTGCTCCACGCGACTTTTAATCCAAAACTTGGCGGAGGAGCGCACGTCACGGGTAAAACTCTCGTCTGCCTCATTATATCAAAGATATAACGGCCCGCAGGACTTCTTTTCGCCGCCACAGCTTTAGCACCTCAGCGCTTGATCTACTCTTCAGCGCGACATGTAAACAAACGGCGCCAGAGGATGATGTAACCGGCCTGTGGCTCACACACTAACACTTGCATAAACAAACTTTCTGCAATCGGGCTTGAGCACAGCACTATTACAAAGCCCTAATGTGGGTGCGACCTTAGTTTAGCAAAGTTTTAGTCCTGGTTTAGCACTACTACAGTGAACTGAACTGAAAGTTAAAGTGAGCATGTTTTCAACTTTAACAGTGCAGATAAACTCTTCTTAGATCCCAATTCTTCACAAAAATAATTTTCTTAATCCAAATGACTGTCTGTAGTGAGATAATCCAACTTCTTGTTGTTGTTGACTTGCCTGGAATTTTGGATTTCTGTAACCATTGATTGACAGATTAATTAGCCAATCAGAGACACGCATCTTCTGCCGTGTTTAAACCAACATGGTTGCTCCAGACAAAAAAAATACATGAAAAAAATATCACGTGGAACTGAAAAACATCGCGGATTTCTGCAGAATCAATGAGCGAAGTAAAAAACAATTTTAATGTGAGGTGAGTGAAGTTAGATTTTGGTCTAAATGACAGACGACCAATCAGCTCCTTTGTTTCATGTGCGTCACACTAATAAACTAATCTGAATAAACATTGATCTGATTGCTGGTTGAACAGAATGCTTGTATTCTGGATGATCTAAGCTTTAAGACGAGGTACAACATGCTCAGAATATCGGCGTATATCGGCCAGATTTTGACAGATAACCGATAGTCATGTAAGTGCTATATCGGTCGATAATATCGACCAACCAATAAATCAGTCTGGCCTTCCTCCAGACTGCTTTCCTGGAAGTCTGGACTATCAGACTTTGTATGAAGCTGTTTCTAGTCTACTGTTGTCACGGCAATGAGAGTGCTCTGTGAGAAGTCTGCTCTGTGAGAAGGACTAAAAACGAAAAGGAGGCAATAATAGATCGAGCTGATTTGGGCTTTTGTATTTGTGATTGGGCAAAAGGCAGATCGACTGGAAATGTGACCAATGAGAAGCAGACTCTTCATTGGTTTATCTGTCACACACAGTCTTGTTTTTTCTTCTTCTGTGAGCAAAACGTGGCAACATGAGGACATTAGACTTGAGTTTTCTTCTTTTAACAGCTGTTTGAAAGCAAAGCATAAACGAAACATCAATGAAACGTGCATCAAGACGTTCCTGTGAGGCACTTGACGGCACAGTTTTCATTTAATACTAAGTGTGTTACGATGATGACACAGTGACCTTCGATCTATGAAGCACTAGTTTGAATACGTCCGAGTGCACACAGTGGAGTCACTTGTTGTACATCCATTTGTACTCGGGCTGTTTTCACATTGATTTATTGAGAGCGCAGTCACACTCGCGTTCGCTGACACAGAGGTGTGGGTCAGCCGCCGCTTTAGTCTGAAAGAAAAGATTAGCGGCTTAAGCTTAGAGGGAAAGTGCACAATGCCGGATGCACTGATGCGATATTCCAGCTGAGTTCATTTGTAGAGGCACACATCTCAGGGACTGTAAACTAGTGTGACTGTTGAAATGTTGTCGTGTTTGAGCTGAGATCATTGACATATGGACATTTTGGAGTATCCAAGGGGAGCTTCTGGTCCGAACAAAAAAGCAAAATGACCATTAGTAACAATGCTGTTCGAACGCAGAAGGGTCTCAACCAAAGGCAGAGCCAGTCACTTTGTCGTCCAAATTTAGAACGATCCAATCCTGAACTGCTGCTCCTCTCCCATTTTTAACCCTAGAACACTTCCGCTATAAAAAGTTACACCATCACTTTTGCCGGGTAATTTTCACCCGATATAATATACCCAACAAAAAGTACTTGTCATAAAAAATAGATCAAAATATGACAACACTTGATAAATTAGAGTGGTTTTCTTTTATTTTCAGCTGTGATATGTGTAACAAAATGGAAAATAAAAATATAGGAAGATCCTACAAACATGCTCGAAAATTACTGAAAATTTTAGATTTTGAGAACAAAAAATAACTTAAAAAAAAAATATATATATTGATACAGGAAACTTGGTCTTTGGTCGACCCATTCCTGAGACATGTGAGACTTACTGGTGAAGCTCAGACTCCTGGGCACACAAACAACTACAGGAGAGAGGAACAAAATGTGGTATTTTTTTCATTGTGTAAAAATGACCACTGGATTAAAATATTGTTTTTACCATGAGAATTCACTTTGAAAACACCACTTTGTGATATATATTCATAATTCATATAAATAGCTAAACTACATAATGTAACTTTTGGCAAAAATAAATAAAATAAGTAAACATACATTACCCCCTATCACTGTTGCCGGGTGAAAATCACCTGAAAGCAAACCTGTGTTACTCACTACTGAGATGTCAGAGACACTAATCCTGAGACAGAATGAGCTGGAGTTGACCAGGGACAGTAAATATAGCCTGAATGTTGTGAAGAAAATAATAATAAACTGAAAAAGGCTGTTTTTCAGCTGATCGAAATCTTAAGACCAAAGGCTAAAAAAGCCAAAATCTGCTCAAAATTCTCCTTTTCTGTCAGGCTTTCAGACAGTTCTGCCCTCCTGATGGTTAAAGCAAAGAAGTTTTCACTTGTTGAACATGGCCGGGTCATCGAGCTGCATAAGTAAAGCCTCTCACAGCGAGTCACTGCTGCTGAGGCTGGACGCAGTCAGACACTCATTCTAAATGTTCTCCTGAGTATTATGGAACAACAAAGTCAAGTGTAGACCCCAATAAATGACACCTGCGCTGAGCCGGAGGATCCTAATGGGAGTTTGTCAAGACACAGGGCAGTCCTCGACCCAAATTATGGCCCTCACTGGAGCCAACAGTGGGGTCTACCACTTGACTTTGTTGTTCCATAATACTCAGGAGAACATTTAGAATGACTGTCTGACTGCGTCCAGCCTCAGCAGCAGTGAGTCGCTGTGAGAGGCTTTGCTTATGCAGCTCGATGATCCGACCATGTTCAAGAAGTGAAAACTTCTTTGCTTTAACCATCAGGAGGGCATAACTGTCTGAAAGCCTGACAGAAAAGGAGAATTTTGAGCAGATTTTGGCTTTTATAGCCTTTGGTCTTAAGATTTCGATCAGCTGAAAAACAGACTTTTTCAGTTTATTATTATTTTCTTTAAAATGACAAGTTCCAAATTTTTTTTGTCACACTCCCCCTTCTTGTTTTTGCATACTGTAACTCTACTTAAACCTCATTAGGATCTAAATGTGCAAAATGTGAATTTTAGCAAATTTTCAACTGGTCTTAAGATTTTGATCAGGACTGTATATGCTCAAATCCACAGCACAGTTATATCAGGTCTAAAAGCAAATCTATAACTTAAAATTCGGCAAATTGTCTTAATAACTTTACAGTGTATAAAGATGGATAAACAGATTTGAAACTAAAATGTAGGTTTTATAGTCATGACTCACCACAGAGCCCCGAGGACGTTTTCTAAATCCCTATGGCGATTTAAGGTGGGTGGTCACTGTCAAGCTCCATAAAGGTAAATACATAAATTCACATTGTTGAAGCCAATTATTCAACAGTAAACAAGCAAATGAATGTCCTTATACCCTCCTCCTGTCATTAGTCCATCTTTCTGGTTTTGACCAATGAATGTTTATTTCTTCTTACATTAATGTTTGCTAAATGAACAATCTTGTGAAGTTCTGTCTGTTGAACATCACAGGTGATAAGTCACAAGCTTGTGGAGTTCATCTCAGAACTCGACAAGTTTGAAGTGTTGTTTTTTAGTTTTTTCTACTCTACAAACGCTGTAGTAGTTATGAATAAAATGTGTAATAAACCTTGCACTGTATTTGGTAAATGTCAGTGTCTTGTTATACAGTTTGTTTTGTAGCAGTGTGGTCTTAAATGTTAAGTTTAGGACTGTATTGTTGGTTTGTAAGATTATATATATTTTTTATCCAAGTTCAGAATAGGTGTATAGGTAGAGATTAAACTTTTGGATCCAATTTTTTTCATATTTTGAGTGAGTAATGAATCATCAAATAAAAATTCAAAGACATTCAAAGTGGTATAAACTTGCTGTGGTAAAAGCCTCGCAGCGTTTGGTACAGAGCACACATCTGCGTGTTTTCTGTGATCCTGACACGGGAATCCCACATCCTGCATATCCGCTGCGCAGCGCTGCACCACAGAACACCTCCGATTTTGTGCGCAAAGCCTCTCCTACTGGATGCATGTTGTCCCCGCCGGGCTGCGCTCCGCCAGGCTGCGAAGCCTGAGAGGCACGAGAAGAGCATGCGCGGAGAGGACAAGTTTATGAAAGAAAAGTTTTAAATTAAAGCCAAAATAGCTCTTTATTGTGCAGCAGGAGTGCAAAAAACGGCCGTGTTTGATGGGATCGCTCTTTGGCTCTCTTCACATGAGCTTATGTGTGTTTTCTCTCCCCCACGAGGGCAAAAACATTACGTGAATAAGTCCGATAAAAAGTATTCTCCTGTCAGTGTTTAAATGACATAAAGTGAAAGTTTACAGCAGACTGAGTTAAACTGGCAAAGCAACTATGCATATAAAGATTAAATACAAGTACTGTGATCAAAATAAAGTCCGTGCCAAGTGTTTTTACCTTGAAATTCCGGACGTAGTTCACGTTCTGTTTCCTGTTTGGTGCGCTCTGATCTGTGGAACTTGATCCGGTCGGACCTGGGCGCAGAAGATTTTACCGTTGATCCGCAATTTTGTCGGACGGCGTTGGAAGGACGGAGCTGAGGCGCAGACCTGCGCAGCGCATATGCAGGATGTGGAACGTACCTCATTCATTACAAAGGCTGCGCAATTGCTGCGAAGGTCGTAGCACTGCGCAGCGCAGCGGATATGCAGGATGTGGAATCAGCCCGTGAGGTGGGATGAAGAACACAGCGCTCCAGGCTTAGCTCAGGGCTTTTTGACTCCAGAGCAGAGCAGTGCATCATGGGTACACAGCAGGAGGAGGCCGGAGGGAGCGCCGGGAGACTACAAACTAATGTAGTAGAAGTGTGCAGTAGTGGTTTGAGGAAGGAAGGATAAGAATGAGCTTGGTGAGGATTTGTGAACTCCAAAAGAGCAGAACATGGATTTGTGCCCAGTACGGAATCTGAGAAATGTTTTTGTCGGGCTTAGACAAGAAACAGATTACAAACTTGTGAACAGGATCGGTCAAAGTGTGAATGAAACCACTTCTTACTAAAGGTGTTGAACGTAGGACTGGGTGTTACTGGAAAAAAAAAAAAAAATTGCGATAAAATGTGTCTTGAAATGTATTACCCACCAATAACATCTAGGTTAGGGAACATTTGGTGTGAGTCGGAGGTCGAGGCGCCAGGTGTTTAGGCGAATCTCCTCTGCTGAGCTGCTCCATGGCTGCTGCTGTCAGTCTCACCGTGAAGTGCTTTGTGACTCTGACCGCTGAGAGCCACTTTGTTTACTACCCATAAAAGTTAGCGACAACACGACAGCGATGACGAAAACACTGACTTCAGCACACAACCAAGGGGGTAGCTTAATAATCCCGTATATACTAATGCCGAAATTCACCAGATGGAGTTAGAACGGGCAGAGAGAGAGAGGATGGACAGCGAAGTGGAACAAGTGGCACAACTTTGTTGTACTCTCTGATCAATGGGCCTCATTCATGAAAATCTTCGTAAAATCTGTGCGTTACTTCCACTTTAAGAAGCTGCTGCGAAAACTCTACGTGTGATTCACGACGAGTTCGTAACGAGCCAAATTCCTTCCTAACAGCCTTTACGCCAAATTCACCAAACCATAGCTACGAACGGTTATTTACATAAAAATGAATAATGCATCCTTCCTTATATGGCAAAAAGGGCGGGCCGCAGCGCGTCACCGACAAGACTTGGAGCAGTGGAAATGAGGAAGACGCTGCAGAAGCGCGTCTCCCCACTTTCGCTGAGTTAATACTTCAGCGTCTTTTAAAAATGTCCAAACTCACATGAACACACTCAGAGGAAGCAGATTCACATCACAAATGTATTGAAATAACGCTGGGCTTTTGCCGTTTATATCGCGTTTCACGTCGCGGTAGAACGCGCGTGTGGGGGTGCGGGGGAGGGGGGGCAGCGGCTGCTGTGGCGAGGGTGCACAGACAGAGCACCGTGCGCTCTGGTCCTGGGGGGGACACAGGGTCCTGAGTCCTGTGAGGGTCAGAACACAGAGGCTCTGAGGCTGGGACAGGCTGCTGCAGGTTTATTAAAGGAGTCATTTTTATGCATAACATAATTTTTTTATTTGTTTCTAAAATTATTTTCTACAATAATTTGCAAAATACATAACCTACAATCATGTAGGAATTAAAATTTTTGACTGAACTATATAAGAAATAAAAATCTGAAACAGCTGATTTTTTGTTCTTACGAGTGCTCCTCAGTGTTCGTAGAATTAGTTCTTACAGACGAACATTTTCCGTTACGAACAAATTTTGTGAATGCCAAAAATGTTCGTAAGGAGCCCTTAAGAACAAATTTGTTCGTAAGAACGTGTCATGAATGAGGCCCAATGTTCTTACCTGGGGCACAGGGACAGCAGCACTCTTCAACACACATTTCTTCCTCTGTCCTGGGCATGAAGAAACAAGAAAGCATGCTGAGGCAAGTCAGTTTTTGACAACAATCATTTCTTATCTAACAAATCACTTAGATCTCACCCCATAAACTGAAGCGTGCTCTGTTCTCTAGACGCGCTTTGTAACAGAATCACACAGGGAAACAGTGAGGAGAGAATCTGCTCCCTCATTAGTCAGAGCCATCGCTGTTGCAGGAACATGATCTGTGTTACTTCAAACAAACACAGAGTGGGACCATCCCGCTCCTGGACTTTTTATTATTTTGTGTTTTATTGGATCTACCTAACAACCTGCCTCATGTGAGCTGCTCAGTGCGACCGAGGGTCGAAGAGTGCCGACATTTGCTTTCATTTTAGACGAGAAAGAAGAAAGGAAAATGCGAGTGTGTAATGCCAAGGATTGTTTGAAATGCCCACGTTAAGATGAAAGCGTAACAAAAACATCAGTTTGACTGAAACGGGCTCTGAGAGGTAAGTCATCTACACAATAACTTAATACTGGATGAATATTGTTCACTTTTCCTACATTAAAGTCAGCTGTAATGTTTCTTTTGGCTGTTTGGTCCACTTGAGCCTTGAACGGTGATGGGTTTTATGCAGTATTATAGCCTATGCCGGCGCGGGGCGGGTTGTACAAATACACTCGGCTGTGCAAGGCGGGTTGGGGCGGGTCATGTATTGTCAAAAGTGCGGTTGTAAAAATGCCTCACCCGCGCATCACTAGCCGTCGCTAAAGTGCGCACTCAAAGCTTTTTTTTCTTTGCCAGTTTGCTGTTCACATTGAAACCCGGAGCAAGAAGCCAAAGTTTTCTCAAAGCAACGTCCGTCACGGGAAATGTCGAAATGTGTGAGATTCAGCCACATTGTTGTTGGTACAGCCTGGATAGTCACAAATCCGCACAAATATCGTGTCATTTTGACGCTTTTTCACATCGTGCTAAATGTACGGCGTAACGTAAGTACGCAAAAAAGACCTGAAATTGTGCTCAAAATACACTGTTTTTGTGTCTGGGTGAATGTACGCCTTCTAGTGGGACTGTGTTGGGAGAGTAGTTCATGTCATGGTGTTTCTGTTACTGATGCAGAGATTCAAAGCCAAGGAACTGAAAAATGGAACCTAAAGTGCGTCATGTTTTGTTTCCAGTATATCCAAATAGGAACCATTTTCAGACATTTTAAATACTTTAAAGAAATGTAACGACACATTGTTATCCCCTGTAAACGACTCAGAAGATTACAACTCAAACCCAAAAACGCAGGCTCAAGAAATGGGTGTATTTTCCTCATCTTAACCTTTTCCGCCCAGATCCCGGCGCTCCAGGCACACGAGCTTCACCAGGATTTAGAGCGAGGTGGGATTAATAGGAATTGACGGCTTTGGGGCGGAAATGGCAGGAATAAATCACGAGCTAATGTTGTTATTATGCTGCCACAGTGAGCGTGTTTTACCAGCGCAGGATAATGGGCTGCGGTGGAATGATATGAGAAACATTTAGTCGAACTGATGTGTGGGAAGGAAGGTGACAGCAGTTTTTAGGGAACATGACATAAAACATGTTTGTGGCGCAGTGCAGCGGTGGGACAGAAATAGCAACGACGAAACAGCATGGGTTTGGGGAAAATATGTTGAATGAATGTTAATGTCAGGGTTTGTACAGTCATAGAAAACCATGTCGTACAAATTCCGTTCTGATTTCCAGGCTTTGGAAAAGTTTTGGAATTCTATTGGAAAATGTTTAAATATTTTGGATTGTGAGTTGTTTTCGCTTGGTTCTAGCAGGGAAACTTTCTATAATTTAAATGTAAATGAGGTGAAATTTACTAACTTTAAAGATTTTAAAGAATAACACAATAATAAATAAAGAATAACAAGATCTCCTCTAAAAGTGCTGGAAATAACTATATAGTAAGCAAAATCTTCTGGGAGAAAACCCCCAGACCCACCTAACAAGACTGTATATATTCTCAATAAAGTTATTCGATGAGTCTCATTATATCAGCTCTCAGGACATTGCCCTTCAATCTGCTTCTAGTGGAACCATCTGAAATCTTGCCTATCCTGGTTAGAACAAGTGAAGGAAAGCCTTAATCCGCCCTGACTTTGACACTCAAAGATGCTTCACATTTGGCAGTCATACATTCATGCCACACTTGGTGGTGGTAAACGTTGGTTTTACTTCGTTGAAGACAGAGAAACAGTGATATGTTCTTGTGAAGTTTAATGAAGAATTAGCAGCATTACATATTATTTTAAGCCTATAGATACAGTCGGCAACGCGTCACTGTTGGGGGCGTGGCCTGCTGAGGGGGAAAACATCTCCTACCTCACATAATAAGAATGGGAAGCTAAACTAATTCAAGTTGAGTTGCAACCAGGTTTAAATGGAGGTTACTGAGATGATGTTATGTTAGAAAAGTAAACAGAAAGTAAAAAAAAATGCTAACTACCGTTAGCATTGCTGGATATTTTTATTTATTTGGAAAAAGGGGGAACAATGCATATTAATGAACATTCAAACAAATGTAAATATGCCAGATTATAGCCTAGGGCTAATTTCCATCTGCAGACCCCCTGGCAGGTTGTTAGAAGAATAAAACACAGAATATTTACAGCTGGACAAACACAAACAATAAGACAGTGTTAATGGAAACATTGGACAAAAAGTTAACTTACATAGATAAGAAAGACAGTTCATCTGTATTGCACATGCTCCTCCTGCCCATACCTCCAAGTCACACAAAACAATCCATATTGCACAGATCCCCATTGCACTAAGTTACATTGCACAAACACCATTGCACAAGCTCCAATTGCACTAATTCCCATTGCACAGATTCCAATTGCACTAATTCCCATTACTTATTGCACCAGTTTCTACTGCACTACTTCATACTGCACAAATTTCATTGCACTACCCAACATTGCACAGAACCCTATTGCACTACTTCATATTGCACAAATTCTCATTGCACAAACTCATACAATCATATAACACTGATCTCTTCAATCTAGGTTCTAGGGAGAAATAAAACACTTTATGATCACATTCTTGTGTGTTTCTCAGCCATAATTTGAGATGCTTCTTAAAGGCAGTAAAACTTGTACTTTCCCTCACAGAAAGTGGGATACTATTCCAAAAGGTGATTTACATACTTGGAAGGTTGAATCACTTTATTCATCTCCATGTCTTCGTGTCTGTATTTGACACAATACTGTATATCTCATAAAGTCCACATTTGCTGTTGTAGTTTTGAGCAGTGACTGATAAATGTTAACTTTCCCCCTCGGAGATCCGTTAGTGGGCGTGGCCTTTGATGCCGACTGTATCTATACTGAATCCTGCGGGTCCTGAGTAATAGGGGTCTAATGTGATAAGAAGATGAACATCTTATATATACTGTACATTACACAAGAATTCTGTATCTTGATGCATTTACTGTGCATACTGTGACTCAGGAAGGGTCTACTTTAAGCTAACAGGACAAGGAGTGAAATTATACTATTTGACTTACATCACAGTGACCAAAATAAATATTTGCATTAACATTTTCAAATGCAAACACAGCCAATTATTCACATAAACTACTATTGTAACAGCAGTTGCTCTGGGATGGATGGAAGCAAGACTGCCATCACCACCAACCCGACACTCACACCAGACTCATACTAGGCAACGTGGGTGACATGTCTTGCCTAAGGACACAACAAAAACACCTCAGGTTCCAGTGATCTCCCATCCAAGTACTGCCCTGGCTTAACCTGCTTAACTTCTGAGTACTGACAGAATGACTTCTTTTGCAATTTACTAAAAATGTCCCAGGTTTTCACATTTCATCTTTTTTATTTAAACATGCGCAATTTGAGTCTCTTCTCCCAATTATTAAAAGTGAACCTAAACAAATGACAGAACATAATCATTTCTGCTGACAGCGGTAACTTCCACGTCCAGTGTTGAGGCAGCTGTCAGTGTTTGGGTTAGGGTCCAGGCCTGTCTTCACACTCCTCCATAAACCCTGTGACAGCTGTCTATTGTGTCCCAGCCCAGGCCTGTCAATCTCTCTCTCTCTCTCTCTCTCTCTCTCTCTCTCTCTCTCTCTCTCTCTCTCTCTCTTTCTCTTTCTTTCTCTCTTACCCCTGGGCGTCTCTCTTCTCTCCTCACACCTCTGCTCCCTCTCTCCTCCTTTCTTCTTACACCTCCTCCTTCTCTCCTTGCACCTCTGTTCTTTCTCTCCTAACTCCTCTGCTCCTCCTCTCCTCATATTTCTCCTCTTCCTCTTCTCTTCTCATATTTCTCCTCTTCTCCTCCTCCTCTTCTCCTCTCATATTTCTCCACTTCTCTTATCCTCACTCCTTTTTTCTTCTCTTATTCTCACTCTTCTCCTTCTCCTCCCAACTCTCCTCCTTCTTTCCTCCTATCCTCACATCTCTCCTCCTCACATCTCTCCTGTTACTCTTTTCTTCACACCTCTCCTTGTTCCTCTCTTCCTCTCCTCCTCTCATACCCACTCACACCTCTCCTCATTCTCTCCTCACACCCCTGCTCCCTCTCTCCTCCTTTCTCCTTTCACCTCCTCCTTCTCTACTTGCACCTCTGTTCTTTCTCTCCTCACACCTCTCCTCCACATCTCCTCTTCTCATATTCCTCCTCTTCTTCTCTTCTCATATTTCTCCTTTTCTCCTCCTCTTCTCATATTTCTCCACTTCTCCTTTCCTCACTCCTCTTTTCTTCTCTTATTCTCACTCTCCTCCTTCTCTTGCCAATTCTCCTCCTTCTTTCTCATATCCTCACATCTCTCCTGTTACTCTTTTCTTCACACCTCTCCCACCACCTCTCCTTGTTCCTGTCTTCCTCCTCTCCTCCTCCCATACCTCCTTACACCTCTTCTCATTCTCTCCTCACACCTCTGCTCCCTCTCTCCTTTCTTCTTACACCTCCTCCTTCTCTCCTTGCACCTCTGTTCTTTCTCTCCTCACACCTCTGCTCCTCCCCTACTTCTTTCTCCTCACACCTCCTCCTTCTCTTCTCACACCTCTGCTCCCTCTCTCCTCCTTTCTCCTTACACCTCCTCCTTCTTTCTTGCACCGCTGTTCTTTCTCTCCTAACTCCTCTGCTCTTCCTCTCCTCATATTTCTCCTCTTCTCCTCCTCTTCTTCTCTTCTCATAATTCACCTCTTCTTTTTTCCTCACTCCTCTTTTCTTCTCTTCTTCTCACTCTTCTCCTTCTCCTCACAACTCTCCTCCTTCTTTCCTCCTATTCTCACATCTCTCCTGCTACTCTTTTCTTCACACCTCTCCCACCACCTCTCCTTGTTCCTCTCTTCCTTCTCTCCTCCTCTCCTTTCATACCTCCTCACAACTCTGCTCCCTCTCTCCTCCTTTCTCCTTACACTTCCTAATTCTCTCCTTCTTTCTCCTCACACCTCTCCTCTCCTTGCATTTCTGTTCTTTCTCTCCTCACACCTCTCCTCCACATCTCCTCTTCTCATATTTCTCCTCTTCTCCTCCTCTTCTTCTCTTCGCATATTTCTCCTCTTCTCCTTTCCTCACTCCTCTTTTCTTCTCTTATTCTCACTCTCCCCCTTCTCTTCCCAATTCTCCTCCTTCTTTCCTCCTAATCTCACACCTCTCCTGCTACTCCTTTCTTCACACCTCTCCCACCACCTCTCCTCGTTCCTCTCTTCCTCCTCTCCTCCTCTCATACCTCCTCACACCTCTGCTCCCTCTCTCCTCCTTACACCTCCTCATTCTCTCCTTCTTTCTCCTCACACCTCTCCTCCAAATCTCCTCTTGTCATATTTCTCCACTTCTCTTATCCTCACTCCTTTTTCTTCTCTTATTCTAACTCTCCTTTTCTTCCCAATTCTACTCCTTCTTTCCTCCTATCCTCACATCTCTCCTGCTACTCTTTTCTTCACACCTCTCCCACCACCTCTCCTCGTTCCTCTCTTCCTCCTCTCATACCTCCTCACACCTCTTCTCATTCTCTCCTCACACCTCTGCTCCCTCTCTCCTCCTTTCTCCTTACACCTCCTCATTCTATCCTCCTCATTCTCTCCCCACACCTCTCCTCCACATCTCCTCTTCTCCTTTCCTCACTCCTCTTTTCTTCTCTTATTCTCACTCTCCTCTTTCTCTTCCCAATTCTCCTCCTTTCCTTCTATCCTCACACCTCTCCTGCTACTCCTTTCTTCACACCTCTCCCACCACCTCTCCTTGTTCCTCTCTTCCTCTCCTTTCACACCTCCTCACACCTCTGCTCCCTCTCTCCTCCTTTCTCCTTGCACCTCCTAATTCTCTCCTTTTTTCTCCTCACACCTCTCCTCTCCTTGCACCTCTGTTCTTTCTCTCCTCACACCTCTCCTCCACCTCTCCTCTTCTCATATTTCTCCTCTTCTTCTCTTATCATATTTCTCCTCTTCTCCTTTCCTCACTCCTCTTTTCTTCTCTTATTCTTTCTCCTCACACGTCTGCTCCCTCTCTCCTTCTTTCTCCTTACACCTCCTCCTTCTCTCCTTGCACCTCTGTTCTTTATCTCCTCACGCCTCTCCTCCACATCTCCTCTTCTCATATTTTTCCTCCTCTTCTCCTCTTCTTCTCTTCTCATATTTCTCCTTTTCTCCTTTCCTCACTCCTCGTTTCTTCTCCTCCTTCTTTCCTTCTATCCTCACATCTCTCCTGCTACTCCTTTCTTCACACCTCTCCCACCACCTCTCCTTGTTCCTCTTATCCTCCTCTCCTCCTCTCATACCTCCTCACACCTCTGCTCCCTCTCTCCTCCTTACACCTCCTCATTCTCTCCTTCTCTCTCCTCACACCTCCTCCTTCTCTCCTTCTCTCTCCTCACACCTCCTCCTTCTCTCCTTGCACCTCTGCTCCTCCCCTCCTTCTTTCTCCTTACACCTCCTCCTTCTTTCCTTGCACCGCTGTTCTTTCTCTCTTAACACCTCTGATCATCCTCTCCTCATATTTCTCCTCTTCTCCTCCTCCTCTTCTTCTCTTCTCATATTTCTCCACTTCTCCTTTCCTCACTCCTCTTTTCTTCTCTTATTTCACTCTCCTTCTCTTCCCAATTCTCATCCTTCTTTCTCCTTACACCTCTCCTCTCCTTGCACCTCTGTTCTTTCTCTCCTCACACCTCTTCTCATATTTTTCCTCTCCTCCTCCTCTTCTCATATTTCTCTTATTCTTCTCCTTTCCTCACTCCTCTTTTCCTCTCGTATTCTTCTTCTCTTTCCAATTCTCCTCCTTCTTTCCTCCTATCCTCACATCTCTCCTGCTACTCCTTTCTTCACACCTCTCCTTGTTCCTCTCTTCCTTCTCTCATGCCTCCTCACACCTCTTCTCCGTCTCTCCTCACCCTTCTCCTCTTCTTCCTCCTCCTTCCTCCACCTCTCTTCCCTGTGCGTTGGACTGGAACTGGCTTTGACTCAGCAGTTGTGTTTGGACAAAGACACTGTTCTCACACTTTGTCCTCTCCTCTTCGTTTCCTCCTCTCCTTCTCCTCCTCTCCTCCTCCTCCTTCCTTCTCACCTGGACCATGCAGGTTTGGCTCGGCCCAGTTGCGTTTGGACAAAGACACTGTTCTCACACTCAGCACTTTTTGCCTGTTTAAACTTTGGCTCTTTCTTGAAGGACGTATTGATCATATTTCATGCGTTCTATGTTGATTTAGGAGCTGGCCACAGTAGGAAGTCAATGACTGTACGTTTTAGATCGAGGGTCTGGCCCGGCTCCAGCTGCTTAAAAATCACACGACTGGAAGACTCCCAAAATCGCGGCGCTAACATTAATTCAAGCTGACTTTACACTGTTAGCGTAAATGCTTAGTGGCGTTTTCCGTGAAGACTAAAAGGAATCTGGGGTAGTTTTCAATAAAAGGGTAATAAAACAAGAGCTTTCAAAGTGATTTGGTTAAAAAGCAAAGATAAAAACTGTCACATAATGTTGTGTTCTTGGCCACGACCACAACAAAAGGACCTGGAAGGTGAAAACTTCCTGGCACTACACTGTATATTGTGAGTCTATGTTTGATTCTCAGTGTACAGTGGTGGCACAAGTGTTTTATAAAATGCTTGGACTTTAATTGTAGTCTGTGCAGTTACAAGTCCTTTTCACTGCAGTTCGGCTAGTCTGTTCTGATCTGAAAATACCAGCTGATCGTCACTTCTCGTCACATTCAGTAGCTAAAACGACCAGAAATAATGAAATATTAAATGGACAAAAAGAATGTAAGATAGTTAAGCTTAGAGACTTTAAAAAAATCATAAACGTTATTAATAATCAAATGATTGTTTTTCACACTTAAACATGGTTTAAAATAAAGCCTGTTGTTGAAAAATATTAATAATGAAAAAGCAAATTAGTGTCTTTTGTGGATTATTATAAAATATAAAAACTTTGCAAAGGAGGACGTTAACACAAGTGCATGACAGTTGCATCAAGGCCCTGAAAGGGGAGGCACAAACCAGGGGTTGTATACCAAGAGTGTCAGAATGGAAAAAAAACAACAGAAATAGGTGGAGTGAAAGTGTTCCATGGGCTAAAACAATGAACAATGAGAGCATTCAGTGGATCATAACTAAACAGAGACAAACATCTTGTGTCTTATCAGTGGGAGTGAAAGGACAGACTGTACAAGGTCACTACAGTTGTATCAGAAGACATCATTTCAGAGAAACTGAGAAATCATCATAAATTGGATATATTTGTAAAAATCATACATTTGATATTAATTTTCCCATTACAATCCACACAGAGATATGTTGCCTCTGTCATCAATAAGTTTGTAAAAAGTCCAAAAGTGTGTCTCCTTCTCTGTCTGGTCCCTGTCAGCAGCTGCAGAGGCAGGAGAAAGGGGGCGGAGCCTGAGCAGAGGCAGGAGAAAGGGGGAGGAGCCTGAGCAGAGGCAGGAGAAAAGGGGCGGAGCCTGAGCAGAGGCAGGAGAAAGGGGGAGGAGCCTGAGCAGAGGCAGGAGAAAAGGGGCGGAGCCTGAGCAGAGGCAGGAGAAAGGGGGAGGAGCCTGAGCAGAGGCAGGAGAAAGGGGGCGGACCCTAACCTTGAGGGGAGAGCAGGACAATGTCAGTCAAATGATTGAACTCAGATCCTTTAAATAATAAGAATACAAGTTGTCAGACACGATGAAGGGTAAAGATAAACTAAATAAATATTAAACTAACAATAACAAACAATAAAAGTCTAATTATTTCAAAATCGATCTCGTAGACCCATTCTCGTGGCTTGTCTTGTCGTGAAAATTCCGTCATCACTGAACACATGCTCTCTGATTTTACATATAGGCCTATTTGTGCTTCTGCAGCGGCTTGATCCATCTGAAATAATCTGTCCATACACTCACACTGAGCTGTGGGCTGAGCCTCGGTATATACCGCTCTCTAGCGTGTGTGCTTGGATATAGACAAAGCGTTTTGACAGTTTGTGCTCTATTGGATCGAAGTTGCACACCGTAAGTAAATAAGTAAGTAAGTAAGTAAGTAAGTAAGTAAGTAAGTAAGTAAGTAAGTAAGTAAGTAAGTAAGTAAGCATCCCGAGGCAGAAGAACAGCTCGGGGAGAGATGTAGAACGAGCTGGGGAAACATCGAACACAAGTTTAAATGAGCTTTTTCTTAAGTCAACCTCTGATTTGATTATTGTTCCATAGTCGACTGTCTCTTAAAGTAGTCGTGCTTGACATGTTTAGCCGACTCGTCTGTGCAAGCCCTAATTCACGTCTCACTTCTCCCAAACAGACCGTGCCCCGCAGCTGCAAGTCTCACAAACAAACCGCTGTGTGTCGGCTTATCTTCTTAAAAAGAAGAAACAAAGAAACAACGGGTCTATATTCAATTAAAACAGTCATCAGTGCAAGTCTTTCTGTCAAAAGTCTCCTTGTGATCAAATCAAAGTCTGAAGATTACACATAAGAATGTCTCCAAACACATAAAATAATCCAAACTTTGCCGTAACATCCTTACGGCAAAGTGCTGCGAGTCTGTGCTGCAGCCAAATAAGTCCCAGTAAGAAATATACTGTAATCCAGCTTTCTTCATTTCTCCTTTTGACACAAGGGTAAAAGTTTTGTGTCAAAAGCAGATGTGTTGCTCCTTTGTTCCAGTGCCGCGTGTGGTATGAAAGTGAAAGTGAAACTTAACTTGCACCATGTGGGAGCCACGTAAAGAACAGCTGATTCATTTGAAGCGCTTTGTTTTGAGTCGTAACTGAACAGTCTCTATGTGTGTTTTAAAATATACAGTTTGACAAATGTAACATTATTAAAAGGCTAAAAAAATAGTTTGGGGGAACCGAAAAAAGAACTGTTAAGGAACCGGTCTCAAAAAGCAAGTACCCTTAAAGGGGCACTATGTAAGAAAAACAAACAAACAAAGTGATTTCCACTTTTGAACACTAGAGGGAGCCATTCACATGCATTTTGCCTATTAAGCGTGCTGCCATCTAGCGTCAATAATCCACATTCTGGCCCGTAATAAAACATTTCAGATAAGTATAAATGTATCACAATTGATGTGGATTGGTTAACAGTGTTCTCTTAAGTATTCATGTTGTGAAGAATAAATATGATTTAAATGTTTGTGGACTATATGTGATAATTAAAATTCCTCTCAATCTTACACAGTGCCCCTTTAAAGCACTGGTATCGAAAAAAATCTAACAGTACCCAGCCCTAACTGAACATAGAAATAGTCATTGCTTTCTTTTCAAAAACATCTGAAAACCTGTGAGAACGTGTCAGTTTCTCCTGTTCTGCCGCGTTCATGCACTTTTGCCCCGGTCAACACTTGAACAAACGTACTGAAACGTGCAGCGTGCGCAGGTTCTTTTTCATCTTTTCTATTCCCGCTGAATGCGATGCTAAGTGAATCACAGGGTCAGTGAGATTTAAAAGAATATGAGTTTTTCTCCACACACACAATATGAAAGGTGCTTTTTATTACAGACTAACCTGTTTAGCACATCTCATCCCGGAGGTGTCCTGGGACCGGAGACGCTTTCTTCTGGGCCTATTGGGTTTCACAGGGGAAGCACTTTAAATCAGGCTAAAGCAATAGCAGCAGCTCAAGTCATCATCCTTTTGAGCTCAGAGAGAGAGACGTTCAAACACAAATACAACCGAAATATAGCAACTTTAGATCATATTGTGAATTCTGTTTTAAAAAGAGAGATGACTCTGGATAACGCTTTCTCTCTTGACACAAATGAGGAAGACACAGCTCGAAGCAATTCAACTCAGTACAGTCTTTAATGTCCAGTTTAAAACTTCATCCATGACAAAATATATGATCAGAGTGGTCCGCAGACCAATCACCCAACGTTTTGCTGCCCCGTGTCCCAGATCATGGCTCAAACCCTCACGAGAGTTTTGCTTGAAGAAAAATCCCCCGAAGATGCAGCCCAGACAAAGGAATACAGGGTCTTCCATGACTTCTCAAATTTTAGGCCTTACGTAACTTTAACCCTGTCCTATAGACCCCTTGCATGTTAGTAAACATTGCGTCAAATTCTGGTGGGCGGAGCTTAGTCGGAGGCAGAAGACGACGTTGCCTCCATTTAAACCTGTGTAAACTAGCACGTTTTTGGAGGAATTTTTAAACACAAAAGCAGAAAAAATGTCAAATTCTGTTCGTAACTGTCAGGATATGTATCGTAACTTACTCTGTGGGACCTGACACAGACTTTGGTGAATCACTTCTGACGGATGGAAGCATTTTGTCTGAGCTTGTGTGGTTCATCTTGGATCTGGATCTACTCTTTCACGAGGCTTAAGAGGTGATTTTTACTTGTTTCAGGTCCGTTTTGTTGCTAAACCTAGTATTGGCTAAAATGCTTCTTTTAACAGTTCATTTGTGTCTTGAAGCTAATGCTAAATATGCTGATGTGTGCACCTCACATTATTAGTGCTTCAGAGACACAACATTTGATAGTAATTATTTTACGATAAACTTATTTCAAGATTTAGTTGCATTTAGCTTTGAAAATGTCTTAGCTCTTGTCAAAGGCTTTGCTAAAGTAGAAAATAAGGGTCTTGTGTGTAAAAATAGAATGATTGACAACAGTACAGTTTTAGCTAGATTTCTAAATAAAACAGATCAATTTGAACATCAAACTGCACCTGTACAGCTGGGTAAGGTCAGGCTAACATTAGACACAAAGGTCCTAGTCACAGTTCACAACAAAACGTTCTTTTAACCACGATAAAACCTCGAACTTTTAATGCGTCGGCTATGAGTTTTCATCTCTTTTGCCTCCAGCTAGAGCTGTGACGTCACCGTGACGTGGCATGAAAAGGGTCTATTTGTGGCACGTGCTGACTAATTTATATTCAGACCTTCCCCTTTTCTTCCCAAGTTCCCAATTTTATCCCCTGCACCTGCACTTCGGGACTTTCCCGCTTGGACTTTCCCAACTTGGCCTCTCAAGGCCAGTGCATGTGTCCTGTATTCCTACTCTCTGCTTCTCGCTTTTATGTACATGCCCATTATGCATTGGTTTTGTAGCTCATAGTTTTAGATAATACATAAAGAAAATATTAAGGCTAAGTAAATTCACAAAGCTAAGTAAAACAGATTACAATAACAACAACACGTAGACCTTTAAATCTAACACTAGTCTTTTAAAGTTAGTACAGGATTTTGACTGTGATTCATCAATTCATGCCACAAAAAGTACAAGCTTACTAGCAACAAACATGCACACCAATGAACATACATCTACCTACATTCACATTTATGGGAGATGTATCGTATCTGTGTCTGCATCGGCCGATCTTTGCGATATTTTGACAATATTAGGTGTGTGTAACATGGAAAAAAAAAATCACGTTTTTCTTGTGATTTCAATTGGATCTTGTCTATTTTCTTATTGACTTTGAGGTACATACAATCATCTGCGTTTTCATAAAGTTGCTTCTTCGCCGTCAGTGGCTAAATCCAACTGTCAGTGGTTGTTGCCAGATTTTCAGAGCGAAACAAGTGACAAGTCTTTGAAAAAAATCACAAAACAAGTGACTAGGGCTGCAACTAAGGATTCTTTTGGTAATCGAAGAGTTGGGTGAATACATGATTCTGACATACATTGGGAAAACTTACCATTTTACTAAGGTAACAAGTTCAAGCTTGAATTTGAATGTTGTTCTGACAGTTTTAATGTGCCAATGGAGCAAGTATAAAATCTGGAGTTTTACTTAGAATAAGGAAATGACCAGGATTTCTCATTTGAAAATACGACAAAAATGTCACTTCACTTGAATAAATAAAACTGAACGAATAAAACTGGTTTGTTCTTTTGGCAAACCTAGCGTAAGAATGTCAAACTATACCTAAAACCAAGTAAAATGGGCTTAATTCAAGCAGCTTGTTTAGGTTTGTTTATTTAGGTAGGTTTTTCCAGTTTAAGGCCATTTTGGAGTTGGAGATTTAGAACTACACAAAAACAGAAAAACTACCCATTGCTTATCATTATTGCTGTTAAAGGGGCACTGTGTGAGAAAAAATAAATAAATAAAGTGATCCATGTATGTCCACTTTTGAACACCAGGGTGCACATTTCAAATGCAGTTTGCCTAACTACCATAGTGACATCTAGCGTCACATTCCGGCCCGTAATAAAACATTTCAAATACGTATAAATGTATCACAATTGATGTGGATTGGTTAACAGTGCTCTCTTAAGTATTCATGTTGTAAAGAATAAATATGATTTAAATGTTTGTGGACTATATGTGATCATTAAAATTCCTCTCAATCTTACACAGTGCCCCTTTAAGTCTAACTAAATACCTAACCTAAATAAAGACCATGTAACGATTATTCGATTACTAAATAGTTGACGATTATTGGAATAATCGATTAGTTGCGATTATTCCATTAACTTATTGCAGTGACCTCAACGTTTCAATGATTTACTGAGGCCTGGGATCCAGAGCCCAGGCTTTAGTAAATTGTGTAGTAGGTCTGGTCACCACTCCCCCGCCTGCGTTCCAGATCAACTCCACAACATACCCGAATAATCAGATTAGTTTATTTGTGTGACGCAGATGAAATCTAGCTTCACTCAATCGTTTTTTGCTTCGCTCATTGATTCTTCAGAAATCCACCATGTTTTTTTCTATTTTTCCAGGTATCGCTTTTTGCTTTCATGGCTAATCTGTCAATCACGCTTACTGAAATTTGAAAGAGTGGTGGAAGCAATTTCTCACATTAATAACGACGTTTAGACGTGAAACTTGCTAAAAATCTTAAACAGAAATAGTTTTGTAAATCAGATTGGAAAAATTGCTGAAATTCACCTCTTATGACTTGAAAGTGCAGCTAGAAAAACTCCAACCTTCAAAACTTTTCAGAGACACTTTGATAAAAGAAACTCAAAGCCGCTGAATGGAAGTAGGCTGTAAAATGTTCTGTATTTGAACAAACTGATGTATTAATGAGAAAAACAAAACAGATTGTCACAGAGATGAGCTCACCATTTGATTTGCATTACAATATTGCCCAGACCTAATTCTTATTGACTAAAATACAAAAATATCAGCCAATATTTAAGGTTCTAGTCCCTGTCCCAGTGTGACACGTGTCAGCTCTAATCAAACTCAAAGCATCACACAGATTTTTTTCAACAGACCAAAGAATAAACATTGAAATAAACATTTAAATTAAAAAAAGTCTCTGAACTGGATATAAAGGGTTCCAGTTGTAATCAGGAGCAGCTCTCTGATTGGCTGAGCTTGGGTGGTCACTTTGCTGTTGTAAAAATAAGATTATTTAATATAATTGCAACCGAATGAATACAGGTGACTGTTAATCATGTGTAGAAGGATTAATGAGAGGAGGTTGTCAGATTTAAATCTAAATTGTGTTTATAAATACATGAAAATATTTTGTTTTTATTTTTTGCGTGAAGAAAAACTAAACGCTGAATCAACTTCTTTTCACTGTCAGACTGTGTATATGGGGTCAAAAGTGAATTATCTACTGTTTCCAGGCTGTTTTTTGGACATTTTTGTACAAACTCGCTCTTTTTGCAGTCATGTGCATTTTCAGTTCACGCTGACGTCACAGTGAGTTGACGTGACAGACGATCCGCCCTGATGGTTTATCTGAACTCCTCCTGACACCGCTGCAATGACATCAACAGTCGTTTGGCTCAACGATGTGCAGGTTCTAAACTCATGGCAGTGTTTTTCATTTTCATTTTTAGAAAATACATAAGCTCATGTTTATGTCGACTAAAGCAAAAGTTTCATACATATGTTTTGTAAAGTAAATATACAATATCTTGATGTGCAAGTAAACAACTAGACTTAAAGTGCCCATGACAGGTTGAGCTACTCATTTCACAAAGGCGTAGTTAAGATCAATAGATTTAAGGTTTTAATAAACATTTTTCAATTTTCATTCCAGTTTGGCCATTTCTTAGCAATAAAAATGTACTTCCTGTTCATCAATGATGACATCACGCTAGGTAGTTGCCTAGTGACCGTTTAATAAATTGGGCCCAAACTCTTCAAATGTAACTTTTTTTTTTTTACTTAAGCCATAAAAATATAATATAACTCACTTTTTTTGTTAAATGTGTGTTTACAGAGCCATAAAAATGTGTTTCTTGTGAGAAAAATGAAATCCCTAGTGTGATGTCATCAGTTTAGAACTCTGCTCTACTTCCTGGTATTTTCAACAGATTTTCACATTTTTCTTCACAAACTTGTCACTGATTAATGTAAAACTATCATTTAAAAAAAACAGGTATTAATCTACCAAACTAAATAAAAATTTGAAAAACGTTCAAACCTGTCATACGCACTTTAATGCTATACAGCTTTCTCAGCTGCAAATCTCACGTCAGGACCAGGACCAGGATCGCTCCCACACAAAACTCACATCACTCACAAGCTCTCTGTCCATATTTGGTGCTGTATGGAGCCAGAACGATGCCAGCGGATCCTTGGCATTGAAAATAATTTCGTAACCAAAAAATAAAATGTTGGCATTGAAATTTTTATATTCAAAATTATTTTTCATTCAATTAATTTACAATCTTTAAAAAATTGGTTGATGTTTTTTTCTTCAATTATTATTTTTTTAATTACAGTGACAAAACAATAAATTTCAGTCACTTTGAGTTTTTTCAATATTAACTTTTTTTTTTCCAATGCCAATCCTCTCAGTTTCAGACGATGTTTGTTTTTTCAGTTTCACTACACTGTCACCATTCTGACGGGGGAGGGGAGGGCACTGGGGGCGGGGCCAAGCAGAGCAGGATTTATGCATATTCAACAGCTACTGAACTCCGGGAGAGGAGGAGGAAGTGCTGCTTTCAGGCCGGGCAAAGCCGCTTGCTTAGCCCGGGACAGAAAAATAATTTTGAATATAAAAATTTCAATGCCAACATTTTATTTTTTGGTTACGAAGTTATTTTCAATGCCAAGGATCCGCTGGCATCGTTCTGGCTCCATAGTGCTGTCAATCAATCAAGTAAATAGTAAATGGTCTATTTATACAACGCTATTCTACCTTTCCAGGCATTCAAAGCGCTTTACAATCTAGCATCCACTCACCCAGTGTACACAGACACGGAGGCAATGTGGGTTAAGTGTCTTGCCCAAGGACACAACGACAACATACTCCCGTCGTCCCACTGTGGCACCTGGTGTTCTAAGAGTCTCCCATCCAAGTACTAACCAGGCCCTTTCTTGCTTAGCTTCTGAGATCTGACGGGATCAGGCTTTGACAAGCAGGTATGGGCACTAGCAGGTATGGCCACCCACCTGGGGCGCCCCTTCAAAGGCCTCCGGGCATCTCCTACTTTTGCGAGTCTGTTTGAGGTGCAGTTGTGGGCGGAGTTAGTCTCTGACTTTGTGTTTAGCCTGAAAATGAAAATTCACTCTGCAGATTTGCCTCCAGACGCTACTTTGACTTAACATGTAAACTGGACACATTAGACGCTCTCCGGTCCTAACGAAGCACACGACAGCCAAAAGCAGCGCTCTGATTGGGAGGTCCTCTCTACTTTCACTTGGCTGTCTGTAAAAAAGATGATCTCAAGTCAAGGATATGTGCCAAAGGATGTGTGTGAGCTAGAGAATGTAATACCTGTTAAGCAGTGTGAAAATCAGGCTCCCCATCTTTAAGCCTCTCTCTTTTACTGCAAAATCCATCCTGCCCTTTTCAAACCAGAATATCCCACACATTTTAATCTTTCAAACTGACAGCGACTGATGAATAGTGACTTTAGTTCAGCTTTAGAACAGTAAATATAAATCTAAATGTAAAGTAAATGCAGCGGCTGAGTGTAGAATGCCGTTGTGGACACATTCGTTTGTGTAGGTGCTTTGCCTGCAGCTGACGACGGGAAAAGGGAAATGGAAAGTAGGCCGAAGGATTGATTGATGGAACAGTCAGTGGGTTTGTGCTAGTGCAGGGTTCAGCAGTGAGAGGCACAATCACATGACCTACTAAAGTGCTCCTATAGTATTTGTATTCAATAGAAATGGAGGTTTAAACGGAAAGATTCGTCAGAGCTGATTCAGAGTCCAAACTGGTCTAATTGCAAGTTTAATAGTCTTACAGTGTGTATGACAGTTTTTTGACAGTTTCTAAGTTTGATCTAGTTTGCTTTGATTGGACAAATGCTAACAGTTGTTTCAAATAGTGCTACGTGCTAGGTAACAGCTGTGGTATTACCTCTATATATGCAGCTCAGTCTCCGAAGACAACGTAGATATACAACAAAATGTTCATGTCAGTAAATTACAAAAAGCTAAAACATAAAATAACCACAAATAAACCATGTGGCAAGATTTTCTTTCTTTCTTTCTTTTTTTTTAAAGGTAAATCTTAACCTACTCCAAGCTCAGTCCTAACACGTGAAACAGCAATGGACCATGGCACAGCCAATCAGAGCGCTGCATCAAAAGACAAAATGTACTATAGAGGGATTATATGTTTATCAACACGGCCGATGTACCCGATAGATACAGTCGGCAATGCGTCATATTTGGGGGCGTGGCCTGCTGAGGGGGAAAGCGTCTCCAGCCTCATCATAATAAAGAATGGGAAGCTAAAGTGTTTACCTCTTTTAAGATGTTTTCAGGCAAACAAAGTGTATTTTTAGCACAACTCATTCAAGTCGAGTTACAACCGGGTTTAAATGGAAGTTAAAAAGATGCTAAAAGCCAGCATCGCATTAGCATTTAGCTCGCAGCTACCGTTAGCATTGTTGTATATATTTACATACTAGAAAAGTTGAATCACTTTATTTATCCTCATGTCTTCGTGTCTGTATTTGACACAATATATCTCCTAAAGGCCACATTTGCTGTTGTAGTTGTTGAGCAGTGAATAAATATTAACTTTCCCCCTCAGAGGTCTGTTAGTGGGCGTGGCCTTTGGTGCCGACTGTATATGCAGGATCAGCCGCCACTCACTGACACAAGCTGGAGCAACAACTTGAGCCAGGGCTGTTGTCAGCTAAATACAAGCGTTTTTCCCTGTGTGAAAACAAAAATTATGCTGCTAATTCAACATTTGTGAATAAAATTCGACTTTACGAAAGTTACATTCAGGTGAAAAAACGGTGAGAAAAACATTGTCTCAAGCTTCAGGAGACAAACGTCTGTCAGACCGGTTCAGACCTGATCCAAAAAGCTGCTCTCTTCCTGTTTAGTTGTTTTAATCAAACAAGTTTCCAGTGGTTCAGATGGACAGTGTCTCTTTCTGCATGAAGCATGTGCAGTAGAATGGAAAGTCACGTCGACTGATAATCCCTCTATATTTACAACCAAAAGTCAGGAACTGCAGCTTGAACAGGTAAGAGTTAAATTGTGAGGATGCAGTTACTGTTGGCGACACCTCTCTCTCCTCTGTGTGAACCAGCCTCTTTCAGGTAGATCACGTATAATGGAGGTCTTCTGTTTTATGTCCAGTCCGATTTGGAACATTTGTCAGCCGCTGTTTCCTCCAGGCACCATCTTTCATTCTTGTTTTTTTGTTTTACGCCTTCAGCTCGGGACAGAAAACAGCAGCACCTGGTCTGCAGAGCTGTCCGGGAGCTTTATGATCCGAGTGCACTCAAATCTGCCAGGCCTGATGACTTTTTAGATTTTAATGGTTTGTTTTGGGGGATTAGAACTGTAATATAGAGGCTATGAGATCCATTTATTTGAAAAAAAAAAAAAAAAAAAAAAAAACTCATTTAAAATAGCCGTAAAAATGTAATTTCTTGAGCATCATTTGAGATTAGTAAACACATTTTACATACAGTATATTATAAAGTTTGTAGACCATGGTATAAGCCAGGGGTCTCAAACTCAAATGGAGCTGGAGTCAGAATGATCCAAGTCAAAGGTGATCAAGGCCCGCATTTTAAAATATAGCACTGACCATGTTATATAGCTTATAAGTAAACTTAGCCCTTAACCCCAAATAAAACCTCCTGTTTGTCCTCCATCACATCGCGTGTTCATACCGTGGCAGACAAAACAGGCGTGTAATTGCACGCAAGAAATGCAGAAGTGTCGTCATGACACGCATGGCGTCATGGCGTGGTATTTACACACAAGCCATGAGAACACTTTGATGGTCCTAGCACATTACTCCTGTCCTTTGTAAGCTGCATTGGCTTCCCATCTCTTTTCGAGTAAAGTTTAAACTGTTATTGATTGTTTTTAAATGTTTGCATTGTATGGGTCCACCTTATTTGAGGGAGTTATTGCAGCCCTATGCCCCCCCCCCCCAGGGTCCTGAGGTCAGCTGACCAGCTCCTGCTGGCTGTGCCTAAAACTAGGTTTAAAAGGAACCCCGAGAATTTTTTAATGTTTGTTTTCGAGTTTTCCTTATATCATCAAAGATATAAATACACACAAAAATAATCTGAAAAATCTACCGTTTTATTAAACTTTTAAGAAATATATTTTCACGGAAGACGCCATCATTGTTTACAACGCAGTGCATTATGGGTAGTATGACGTCGAATCGTGTAACTACGAGGAAAGTTATGAAAGCTTACCGCATTCTCCTTGTTTCCTCCTGAGACGAAATCACAACCAAAGGCCACACAATGTACCATTTTACAATGTGTTGTCGACGATTAACTACTGACGCTCCTGTTAACCAGATCAACGGCAACTGTCGCAGCTGTTGTGTGCGTCTCACGACTGACGCTCACTGCGCCAGTGCGCCACACGATTCTGCGTCATCACCTCAAGATGGCGGCGCCCGTAATATCAGGAAGTTGTTGTAAACATAACAATTTTACGTCAAACGGCGAATATTTGTTTACTTTAAGTTCTACTTTTTAGTAAGTATACCTACGCGAAGTATTTTCGATCTATTTATGTAAATATTCGGGGTTCCTTTTAAGACAAGAGAGGACAGAGCTTTTTCAGTGGCAGCGCCCACACTCTGGAACAGTCTGTCTGTTTTGTTTTTTGTTTTATTCCATTTTATTACTCTTACTCATCTCATCCTTGTTTGCACATTTATTGTCAATGTTTGTGCTGTAAATCTTGATTTTAATATTGTGTTGTAAATAGTGTTTTTTACTTATGGTTTAGCCACTCTCTTTTTGTGAAGCACTTTGGTGATTTTTTGCAATCTGTGAAATGTGCTATATAAATAAAGGTTACTTACTTACTTACTTAATTACTTACTTACTTACTAGTGTGTGGGTCAAGTGTGAATAGAATAGAATAGAATATTTTGATTTGGCATTTGACCCGTGTCGATACCTAGTAAAATTCCTGGGATCGGAGAACGGAGTGTGCTCTGCTCTGTTTACTCAGTGGCAACAGAAAAACTCTTATGTGATACTACTGCTCTTCAGACCAGCCTTAAATCTGAGGGATTAAAAGCTAGGCTAATAAATATGTGGACAAACTCACCAAATGTACGCGTGGCCAAGTCCAGAAAGCCCCTAAAATGCAGTCTTGACATCCTGCGTAAAGAGCGGGCTTATCCCAAAACCAGACTCTGGTCCTGGTTCACCAAACCACGGCAGCCGGACCTTAGGCTATTCTCCCTTCAAGCGCCCGAGTCCCGGTACAGACAGTACAGGACCGTTTCCTCCCTCCGTACACAAATTAAAGAGTGGAAAGTTTGTGCCCAAGCGATCTATGTTGCCGAGTCAGGTGTGAATGGTGCAGACACGAGACTGTTCCGGGACTGATTTGCTGATGTGAATGAGGGTTCAATGTGTGAAAGGGGCTTAAATGAAATGCACTCTTCGTCACGAGCGCCTTGAATTATGAGAATACCAAAAGCTCTGTCTATCTATAAAAATTGGTCAAAATTCCCCTGCTACAACACAAGCCTCAGCTCTACTCTTTCTTTTTCTGTCCGTATTTGATTCATTCTACTCTTCTATACCTTCCACAATCGTACATGTGCTAACAATGTTCTCCGTCCCAATGGAATCCCCGCTCTCGCCTGTTTCAAATGCTAAACTCGACCCTGTGCTTCTGATGAGCCGCGCTTTCATGAGAATCAAAGAGGAAGGTCCACATTGGCTTTACGCCCGCAGATGCAGTTCATTAGGATTCTTTCAGCGGGTTTGCACCGACACAGACACGAGATGAGGGCTCACCTGCAACAACAGAGAAACACACCAAAGCGAATACATTACACTTCATTGTTTATCTTATCAAAGTATAGCTGTCATTTCTGGACAATATTATGCAACTGTTCACAGGTAAATCCACAGAGAAATCCCAGCTGCCTGAAATTGAATTCACTCCACTCCACACCTGTTTAATCTGGACCAGCAAAGAGTGTAGATAAGAGAATATATCCCGTTGTGCTTTGTTTAGTTAATGAGGTTTTTCAGGAGAAGAAATCAAAGGTTACACTGACTGATTGTATGGTGCGTTGTCATGTTGATGAGTTGAAAATGGAGGTACAGCCTGCTGGTTTAAAGACCTGCATCTGGACTGGACTCACGCTTTCCTGCTTTGTTAGAATGAGGACACAACAACAGCGACAGGCCTTTGAACTGTGCACAACACGACTCTATAAACACTGCTTTCATGACTGTTCTAGTGCATATTCAATAAAACTGCTCATAAATAAGGAGTCACGTTTTAAAGTTGCTGCTAGCGTTAGCCGCTTACATGAGCTTGAACAGATTAAACATCGACAGATTCCCAGATGTAAAATCCAACTGAATAAAAGCTGCATGACTGATATTAGTCCATAAACACTACAGTGTCATGCTGGTTTGCTCAGCCCTTATGAGATAAACAATGTTTTAATCTTTCTTTTTCTTCACGTCAGAGCTGTGCAGGTGTAGTTGGCACCATCTGCTGGTGTATATTTGTATCATAAACCAGGCAAAAAGCTTACACTAGGTTAACCAGTGGTTCCCAAAGTGGGGGCCAGGACTCCTCGAGGGTCCCAAAGCAAAATCTGGGGGTCGCAAGATGATTTCAGAATGTATTATTACATATATGACTTGGCATTTTTGGGGGAATTGGGTTCATATAAAGCAATATACTATCAAAATAAACACATTTAAACCCAATTCAGAAGGTTTTGTAACCATATAATTATTGCAAACGTATATATGTTTGACTGTGGGGGTCGCGAGTTGGTTGCACAGTTATTTTGGGGGTCCCGGACTGAAAAATTTTGGAATCCCTGGGTTAAACTATTGATCACTGTTGGTGACCAATTGTGTGAGTGTTTGTCAGAATTAATGCCTAAAATGTATGCATAGTTAAACTATCAAATAGACAAATGTGTCTATAGGTGTGTTAGTGAACACTTTTCCTTTGCTGAAATAATTCATTCCACAGTCTCACAAGCAAATCAAGATGGTGATATGTGTGCATGAATTCTGCAAAAAGTGAGTTCCTTCAGCTGGCCACAATAAAAGGAGACAAAACAGTAACTTCTATGTTCTGGACGCTCTCAACAAAATTATGTTTGGCTTTAGCTCAAAATGAAGTCCTTTTGTGTGAGTTGGATGTTCTGAAAAGCTGTGCTACAATGACAGCAAAAATGAAACTAAACAATTGTGTTTCTAACATTGTAGAGCTATTTTGGAGAGACCTATTATGTAAAATCTACTTTTCAACAATATTATGACAGTGTTTCCTTAACATTAGTTTTCCCGACGTTGTATTTACATTGACTCATGCTTCTTTGAGTAATCTTGTATTGTCCTGCAGCTGGTGGTCAAGCCTCAGAAAATCCATGGTTTCACCTACCACCTATTCCATTTGTCTGTATTTACTTGCAATTAGTCAAAACAATCAGATTCTACGCACAACATATGGATTCAAAATGGTCATTTAGTAACGTTTCTCCACTCCAAAATTTGTAATTCAAAATTTGCTGCTTATTCATTTAAGTTTTGCGATGAATTATTACTTAAATACATAATTATTACTAAATACATAGAAAAAACACAATAGGTCTCCTTTAAACAAAATGTCATAATTTCGTTGTGTCTTGTCAGGGCTCCAGTCTGCGAACAAATGCTCGCATTTTGCGACTATTTTTGGCCCCAGTGCGAGTATTTTTTTCAGCCACTCGCTCCGGTGCGAGCAGAAATGAAAATGCCTTTTTTCATTTTTTGTCTCGTTACACAGTAACGTTACAGTTACACAGGAACAATACATGGGCACGCGCACACTGGTAGTGCGTTCAAACGTAACTCGACTCCATTCATGACTTTCATGACAACGCTTATCAGGGCTGTGAAATGTCGGGCGTGCGCGTCGATTTGGGGTCCTTGCTCTTCTTTGTCACACGCAGAACACAGAGGAGAGCATTAACTAGGTGTGTGTGTGTTTACCGTGTGTGTTCCTCCACTTGTCCTCGCTCCTCGCGCTGCCTCCGCCCCACGTACTGCTTTGGATCTCCGTGTAACCATTATTCCGTGCGTCAAAGTAAAATTTTCCGAGCGCCACAGAACGTGACCAACGTGTTATACCTTGCGTGTAAATACACGGGCCAACAAAGTATTCACAGTCCGTTCATTTGTTTCTTCGCGTTAGTTTCACTTCAGTCCGTGCGCGCGCGCGGTCCTCGTGCACTGTCTGTCCTGAGCGCTCCGCTTTTCCTTCGTTTACGACAGTGTTTAACCTCAATCCTTACAGAGATACGATCCGAAATCCATGACCAATAAAACATCTTTATCCTTTATCCGACGTCTGGGCTTTACGCGCAGAGGCAGAGTGGATGGCCCAGGTCAGATGCTTCCGCCGGTGACCCGCCCCCTGTGTGAAGCTGTGCGGAGCTGAGGGGAGCTGAGGACGCGCAGTTTGTGGGAATCTCCTGCGTGAGGCTGTATTTTTAAGCTGATAATTTTGCTCTTACGTCGTGTCAAAAACAAATCACATTTTACAATATTTGTACTTTATAATCTAGGCCTGGATCTAACAGTCCATTTCACTTTATATTTGGCTGTATTTAACACTAATACAAATAAGCTTCATATCTGCAGTTAAGCTTTCATTTTGTCTCTGTGGTCACCCAGTAGGCTACTTTATTAATATTCTCTAAATGTATAGGCTACAGTCTAAATAGGCAGGACCCCCAAAACTTGTAATGTTCCATTCACTTTTACAGTTTGTGTAAAAGAAAAGCATAATACTGACCTTTTAAGTAAATGTGGTAGAGAAGTGACTGAATAGGCCTATATGTAATTGCAATTTGAGATAGATTTTGATTAATGGTGCAGCCCTATTGCTACCATTAATCAGCAATATTTGTTAACTGCTTGAAATGTTAACTGCTTTTCCTGCTGTTAACATTTCATAAATATTTTAATATTTAAGCAATTTTTGGAAAATTTTGTAACAAAATAAACTAACTAATTATACATTCAAAACAATACCGAATAGTAAATTGTAAAATTTAAACTACTATTAATTATATATGAATTAACAATTTACGACCAGTGCCCCTAAATTTTTCCCTGTGCCCCTAAGTTGAATCAGTTAGGGGCTACAATGCTCCTTGAGAAAAAAGTTAGTCTGGAGCCCTGCTTGTTCTCAATCTTGTCTCTTGTCTTGTGGGAACCGCGTCCCCTTAATTATTTTGTTTAAAGAGGACTTATCTGGACTTTGGCTAGATATAGTCTGGTTTCCGTCTGGTCATATTTGGATATTTTGTCTAAGAACATTCGTGGCATAAGACAAATTAAATGAACAGTTCTAGAACTGATTTGCATGTCCATTTACCTCTGGTCTCTCCACCGCAGCAGCCTTTATGAGCCTCTCTCCATGTTTCCATCAGGAGTGAGTGCGTGTGTGTGTGTGTGTGTGTGTGGGCCCCCGCTGAGAGCACCCCGGGGCGTCTCAAACCTGCATGCCATTACCCGCCGTTGTGTGCGCTCTAATTGTGTTACAATGGCTTCTGAATGCTCGGCTCGGCTGGAAAAGTGTCTGCGATCTATCAGACAGACTCGACACGGCACTCAGCCACCGGAAGTCCGACTTACATGTGAGAACGAGCTGACAGTGTGTGTGTGTGTTAGCCAGGAAATGACTCAGGCCAAATCAGACAGAGTAAGAAGGTAGTGTGATGACTCGGAATGGACGGCCAGGGTTTTAAATGATTTTCCAGGGTTGTTCCATTAAATATATCAGTATAGTCAAAACCTCCGATATCACACATTGTTCAGGTTCCGGTATTGATGTATTGTTTGGAATGACGAGCCATAGATGCAGCGTGGCTTATGCTGCCTTCATTTGCTCTGGAAAAGACGGCAAATTCCAGTTGTGAAGTGAAAATTACCAGTAGGTTGTGTTCGGGTGGTTTTGTGGTTACTACAAATGGAAACTTGTTAAAAAACACACTTTAGCTTGACAAATCCAATTCAATTCAATGTATTTTTAATATGCACATTTGAACTGATCATTTTGTGTCAAACTATTGTTCACTGATATCTACTAACTCTTGCTTTTTTATGATTTCTAGCTTTTATGTTTGTGAATAAGATGGCCAACTAATATTGTTCTTTGTTCAGCAATTTTTTTAGTCAAAGTAAATTTGCTTCATTTTATAGAAGTGATGGAGGCTCTGACGTCATAAATAATTACATTTAGTGAAGCAATCATATTTCACAAGCATAAATGACCAGCTTTTGGGGGCCCTTTCCTGCCTTGGGCCCTGGGGAAAGTAGTTCCATTTACCCCCCCAATCCGACACCCCTGCCAACAGGAGCCAAAATAAAATTGCCAAATAAAAAATGGCCCAACAAACAGCCATAGTTCCTGCTCCTGTAGCCGTAGCAGTCCATAATGTGTGGGTTTTTTAAAGAACCCTTTTCTACGTGTAATGCACGTAGAAAAGGTGCATTGATAAGGGAGAAAAGGTTTGTGATAAGGGAGGGGATGTGTTTGTGTCTAAATGCATTAAAATGGCCTTGCTACAAAGCACCAATAGGCCAGAGACTATGTTCATTGGGCCTCATTCATGAAAATCTTCGTAAAATCTGTGCGTAACTTTCACTTTAAGAAGCTGCTGCGAAAACTCTACGTGTGATTCACGACGGGTTCGTAACGAGCCAAATTCCTTCCTAACAGCCTTTACGCCAAATTCACCAAACTCCAGCTACCAACGGTTATTTACATAAAAATGAATAATGCATACTTCCTTATATGGCAAAATGGGCCGGACACAGCGCGTCATTCACAAGATTTCTGCTGGAGCGGAGCTGGGAGGAGGACGCGCTGCTGCGGAGGAGGAAGAAAGTGCAGTAGCGCTTTCGCTGATTATAAACGTCAGCGTCTTTAAAAAATGTCCAAACTCACATGAACACACTCAGAGGAAACATGTTCAAGTCACAGATGTATTGAAATAACGCTGGACTTTTGCCGTTTCACGTCATGGTAGAACGAGCGTGTGGGGGGTGGGGGAGGGGGGAGGCGGCTGTAGAGGGGAGCACAGTCAGTGCAGCTCTGGTCCTGGGGGGACACAGGGTCCTGAGTCCTGTGGGGGTCAGAACACAGAGGCTTTGAGGCTGGGACAGGCTGCTGCAGGTTTATTAAAGGAGTCATTTTTAGCATGAGTGATGACTTTTTTGTTTCTAAAATTGTTTTACATATAATAATTTATAAAAATACATAACCTACAATCATGTAGGAATTAAAATTTTTGACAGAATTTTATAAGAAATAAAATTCTGAAACAGCAGATTTTTTGTTCTTACGAGTGCTCCTCAGTGTTTGTAGAATTTGTTCTTACACACGGACATTTTCCGTTAAGAACAAATTTTGTGAATGCCAAAAATGTTCGTAAACAGCCCTTAAGAACAAATTTGTTCGTAAGAACGTGTCATGAATGAGGGCCATTGTTCCTATAATTTAAATTTAAAAGAAATTTCACTTCCTGTGAGTACGGCTGCAACCCGAGGCCAGGCAAGTCCACCACACGAAGCGGGCGCCCAGACACTTCAAGGGACAGAACAAAACGGAGATCAAGAGAAAAAGGAAAAGATCAAAATATGTATAAATCAAGTACAAACAAATAAATGATCAATTTCCATTGCACATAAGAATGCACTGGTAAAAAAACAAACAACTTTATGACTGTGTAATCCCTCATTCGTCCAGGAGTGATCCATAGTAGAAAGTCTTTGTTCTATTTGGTTCTTCCTCTGGGCCTGCCTAGACCGTTTCAAGCTCCCCACATGCTACTGATTGAAAATGAATTTCAGATGAGAGTCAAAACGTCTTGATCTTCAGAAACGCTGTCCAGATGACAACTTTGAAGCCTTTCTACTATTTTGACTTTATACTCCGCCCACAACCGCACTCAAGACTGGCTCGCAAAAGGTGCTGAAGAGTGGGCGTGAACAGACATTGATTGACAGCACCAAATGGACAGTGAGCTTGGCGAGTGACGAGAGCTTTGTGTCGTAATCCCTGGCGTTTTTCTTAACTTTGCAGACTTACATGTATGAAACATTTCCTTTACAGAAGCACATGAGCTCATTTATTTTCTAAGATTGAAAATGAGAAAAAGAAACATTGACGCAAGCCTTGAACCTGCGACCGCCATTGCACCCTTCTCCTTCTGAGCTTCACGATGTCATTACCCTTTTCCAACTGTACTGAAAATGCACTGACAGCTTTTGACCAGCGTTGCAGCACAGTCGCACATTTGCACACATAACGGCAAAATGAGCAAGTCTGCACAAAAATGTCGGAAAAAGGCGGGGAAACAGTAGATATTTCAATTTTGACAGTGAAGATTCTGTGTTTCGTTTCACTTTAACTATATTGCTCAATCTGCTCCTAAAGATGTTTTATTATTTCATTTGAATCCACTTTATATTTTTTCAGCCAACAACACAACAACAATTCAAAGTTCTTAGCCTCTCTTCATCCAATCAGAACAAAAGGATTAACCCGTTTCACATCGTCCTCTTCTGTTTTGCCTGAGCGTTTCCCTGCAGACAAGTGTTTAATAACCACGTGCAGTCCTGAGGTAACAGATGTGTTTTGCCTGCGTGGAGTCCTGCAGTCCTGACACTGGAGTCAATCACAGGCTAATGAAGCAGGCTGGAACAAAGTGCTTTTAATCACACACACATATTGGCCCTGCAGAGACAGAGCAGCAGCCCTCCTCCCCTCCTCCCCTCCTCCCCTCAGCCACGTCTTAAATCCTCTTTGGGGACGTCAGATTACATTGTTTCCCGTCGAGTGCACAGACGGTTAGTGCTTGGCTTGTACAGGGGGCAGAGGAAGACCAGCGGGTGAATGTCTCTGTGAGTGAATGGAGTATTAATGTTTGTTTGAATGAATGGTCAAAGCAGGATGCCCTCCCTGAAAGAGCGAAAGAGAGATACGTAGCCTATATGCAAGTTGCGTAGTGAGTGCTGATAGTTTTTCGAGTTTATGTCAGTCATCCTGCCTGTTGGCTTCACCCTTTGGTTTTTGCTGTATATAAACCCCTTTTGACCAATTGTGTATATGTAAGCAGTCTGTTAATATTTATTTTGTGTCAAAAGGACAAGTATTGGCTGAACTGCGAACACAAATAGCTGATGAACTTAAACTCATGCAGATTGCGAAAATTACCACAGCGAATTTCTGCACATTTATGTTGAATTATTTCATAAGCTTCATAAAACATGAGGTTGTTTGTCCTGATAAAGTTTCAGATGTTACTTCTGTCCAAAACGTCCAGCGCGATGATGCAGCTTATCAGCTGTTACAGAGGGAACAGAGGCGGAGCTCACAGGGAGAGGGACAGGGCTGGGGCCCCATTTGGAAACACTGACACCAAGTGAAACATCAAATAACAACAATCCATGCTGACCAAAACACTGTTTTTCTATGTTCCTCATTTTTAGCTTTCAGAGCAATGATTCGCTGGTTTGATAGTATTGCTTGGGATCCAGAACCCACACTTCAGCAAAAGTGTGGGTTCTGGTCACCACGCCCTCCGCCTGCGTTTCAGATCAAATCCACATCGTACCGGGCAATCAGATTATCTTATTAGCGTGACACACATGAAACAAAGGAACTGATTGGTCGTCTGTCATTTAGACCAAAATCTAACTTCACTCACCTCACATTCAAATCGTTTTTTGCTTCGCTCATTGATTCTACAGAAATGTTTTTCAGTTCTACGTGATATTTTTAATGTATATTTTTTTCGTCAGGAGCAGCCATTTTTGTTTTTACACAGCGGAAGATGCGTGTCTCTGATTGGCTAATTAGTCTGTCAATCACGGCTACAGAAATCCGAAAGAGGGACATGTTGGCCAGACGATATATTTTTAACATATTGTCTGGATTTTCCAGGCAATCGATAGTAGCCACGGGCCAATCAAACAAAGACTCTGCAAATAAGTCTTCAGCAACTCACAGCTTCATTCACACAAACCCACAAGAACCGCCTGTAAGCAGAAGCTGCCAGTCCAGTTCAGATGGGTGACTCCGCCCTGAGCCGGTGTGGTGTCGATATTGGACTCCTGTGGAGATGGGTCCCACTCACTAGCTTTGTGTGACTGTGTGGCACGTACCAAGGTCAATAGTTTACAATGAGTTCGGCTAAGTTTAGGCCTATTTCAAAGGCTAAGTTTAGGATTGGGGCTTGAGAGAGGGTTATGGGTTAGGGTTTAGGGTTAGGGTTTAGCAAAAGTCATTTGATATATATATATATTACTGATTATCTACCACTAACTTTAAACAAGAGGGTTCCAATCTCAACAGGGAGTCCCATATCGACATTACACTGGCTGCACACAGGTGGGAGGAGTCTGCACACAGGTGGGAGGAGTCTGCAGACAGGTGGGAGGAGTCTGCACACAGGTGGGAGGAGTCTGCAGACAGGTGGGAGGAGTCTGCAGACAGGTGGAGGAGTCTGCACACAGGTGGGAGGAGTCTGCAGACAGGTGGGAGGAGTCTGCACACAGGTGGGAGGAGTCTGCACACAGGTGGGAGGAGTCTGCACACAGGTGGGAGGAGTCTGCACACAGGTGGGAGGAGTCTGCAGACAGGCGGGAGGAGTCTGCACACAGGTGGGAGGAGTCTGCACACAGGTGGGAGGAGTCTGCAGACAGGCGGGAGGAGTGTGCAGACAGGTGGGAGGAGTCTGACTTTAGCTCGGCTGACAGACTGAAGCTGGCAGTGCGTCTCAAGTGTTTTGACAGATTGAAGTCAGAAGATGATCTAGTAGAGGATCCTGCTGATAAATATTGATACTGCAGCAGGAGTCTGGGGAATACTAATGTGTGCGCTCTCAAACTGCACACACCGAAACGGACTTCTACTTACAAGGCAGCAGCTGTGTCTTTTCTTTTTCACTTTTATTCACAGTCAAACCATCAGAAGTCAAGTTATAAAATCTACTCAGCCTTGACACCAGTCACAAACACGTTATTAACACACTCACATACGGATAGGTGTCATTAAGGAGTTATGGATACTGCTGCAAAAATAACTACTAGCCAATTAGTTTATATCTGAATATAAACTTTTTTACCGTCTTAGTTTTACAATATAGTCACAGGTTGAATTAAATCCAACATGTTAAAGCTGCTTTGTACTTATTCCACCTGTGATCAGAGCAGCCAGAGTTTATCTGGAGTAAAGTTTGTGAAATGCTGATGCAGATTAGGCGTCATAGCGTGGACACGCTCCTTGCTAACAGCTTTCATGCATCCCGTGCATGTTCTTTGTTTTTTTCATGATCAAAAGTCATTATTAATGTTGGAAACTTGCAGAGACACACAATGTTCTAATGAATTAATTATTTTAATTACTTTTTATTGAAGGGTTGAGGTAATTTGTTTTAAGACTTTTTTCAAAAGCTTGTTTTCTTGTTCTTCTTTGAAAATCTGGCAACACTGGTCAGCCTTTAACAGCTGAATTCAGGAATAGACAGTGAAGTATAGGAACTTTCGGAAAAGCAGTTAATTGTGTTTACCTCAAAGGCAATCAGAAAATAAACAGTCTACAAGAAGACACACAACAACGTCTAAAAAACAAAACCTGACAAAAATCATTGTTTCGGTAAGCTGAAAAAGGTTTAGTTCTTTTGGAGAGGTTTGTTTTTGAAAAATAACCAACACATTTAACACATTTAGCTAAAAAAATGCATCATATTTGTCTTTGATACTTGTTTTAAATATAAATGAATTGAATTCTCTGCTTGTGTATGTGTGTGGTGCGCTCAAAGTCCGGACCAGAGCGTGCCACACAACACGAGCGTAAAGACGCAAACACAAACATGTATTGATACTGTATGTGCACAATCAAATGCACAGAACAGATCTTATGAAATGCTCTCCCTCAGGAGCTTATTGATCCAGTGGACCATTAAGGTGCAGCACCATGGTTGTCTCGGTACCATCTCTGCACACACACATGGTCTACATCAGGGGTGTCAAACTCAGGCCCGGGGGCCAAATTTGGCTCTCAAGAAGATATCATGTGGCCCCTGAGCATGATTTCAGATTATTGTTGATAGTGGCCCCTTATATCGCTGAGATGTGACTATTATATGTAATATGCACTGGAATGCAGCAAAAAGCATATAATCTGTCCAAAGTTTTCCTGCAATGAAATGATGTGTAATATAATGTAATGTAATGTGACACAATATAATTCTGGTTATACAGTAAATGTGTTATATTAGCTTTATACAGCCCTATTGCCTATATTTGAATTTAACTTAGATGGACCTATATTTTAAAAATGGCCCTCGACCAACTCTGACTCTGATCGATTTGGCCCTACCTCCATTTGAGTTTGACACCCATGGTTTACATCATAAATGATCAAGCAAAAGAACAGATACAAAAAGCTTACATTAACGCTAATTTCCAAAACTACCTTCTTTGACTGTTTAACTGTGTTCATGGTGTTTAGTCTTTTTGGGTGATTTTAATGCAGAGTTAACAAACTGTCTGTCTCAGTGCAAAGGCCAGTATCATTTCTAGACTCAACACAGTCACAGAAGAAAACATATACGAGATGTCAAAAACATTATGTTTCAAAAAGCCAAAATGTAAAACAACCACACATTTTGGTTAAAGCCACGTGACGACATTTTCTAAGAGTTCGTTTAAGCTTCAAGTTATTAAAATGGGTAAGTTTAGGACTGGGGCTTTATATGTTAAGATTTACCTGTTAAACCCAGACCAGAGGAGCTGCAGTCACATGGCCACTACTTCTATGTCTACTTTTGGGACGGAGCTTACTGGGTGCCTTTATTGGGCTTGAATGTCTCATAATGTTTGACGTTTTATTCATATTACGTTGTCTAATTGTGACTTGCACTATAAAGACAGTTACATAACACAATCTGATCAAATGTATTATGTTTTGAGAAGAAAAAATAGCTGTTTCAGTTCTTATATTAATATCGGTTGATTCCAAAGTATCGGCATCGGAACTGACAAAGCTGGATCGGTGCATCCCTACTTATAAGGGTACTACTGTATGTAAAATGTGCATGTTTACATTATGGCTATCTTTCTTTAGTATTCATTAGTATGAGACAATATTGACCCTTTGCACCTACGTCACTTGATCACGTGGCTGCGCCATGCTGGATGCAAAAGTGTGTGTATGCAGCATTACAGGAAGTGCAAAACTGACAAATTCTCACATATTTCCTTATTTTTCCGTAAAGAAAGCAGTGGATGCTTCTGGCGCATGTTCAGTACATTTGTCTGTGGAAGTAGGACGTCTTTTAGATGCACACAAAACAAGGTATTTGGAAAAGCTAATGAATGCTAACTGAACCATGCCCCCTCTTCCTCCTGCTATGTTTGACGAATAAATAACATTTACAAGTTTGCCTGACTTTACTCCTCATGATTTGCACCATTCTGTGGTAAACAGGGTTTTGTCTTACACTGGAGCAGATTTAAAAGCTACAAGAGGTTGGTTTTCAGTCACTTAGATGTGTGAGGCTAGTGTTAGCCACGCATAATGCAGGCTGTTTCAGATATTCATTGCATTTTTCTCATTAGCATTGACTTACCTTGTTTAAAGTGTTCACTGCAAATCCGTAGTGACTTAGAGGGATTTGGGTCTTTTGATTTATTGCTGCCATCCACTAACTTCTATCTTCATCAAAATGTAAACGAAAAAGCTACAGGTTTAGGCTTACGACCTCTTTGCTAATCATTTAAAATTACTTAGAAACAAGCAAGTTTTCGGCACAGTTTCCATTGCTGTAATGCGCACAGACAGAGCTTTTGCCCTCCAGCATGGAGAAGTGGGCGTTCCCTCGAGGAGCCTGACCACACCTGCAAAGGGTCAATTGAAAATAGTATTGAATAGTTCTGTGCTGGTCTTTTCATCTTTCTTTGATCCTCATGTGTTCCTCTCTAGGTGTGTTTTGTTATTTTTGTGTGGTTAGGAATGAGAGAGTGAAAACCATTAGAGCAATATTCACAAATGAAAGTGGATGATTGCACAGCCCTTTTTCTGTCCACAAAGCTCACCCGGGCTTCACAGACTGCGTTTCTTATCTTGTACTTCAGACAGTCGGATCTGTGCTTTTGGAAATCTTCTGTGTCATGAGCAGCTCTCTTCCTGACACTTCTCACTTGACAGCCGCCAGCTTCTGCACATCCTCATTTTCTTTTTTCAAATATTAAATTGTCAAGCGTTAGAACCCCCGGAGGGCTGACATCCGGAAGACGCTGCAGAGGGCTTTGACTGGTCGGGCTCAGTCCCAGCTGCTTAAGTCGTGTCACATTCAGGTGCAGTCAGGTTAACTGTGACAAAAGAACTTACAACTTGCTGTGACTTGGCCCTGGTGCAGAGCTGGTCCATTCCATACTCTTATTGCTGAATTCAAATGGTAGTATTTTTTGTTTTTCTGAATAAAAAATAGAGATGGACAATATTCTCCTTCACTGTAGTTCCCATGGGTCATTATATTCCCTACTGATAAAAAAATAAATAGAAATGAAAGTGAAAATAAATAATTTTAGTCAATGCTTCACCTCCAAAGTAATGTTCGGGAGTGGGACGGTGTTGGGACTGAAATGGCAGGAGCGAGATGGGACAGGATTTTCGTCACACTCCTGACTCTTGAGTAAAAAGTTAAATAAGCAGTTGTACATAAACACATTTGATTAAAAAGTAAGCTTGTGGAATTATCATAGGCCGATACTTTTGAAGTTGACTCAATTATTATTTTTAAATAAGAATTTGTTCCTAATGTTTTGGCTGGCAAAAAAGTAAATAAATAAAAGTAAATAATAATAATAATAATTATTATTATTTTTAAACTGTGGCACCATGTGTACATGTGAAGTGCTCTAGAGGTATGTCTATATGTACATGTGAAGTGCTCTAGAGGTATGTCTATGTGTACATGTGAAGTGCTCTAGAGGTATGTCTATGTGTACATGTGAAGTGCTCTAGAGTTATGTCTATATGTACATGTGAAGTGCTCTAGAGTTATGTCTATATGTACATGTGAAGTGCTCTAGAGGTATGTCTATGTGTGTACATGTGAAGTGCTCTAGAGGTATGTCTATCTGTACATGTGAAGTGCTCTAGAGTTATGTCTATATGTACATGTGAAGTGCTCTAGAGGTATGTCTATATGTACATGTGAAGTGCTCTAGAGGTATGTCTATATGTACATGTGAAGTGCTCTAGAGGTATGTCTATATGTACATGTGAAGTGCTCTAGAGGTATGTCTATATGTACATGTGAAGTGCTCTAGAGTTATGTCTATATGTGTACATGTGAAGTGCTCTAGAGGTATGTCTATATGTACATGTGAAGTGCTCTAGAGTTATGTCTATATGTACATGTGAAGTGCTCTAGAGTTATGTCTATATGTACATGTGAAGTGCTCTAGATGTATGTCTATATGTGTACATGTGAAGTGCTCTAGAGGTATGTCTATATGTACATGTGAAGTGCTCTAGAGTTATGTCTATATGTACATGTGAAGTGCTCTAGAGGTATGTCTATATGTGTACATGTGAAGTGCTCTAGAGTTATGTCTATATGTACATGTGAAGTGCTCTAGAGGTATGTCTATATGTACATGTGAAGTGCTCTAGAGTTATGTCTATATGTACATGTGAAGTGCTCTAGAGGTATGTCTATATGTACATGTGAAGTGCTCTAGAGTTATGTCTATATGTGTACATGTGAAGTGCTCTAGAGGTATGTCTATATGTACATGTGAAGTGCTCTAGAGTTATGTCTATATGTACATGTGAAGTGCTCTAGAGTTATGTCTATATGTACATGTGAAGTGCTCTAGAGGTATGTCTATATGTGTACATGTGAAGTGCTCTAGAGTTATGTCTATATGTGTACATGTGAAGTGCTCTAGATGTATGTCTATATGTGTACATGTGAAGTGCTCTAGATGTATGTCTATATGTGTACATGTGAAGTGCTCTAGATGTATGTCTATATGTGTACATGTGAAGTGTTCTGAGGAAAGCTCTCTGGGATCAAGACGGTTTGAGAATCTGAATCAGTGTGAGACGAGGAGGAGGAGAGCGTGTGGCTGCAGACATGTACCGGCCACCTACCTCTGCAGACACCCCGACACTACAGACTGAAAGTCCATTTATAGTTACTTCTCACGTCTGAATATGCCAGCAAATGTATATAGTTTTCAACTTTTGTACCCCAAAGCCAGTAAAGTTAGAGTTGGACTAGGGCTGTGGTTAAAATATGTCATTTGGGTAAGTTCATGACTTTGTGAAAAGTGGTGAACTTAGACGTCTTAAAATAGACGTCCGATCTGTACAGAGAGCTCCCTCCGGTTTGTAATGAGAGGTGGGCGGGACTAAAGACGTCTGCAGCCAGATGCCCCTCAGACAAAAGCACACACTTTACTGTGACACAATATAACACTTGTGCTAATAAAGCTAGCACACCTAGCATCAGCCGTGTCCTGTTTGTAGTTTTGATGTTCTTTAACTGTCTTAGCACAGAACTTATGAGATTTATTGTTCGGGCTTGGATCCTAAATTTAAACTCTTCTCTCCAGCGATTTATGAGCAATAAAAGAAATAAAGAAACAACTTTCCACCACTGCCTCGGCCTGTAGAGTGAAGCTTTTCATCTTCCTCCTCTTCTCACTCAGTCACAAAGAAGCAGCGTTATAACTTCATCTCCTGCTTCAAAACCTAATTGTGCTGTCCGTCATCCGCTGTGTTTATTCTGTGAAGCCGGAGCAGGACCTCACAGCAGCACAGGGTCTGCACCGGCCTATGCACATCTATATCTTCATGTGTATTTACTGGAGGAGAATATTTGGAGATCCAGATCCTTCTCTTGTGCCTTTGCTCTCACCTTTGTACTTCACCCTGTCCATGTCGTCAATCCCTCTCCGTGCCTTCTTAAACATTAATCTGTTATAATATTGTTAGGCCTGATCTAATTAAAGGGCAATTAATAAGCTGGCCTATCTCATTGGAAACACAAGCAGGATCATTTGTCTCTCAGCCACGGGAAATGGATATGTCACAATCTTAATTTATCACACGAGCGGCGCTGAGATGTTTAGGACCAGAGAGAAGGAGAGGGGAGAGAGGGAGAGGGAGAGAGGAGGGAGGGAGAGGGAGAGAGGAGAGAGAGGAGGAGGGAGAGGGGAGAGAGGAGGGAGAGAGAGGAAGGAGAGAAGAAGAGAGGAGAGAGAGGGGAGAGGAGAGAAGGTAGGAGAGAAGAAGAGAGAGAGAGAGAGGGGAGAGGAGAGGAGAGAGAGGGTAGGAGAGAGAAGAGAGAGGAGAGAGGGAGAGAGAAGGAGAGATGGAAGAGAGAGAGAGGAGAGAGAGGGGAGAGGGAGAGGAGAGAGAGGGTAGGAGAGAAGAAGAGAGAGGAGAGAGAGGGAGAGAGAGAGAGGGAGGGAGAGAGAAGGAGAGATGGAAGAGAGAGAGAGAGGAGAGAGAGAGAGGGAGAGAGAGGGAGGGGGAGAGATGGAGAGATGGAAGAGAGGGAGAGGGAGAGACAGGAGGGAGAGAGAGGAGAGAGAGAGGGGGGAGAGAGAGAGGATAGAGAGGGAGGGAGAGGGGAGAGGGAGAGACAGGAGAGAGAGAGGGGGGAGAGAGAGGGAGAGAGAGATGGAAGAGAGATAGAGGAGAGGGAGGGAGAGAGGAGAGAGAGAGGGGGGAGAGGGAGAGAGGGACAAGAGAGAGACAGAGGGAGGGAGTAGAGGACAGAGTGAGAGAGAAAGGAGAGAGACAGTGAGAGAGGGTAGAGAGAGAGAGTGGGAGGGAGGGGTCAGAAAGAGAGAGAAGTAGGGAAAGAGAGGAGAGGGTGAGAGAGAGAGGGAAGGGGGGGGGGGGCAAAACATGAGAGCACAGAGGAGAGAGAGGAGGAGAAATACGACAGATGCTGCTGTTTTAATGAGGCTCCATGAATCAGACAGTGAGTCATTGGTCAAAGCTTAAGTGGCCCTCCTCCTCCTCCTCCTCCTCACCTCACCCGCTCTGGCCTGGGTATACTCCAGACCCTATACCCCAGTGCTCAGACCAGGTACACTCCAGACCCTATACCCCAGTGCTCAGACCAGGTACACTCCAGACCCTATACCCCAGTGCTCAGACCAGGTACACTCCAGACCCTATACCCCAGTGCTCAGACCAGTTACACTCCAGACCCTATACCCCAGTGCTCAGACCAGGTACACTCCAGACCCTATACCCCAGTGTTCAGACCACTTACACTTCAGACCCTATACCCCAGTGCTCAGACCAGGTACACTCCAGACCCTATACTCAGTGCTCAGACCAGGTATACTCCAGACCCTATACCCCAGTGCTCAGACCAGGTACACTCCAGACCCTATACCCAGTGCTCAGATCAGGTACACTCCAGACCCTATACCCCAGTGCTCAGATCAGGTACACTCCAGACCCTATACCCCAGTGCTCAGATCAGGTACACTCTAAACCACAGGTGTCAAACTCAAGGCCAGGGGCCAGATTTGGCCCTCCACCTCATTTCATGCGGCCCTCAAGGCTTTATAAGGTTTACTTTAATTTTATATTAGTGCCAGAAGTAATCTGGATGTCTTGACCTATTGGTCTGAAACTTAAACAGTAAGTAACTTTTCACTGATGCAGATATATTCAGTTGTTATCACTTCAATAAATATATTAGTAGTATGTCAAAGACTAGTAAGGTTAATTAAAACCAGCCATTGGAGGACAACCCGATGCCAATGTGGCCCTTTGTCAAAATGAGCTTGACACCCCTGATCTAAACCCTATAACCTGGTTAGTGCTAGCTAGTCGGGTTTGGAGGGATGTAAGTGAGCTGGTTGCTATGATAATGAGTTTACTTTAGTAAACTGTCCTAACTGATATATTTTTAATCTTAACCATTACCCAAGTCAATTTTTCTAAACTTACCCATGTCTCTGAATGTAATCACTGTCCCTCCAGATCTGACACTCTAGCACTAACCCCTCCATCCAGCTCCATCCAGCCCCATCCAGCCCCATCCAGCTCCATCCAGCTCCACCTCAGGCTTTCTCACCTGAATGGATTATTTGTGAATGAAAAAGGGCTGCGGAGAGTATTAATGGAGCGGTGAATGCATATTTCTGGAGCTCTACACATTGTGCTGTGTGAGAACCTCTCATACTTGCACTCGCCTGCTTTGGGGACTTTCTGGAGTAATCACCGTGGCTTGGGAAGAAGAAATGAAAATATTGATAGAATAAAATGTGTTCCTCAGTCTAATATTATCATCACTTTGCAGTATTATAGGCCCTTTCCCAAACCAGTCCCTCTTCCCTCTCCTAAGAACTACACACTACACTCCTTAGTTCCCTTCATTCCTGTGATTTCAGACACACTTCACTCTTATAAACTTCTGGGCACTTTTAGAGCTTGTCTTGTCTTAGTATTTGTTTTGACTGCGACAAAAAAAATGTAAATATAAAATTCCCTCAACATTCCCAAATATTCTTCCTCTCACCAGTTCCATCATTACAAACAAATGAGGCACAAGTGTTTCCAGTGAAAGCTCTGTCCTGTAGTCACAATATCAAAGGTACTTTCTGTCCTTATTTCATTTTTATATCAGATTGTAATATGTGTCTGAGGTGCAAATTACTCCAGCCTTCTTTTCTGAGTTTACGAGACGATTAAAAATTACCAGAACATTTTGAGTCCAACAGTATTTTTCAGGACAAATAAAAGCTAAATGTGCATCAGTATATTTCAGGGTGTAGGGAAGTGAGTAGGGAGCCGTTTGGGAAAAGTGGTCTTTGGACAAGACACGGTTGAAACTAAAATACATGAACATGAATAATTCGATTTCTTTTTAATCACCAGTCATTAATGAGACTACTTTGCATGGTAATCTGCCCGGTGTCACGTGGCGGACTGCTTTGATGGGCATGATTAGCGTTCTGACCCAGATGAGCTCCCCCTGACGGCCGGGGCAGTCCTCAGAAGGTCAGAGGGGATTACGGAGTCCGAAGAATCAAAAGTCAGGATAATGAAAACATGTTTGAGATGATCGGATCAGAGGCACGTCCACATCCACACGCACACGCACACAAACTTTGGGAACGCACACATCAGCAACTACAGGGTCTGTAAGAGAAATACTGTGTAGTTTAATACAGTCTGTTCAACTCAACTGTCAAAGTATTGGTTTGTTGCTGAAATAGATCATTGACTTCACCGTGTTTGTTTGTGCGCTGTAGCTTTAGCTTTTGTCCAAACCACAATGCTGCGCTGTGATTGGTCCAACACTGATGCAGCAGCCGGTTTCATTTCACTTTGTAGAAATCTGATTGTGCATTGTTGGGGTCGTTGGTTTAAGTTATTAAAAGTTTATTCCACCTAACAGTATTTCTAAACAAAGGTCGGGCCAACCTTTCCCTGGTAGCTTCCGTTATGCAAGACTTATGCCAGGCGTAGTGTGAGAAAGTCTGACCCTTGCCTGTCCCTGGGCCCAATACAGATTTAAATTGAATATGCAAATGATGCTTCTCATGTTTCATTCTGCAGCTGTGGAGCCAGCCATGACTCCCTCTGGCTCAGAGCAGTGCCGGCTCTGGCCCTATTGGCGCCTTAGCGAGATTTCAAATAGCGCCCCTGATAGATATAAATTGTAGTGTTTTTCTAGCTCTCTGCTCCCCCTTTCCAAAATACATTTTTATGTTAATTATATTTACAAACAGACCCTTAGTGCCATAAGCCCTTAAATACAAATACATGTAAATATAACAAGGTTTTGATGTAATTCAGGGGGGTCTGGGGGAATTCTCCCCCAGGAGAATTTTTAAAATTTCTGTGCAGTTTCCTGCATTTTGGTGAGTTTTAGATGTGACATTCTTATTATGTGATGTAATTTTATTATAATTAAAAATAGATGAAAAAATCAAATGAGGCGCCCCCATAGAGGCCAGATTTAGGGGCCCCAGTCCCAGATGCCCCCCTTAGCTCCACCCCTGTAAAACTGAGCTTTTAGGAGACTGACTCAGGACTGTCCTGTGTTGTCAGAGCAGAGAAAACTCAGCTGCTGCTGTTGTAAACACTTTTTTCAGGTCAGTGTGTGTTTTATGTCACATTCATGCAAAAGGCCACGTTCAACATTTACGCGGTGCGCCGTTTTCGCGATTTTCGCCGTTGTTCTGTGCACACGTTTTATTTCACTGTACACTTTGGACCTTTTCTCTGTGGATATAAGACGGATTTGCACAACATTTAGATTCATATGAAGCTCCCGTTTCACAGAATATCACTGGGAGTTCAAAATGCTTCTCAAAGAAACGATTTGTCTGTTAAACAGCTCTGCTTTGACGCTGCAATGACAGTCGCACACAGCCGAGGGAGAGAGAGAGAGAAAGAAAGAGAGAGAGCGTGGAGGCGCAAATGTTTCTGAATGAGCCTAAGTCGCACTCGGACAGGCCAAGAGGCACATGCAGCCTCCGGTTCACCACACTGGGTTAGTATGATAGTGTTCTCTCCAAACTGTAGCCAGGGTCTTTGATTGTACAGCGTTAGTGCTGTGGATGATCAGACATATGTATCAGACGTGAACTCAGCATCTCCGGGGCATCGGCCGGCGCCCCTCCTCACTCTGTGCCCTTAGCATTTGCCTATACTGCCTATATAACGAGCCAGCTCTGATCAGAGATAAACTCCGGTCATCTCCAGAGGTCAGAAAGGTTAACCTGTAGACAAAACAGATTCTCCCTAATCCAGCTGCAGCTATAACAGTTCATTATTATGTCAAACTAATTCTGAACCTACGTGAGACTTTCCAGGTCAAATTAAGTTCAGTTAAAGAATACAAAAGAAGTATCTAGTGATTATATAAATAATATTTTTATATGCAAATGTGTGTGAGCAACTGAAAAGCTTTATTTATTTGAAAGTAGTTTTGAAATTATCATCAGGGTTCATTTTCTCCCCAACAGTAGGCAGGAACTTTTGGTTTTAACCAGTCACTGCTTTTTTGGAGAGCCAAGGGTGCCCAAACTTTTAACTACACAGCCTGTAGATCCACCGATGGATTTACATTATTTTATTTAATTAGGAATGTTGAAAATTCAGATTTTTAGACAAGTCTGTAAGCCCACTTTAAGCCATCATAACCTTACTTGTGCTTCAAACTATTGTAGCCTATGGTAACAGTGAGGGGAGGGGCCTTTGACTCGCATCAACAACAATAAAGTGCTATAAGTTGGACAACACAGCGTGAGCAGGTAGGACTGTGTGGCTCTGTCTCCTCTCCTGCTCCTCTCCCCTTCATATCACGCTTGTAGATTGAGTGTGGAGTAGGGATGGAAAATCCATCGAAAACTTCGAAAATCGATCGAAGTTTGCAGCAATCGAATCGAAAGGCCAGAATCGATCATTTTTGCTCATGCAGCCACTGACTTACACACACACTCTGCAGTTGTGTAATACACACAATAAAACAAGAATAGTCACAATGTTTGAAGAAACAAAGCCTGACTGAATGTGCATTATTATGTTGCGTTAACAACTGATGGGTGGACGGACCTCTAAATATGGACAGTAAATAGGACTGTTTACAGTTTAAATGTTGACAAAAACACTAGTTCTAAGCTCTAACAACAGTTGCTTTGTTTTAAATGTCATGTATTATGGTTTATTGTAACTAACAAAATCAAACAAAACCGAAAATCGTGGCTTCAAAATCAAAAACTGAATCAAATCGTGACTAAAGTGTATCGTCCCATCCCTAGTGTGTAGTTCGTGCTTCTAGTTAAGTCTATATCTCACGTTTATAGTTCAAATTAACAAACAGGGTTTGGGATCGACTTCCCTTGTCTCAATGACCAACTAGTCCACAGGTGTCAAACTCAAGGCCCGGGGGCCAGATGCGGCCCTCCACCTCATTTCATGCGGCCCTCAAGGTTTACTTTAATTTTATATTAGTGCCAGAAGTAATCTGGATGTCTTGACCTATTGGTCTGAAACTTAAACAGTAAGTAACTTTTCACTGATGCAGATATATTCAGTTGTTATCACTTCAATAAATATATTAGTAGTATGTCAAAGACTAGTAAGGTTAATTAAAACCAGCCATTGGAGGACAACCCGATGCCAATGTGGCCCTTTGTCAAAATGAGCTTGACACCCCTGAACTAGTCAATCACAATCGACGTTTTTGGCTCCACTGGACTGGCGTAGACCGTCTGCCAGCGATAGTTGACATTTCTGTGACGTAAACAAAAAGGTACAATATCATATTTTAAGTTTCTATTTGACACGGGGTCTAAGGAGGAGAACACAGTCTGTTATATCAACCCAGGCTGGTTCTGGTTCTCTGTTCACTGATTGGCTGAATGTACTTCCGGGTTTTTGGAAATCGTCTGCAGTTAAGTCAAGGTCTATAAAGGTGGATTTTTAGTTTGTGAACTTACAAATATTGCGACAATCTGACCTTTATTCCTCCTAAGTATGAGATTTGAGTGTTTTGTTCTTTAATCTACCTACCAACCTGATCCAAACGAGCTTCAGGAACAAAAACACAAGAAACACAATGAAGAATAATAAAGGCTTTTGAAACGTGTATTGGATGAAGAGTGTCTTGGGTTTGCTCCTCTTTCTGTAACTTTGCGTTCCCAATCACCAATGAGCACCTTCAGACTTCACTGGATCTGACATTTCCATGAGCATTTTATTTTTACAATAAACACAATTTTTAAAAAGTAGATCTGCATAGCTAAAATGCTTAAACATAAACTGTAGCTCAAAACACGCCCTGTGACACCCAGGGTCACAAAAAAAACAACTTAAAACAACTGGAGAGTAAAAATGAACCATTAAAGCTGGGGTACTTGACTTTTCAGTTGTACATTTGTAAACTTTTTTTTTTTCACTAAAATGTATTTAGTAAATGCAGCACTTCGTGACCAAACCAGTCCTCTGTGTACTGTCTGAATTGTATAATAAAGTATGTTATTTCTCATTGGGAGTCAAAAGCAGCGCTCTGATTGGCTGAGCTTGGGTTGCCCTGTTTCACTTTTGTTTGTAAAAAGATGTTCTTAAGCCACAAACGCAACAACAACAAAAAAAGAATACATGTTAGGGATGGGACGATTTTCACGAGACGAGACGAGCCACGAGATTGGGTCCACGAGATCGAGACGAGACAAGATTTTTAAATAATTTGCATTATTTGTTTCAATTTAGAATTTATTCATTCATTCATTCATTTTCTACAGCTTAATCCCGTTAGGGGTCGCTGGTGACTGGAGCCTATCCCAGTGACTTTGGGCCTTAGGCGGGAACACCCTGGACAGTGGACTACTTGTCGCAGGGTTAGACAGACAAACATTCACTCTCTCATTCACTCACTAAGGGAAATTTACAGTGATGCCCAATTAACCTAAACATGCATGTTTTTGGAGGTGGGAGGAAACCGGAGAAAACCCACGGTGACACGGGGAGAACATGCAAACTCCACCCAGAGAGATCATGAGATGTTGATATGGTCCGACCCGGGAGTCGAACCCACGACCTCCTTATTGGGAAGCCAGAGCTCTAACCACTCTGCTACTGTACACCCAATTTAAGTTGCCTTGTTTAAATTTAGAATTTAAACAAGGCAAATTACAAAATTTGATTTGTATTATTTATTATTGTTTATATTCTTTTAGTTTAGCTTTACCTTTCAATATATGTATCACCTTGGATTTTTATTATTTCAACAATATGAGTTTTGACTGAAATTGTTCCGCTCCCCGTGTGTAGCTCAGACTCCGCCCCCTTTCTCCTGCTTCACAGGAACCAGACACACACAGATGAGGAGACTTTCCTACTTTTTACAGTTATTGATACATAGGCCAAAACATCTCTTTGTGGATCTATTTTAAGCTATGTTTAAATGTGAAAAACACTGCGCTGTTAAAGTTTTACTTTATTTATTTATTTAGGTTTATTTGATAGGGACACGTATGTTTCATGAGCTCATGTTACACAATGTTTAGGACTAATATCTCTGTCAATATTGGTCCTATCTTTACGAAATAAAAACTGAGTCAGAGTTTAGACTGTTTTCTGTCAGAATAAGTCTGCTACAAGTCTGTGTGTGGAGGAGAATATTCACTACAGCTGCTCAAGATACAAAACTTAATTTCATGACAGTGGAAAATCTGACGAGACAGTTCAGTACGTGTGCACACAGTATCGTGACAGTTTGATCTCGTCCCATCCTTAATACATGTGGATAATAACCATGTGCTGAAGGATTTGTGAGCATGACAAAGTAGTTGTTTTGAAAAGGTGGTACCCCATCTTTAAACAATCTCTAATCTCTAAACATACAGCTACAATAATGTCACAGATAACTACATGTTATTTTTATTTTACTAAAGTGATCTTGTTCTGAACTTTGGGCGTCAGTGTTGGCTCTAAAATTCAATATTTGCGCCACCCTTGTCAAACTCGTGTTATGTGAGCGCGTGTTTGGCTGCACATGATGGATGAGGTTTGGGAGTGACTTTGTGGAGAGACAATGTCGGAGCAGGCGTGTGCGTTTGACATGTGAAGTGTGATGAATCCGTCCTCTGCGTCCTCGCTAAAGCTCCGGGACAGAACAAGGAGACGGTCCTAATCAAAACGCGTGCGCTAACGGAATGCACGTTAGCGTCATTAATCAGGCTAATGCGGCTCGGATGGGACCCGCAGGAGAGCCGGAGTCGTTAGAGGAGGAAACGGGGGAATTACAGACGATGGGAGGATAAGGGAGCAGTGTTAACTTTAAGTATGTGTGAGTGAGCTGTGACAGTCAGAAGGGCTTTCTACGACTGAGGTAGTTCTGTGGAGTTTGGTGTCTCTAGGGTAGTAGTCCAGATCAGACATTATGAAGTATTATTGGAGACCACAGGCATGAAACCAAGACAAGACCATGAGCACTGAGGACAGAGACGAGACCGAGAGCACTGAGGGCAGAGACCGAGACAAGACCAAGACCACTGAGGACAGAGACGAGACCGAGAGCACTGAGAGCAGAGACAAGACCAAGACCACTGAGGGCAGAGACAAGACCAGGACCACTGAGGACAGAGACAAGACCAGGACCAAGACCACTGAGAGCAGAGACCGAGACAAGACCAAGACCACTGAGGACAGAGACGAGACCGAGAGCACTGAGAGCAGAGACAAGACCAAGACCACTGAGGGCAGAGACAAGACCAGGACCACTGAGGACAGAGACAAGACCAGGACCAAGACCACTGAGAGCAGAGACCGAGACAAGACCAAGACCACTGAGGACAGAGACGAGACCGAGAGCACTGAGGGCAGAGACCGAGACAAGACCAAGACCACTGAGGGCAGAGACCGAGACGAGACCAAGACCACTGAGGACAGAGACAAGACCATAAGCACTGAGGCAGAGACCGAGACGAGACCAAGACCACTGAGGGCAGAGACCGAGACAAGACCAAGACCACTGAGGCAGAGACAAGACAAGACAAGACCACTGAGAGCAGAGACAAGACCAGACCACTGAGAGCAGAGACAAGACCAAGACCACTGAGGGCAGAGACCGAGACAAGACCAAGACCACTGAGGGCAGAGACCGAGACGAGACCAAGGCCACTGAGGACAGAGACAAGACCGAGAGCACTGAGGGCAGAGACCGAGACAAGACCAAGACCACTGTTGTGAAGACCAAGGCGAGACCGCGTTCCATCGAGATTAAGTCAAGATCTTTGTCCTTTTCTATACTTGTTAGTCAGTGCATTTACATGGAGGCCAGGAAAACTGGATAACTAGCCTAGTCCAATTTAAACCGGTTTTCCCAAAGCTCATGTAAACCTGGGCAGACCTATTGAGGAGCTGTAAACCGGTTTTCGGAAAACCAGTTGGTGCACGTGGTCCCGTCCGATTGTAGTCTGATTTCAGACTCATGTAAACAGACAAGCGGTTTGCAGCTGGACAAATGTAACTGAGCAGCTCACAACCCCTGTCTACTGCACATTCCAACAATAAATTAAGAATTTTAGAACTATAAAGTGCCTTGCACAAAGTGGCACAAACAATCTCACATTTACCTTCATGTTTAACACTGTTTTAAATGTATAAAACAGTCCTACATGTTCCAGAAAAAAACTGTGTGTCATTTAACAAACAGTATTACAAACAGTTGTTTGTAATACAGCTGTGTGTATGTGTTTTGTACTGCTGCTGCAAATGAATTGCCCTCCGGGATCTAATAAAGTCAAAGTTCAAAGTTCAAAGTTCAACATTAACAATGTTAAAGTAATTCAACAAATTACACCCTCATTCATGCAGTAGTGATTCAGCAGAACATGTCTGTCTATGCGGGTAATGGGTTTACTCTCTCACATGTAAACAGGAGCAAAACTGGTTCGACCGGTTTCAGGGGAAAACCAAATAGAGTCTGGTTTTCTAGCCTAGTCTGATTTCCCTGATCATGTAACCGCAGTGACTGTCTTATTGTTATTGACATGACACAAAACATGGAGCTGTGCTGATAAGATCATGTAACTCATGTTCCTGCGTCTGAACTCAGGGTGTGTGTCATCCTATCAGGACATGTTTATCAGGACAATGTAATTACATTGAGCCTGTCACTCCCCAATCGCAGCCAGAGGAGCCGAATTGAAGTCAAAAGTCGATGTGCGCATGCTTAGAAGCTTCTGCGCAGTTTGACTATGGCAACACCTACAATTACTAATTACATGGAATATGCTATATTTATTATTGACTTTTTAAATGTACTTGTTTTAGGTTACATATGAGGTTTACCATTGTGAAAACACTATGTTTAACTGTTAATAAACAGACGTTTTTTAATCTCATATAAGGCCATCTAATGTTACAACAAATAACATTTTTACCGTTTGTAGCAGTTTAAACAATAAAAATATAGTCAAGCTACTAGCACAGGGGTCTGCAACCTGCGGCTCGAGAGCCACATGCGGCTCTTGAAGACATCAGTGTGACTCTTTGAGATTTAAGCGAATTTGAGGTAGTTGTCTATATAAAAGTTCAAGACTATTCTTTACTATTCTACTCTGTTCACAGTATGTGCTTATTTTAATTTAGCAGTCGCTTAGTGCTGTAGTTTCCAAACTTTTAAACCAAGACCCACAAAATAACAATGTAACCAACTCATGAGTCACGACGCCCACAGCAAAGTAAAGCAAACAGTTTTTTTTTTTTTACATTTTTAGCTTTATATGACCAAAATTCAGTCAAGCCCGATGCTTAAGTTATAAAAACAGATTAAAAACCAAGTTATAATTGTAAAATTACATCTTGAAATCATCTCACAACTTGGTCCTGAGAGGAAATACAGTTGGGGCTCTTTCTGACTTTGATTTGCTTTGACTAGGCAAATATGGCTCTTTTGCTGTGAAAGGTTGCAGACCCTGTACTAGCATGATTTACTCAGTTTCAGCAATTGACTCCGATTGGGGAATGACAGAGATGTTTTTAGTGGTAGGGGAAACCGTAGTACCCGGAGGAGACCTACGCAGAGAAGGTGATACGGTGCAAACTCCACATAGAAAGGCCGAGGTGCTTAATCCCAGGACCTTCTTGAGCGTTTACCTCTGAGCTGTACAAGTTTAACAGAGCATGGCGTTACCAAGTCCAAGAGCCCCTGACCCACAAATGGAGAGTGATAAGAAAATCAACAGGAGGCATGGGCCAGTATATATTTTCTCAATCTAAACTGGGACTGTTCTGTCTGTAGATGTGCACAGTCTCATGACAATTTGATCTCACGGCTCAAAGATCTCGTCCCGTTCTGTCTTTTAGGTGTTGAAAAGTCTTCACATGTGCTGTGTGTTCCGCTGTGGAACAACACACACATCACCTTCATCACACTGGACCAGCAGGCAGCTCTGTGTGTTTGTGTGTGAGAGAGAGAGACCGCAGGAGGCTTTCTCATTTGGACGGTTTGGGAGAGAGAGAGAGAGAGAGAGAGAGAGAGAGAGAAGAGGGAGAGAGAGAGAGAGAGAGAGAGAGAGAGAGAGAGAGAGAGAGTCACCTGTGGTTTCCTCATCTCTCACAGCCTGATGGTGCGTCTGACCTGTCTCTGTGTGTGTGTGTGTCATTACTGCTCATGTCTGGGCCCCGGCAACCTGTCACTTTGGGTTAGGAGAGAGACGGATGGAAAGAGAGAGAGAGAGAGGAGGGAGAGGGGGAGATGGAGAGAGGAGAGGAGAAAGGGAGAGAGGGGAGAGGAGAAAGGAGAGAGAGATGGAGGGGAGAAGGAGAGAGGAGAGAGAGAGAAAGGGAGAGAGACGGATGGAGAGTGAGGGGGAGAGGAGGGAGAGAGAAGAAGAGCGAGAGAGGGAGATGGAGAGAGAAGAGGAGAGAGGGGGAGAGGAGAAAGGAGAGAGAGATGGAGGGGAAGGAGAGAGAGGAAGACAGAGGGAGGGAGAGAAATAGAGAGAGAGGAGGGAGAGAGAAGAGCGAGAGAGGGAGATGGAGAGACGAGAGGAGAAAGGGAGAGGGAGAAAGGAGAGAGAGATGGATCAGAGAGAGAGAGGAAAGGAGAGAGAGAGCGAGAAAGGGAGAGAGACAGGAGGGGAAGGAGAGAGAGGAAAGACAGAGGGAGGGAGAGAGAGAGAGAGGAGAGGAGAGGAGAGAAGAATAGGAGAGACAGATAAGTGAGAGAAGGGGAGGAGGGAGGGGAGAGGAGAGAGAGATGGAAAGAGATGATAGTGAGAAGAGAGAGGAGAGAGATAGAGAGACAAATGGAGAGAGAGGGAGAGAGAGAAGGGAAAGTAGAGGGGGGCAGGGTGAGGAAAAAGGTATTCAAATGAAGACAGATGGGAGACAGGAAAGAGGAGAGAGTGAGAGAAAGAAACAAACAGGAGAGAGAGAGAGAGAGAGTGGAAAAAGAGGGAGAGAGAAAAAAATAAGAGGAGCTGGAGAGAAAGGGGGAGGATAGAGGGAAAAGGGAAGTGAGGAAAGAGAGAGGCAGGGAAAGAGAAGAGGGGGTGATAGAGGAGGAAAGGAGAGGGAGAGAGAGAGAAGAGCGAGAGAGGGAGACGGAGAGAGGAGAGGAGAAAGGGAGAGACAGAGGGAGAGAGGGGAAAGGAGAGAGAGACAGGAGGGGAAGGAGAGAGAGGAAAGAGGGAGGGAGAGATAGAGAGGAGACAAGAATAGGAGAGAAAGAAAGAAAGAGGAGAGACAGAGGAGAGAGAAGGGGAGAGGAGAAAGGAGAGAGAGATGGAGGGGAGAGGAGAAAGGAGAGAGAGATGGAGGGGAGAGAGGAGAGGTGAAAGAGAGAAAAGAGAGAGACAGGAGGGGAAGGAGAGAGAGGAAAGACAGAGGGAGGGAGAGAGATAGAGGAGAGAAGAATAGGAGAGACAGATAAGTGAGAGAAGGGAGGAGGGAGGGGAGAGGAGAGAGATGGAAAGAGATGGGAGTGAGAAGAGAGAGAGAGAGAGAGAGAAGGGAAAGGAGAGGGGGCAGGGTGAAGAAAAAGGTAGCCTAATGAAGACAGATGGGAGAAAGGAAAGAGAGAGAGAGAAAGAAATAAATAAATAAAGAAAGAGGAGAGACAGAGACAGAGAGAGAGTGGAAAAAGAGGGAGAGAGAAAAAAAATGAGAGGAGCTGGAGAGAAAGGGGAGGATAGAGGGAAAAGGGAAGTGAGGAAAGAGAGAGGGAGGAGAGATAAGAAGCAGGAGTGAGAAAGAGAGAGAGAGAGGAGAGAGATAAGAAGCAGGAGTGAGAAAGAGAGAGATTATGTGAGTATTAAATCAAACCAATTTAAAGAGATTCCGCACGGCCATTCTTTTATTCCAGTGGCAAAAGTTGTCGTTTTTCTGCTTTTCTGCCACTGTTTACCTGATTTTCCTGTTGACATATCACATACAAACTCAATATTCAGCAGTCGTTGTGGTTGTATGTGTTTATTCTCAGTCTGTAGCTGCTTTTGTCTTATTTTAGTTGTATTTTTGAGCATTTACAGATATTATTATTAGTCCCCATTGACCTTCCTCGCCGTTTGCCAGAACCTGTCCCTGCTGCAGTCATGTTGGCGTGTTCCGAACGTCCACACGCTCCGACAGGTCCGACTGTCAGCAGCAGCGTCACAGTCCGTCGCTAAATATAGCCGCGGGTAAAAGTCCGAGGAGAAAGTGTAATGTTAGCTCCTGACTGTGGCGAGGCTATTGAAAGGCTGTGGGAGAGAGAAAGGAGCTCATTTATTCTGACTCAAGAGAGCGGTTTGAATAGAAACAATCTGATGTGTGGTTTGTGTGTCTGTTTCACACGAGTCACTGTCACGGCCAATCACAGCCTGCTTCGATCAGTTTGGGACTTGTAGTGTTGGCGTTAAGCTTTGCATTTGTGTAAATATAGACGCTTTCTGAGCTTTTAATCATAATAATCATTTAGCGAAAATAGTTATAGATTAAAGTAGGGCCCGGCCGATATGGCTTTTTGGGAACCGATACCGATTCCGATATAGAGGCAAGGCAAGGCAAGGCAAGTTTATTTGTATAGCACAATTCATACACAAAGCAATTCACAGTGCTTTACAAGGCAGGAAAATGCATCAACAATAATTAAATAATCAGCATAAAATTTACTTTAAAAAGAAGTAAAGAAATAAAAGTGCAGACAAAGTATTTCAGTCATATGCACAGATAAAAAGACATGTTTTCAGCCTAGATTTAAACTTGTCACAGTGGAGGCCTGTCTTACATCATCTGGAAGACTGTTCCAGATCTTAGCTGCATAAAACTGAAACGCTGATTCTCCATGTTTAGTCCTGACTCTGGGCACCAGCAGGAGGCCGGTCCCTGAGGTCCTCAGAGTGCGAGATGGTTCATAACGCACTAACATGTCAGAGATGTACTTTGGTGCTAGTCCATGGAGAGACTTAAACACAAGCAGAGCTGTTTTAAAGTCTATTCTCTGAGCCACTGGAAGCCAGTGCAAAGACCTAAGCACAGGACTAATGTGATCGTACTTCCTGGTTCTGGTCAGGACTCGAGCAGCAGGTTCTGGATGTATGCAGCTGTTTTACAGCCTGTTTGGATAGGCCGGTGAGCAGGCCGTTACAATAGTCTAACCTACTGGAGACAAATGCATGGATAAGCCTCTCCAGGTCAGGCTTTGACACTATACTTTTGATTTTGGCAATGTTTTTTAGATGTAAAAGCTGCTGATGTTATTGACTTAATGTGGCTGTTAAAGTTCAAGTCTGAGTCCATTATTACCCCCAGATTTCTAACTTGACTTGAAGGTTTCAGAGAGAGAGACTGAAGGTGACTGCTGACAACCTCTCTTTGTTTCTGTGGGCCAAAGATGATAACTTCAGTCTTGTCTGAGTTAAGCTGGAGAAAGTTGTTTTGCATCCACACACTGATCTGTTGGATGCAGTGACAGAGTGAATCCACAGGCCCATATTCACCTGCTGTTAATGACACATAGATCTGAGTATCGTCTGCATAGTTGTGATAGCTCACATTATTATTGCGTATTAACTGACCTAAAGGCAACATGTACAAATTGAACAGAAGGGGTCCCAAGATTGACCCCTGAGGCACACCACAGGTCAAGGCCATGTGCTCAGACACGCAATTTCCAATTTCAACAAAATACTTCCTGTCTTCTAGATAGGACTTAAACCACTTCAGGGCAGAACCAGAGATGCCCACCCAGTCCTCTAGTCTGTGTAAAAGGATGTCATGATCGACAGTGTCAAAAGCAGCACTCAGATCCAGCAGGATTAGGACAGAGACTTTGCCAGCGTCTGTGTTCAGGCGGATGTCATTAGTTACCTTGATAAGAGCTGTTTCTGTGCTATGGTGGGGTCTGAAACCTGACTGGAAAACATCAAATGTGTTGTTTATTAGGAGAAAGTCAGTAAGTTGTTGGTAAACTACTTTTTCAAGAACTTTTCCTAAAAATGGCAGATTTGAGATGGGTCGATAATTGTTCAGTACTGTGGCATCAAGACTGCTCTTCTTCAGGAGAGGCTTAATGACGGCAGTTTTTAAAGCACTTGGAAATGTTCCAGATTGGATCGACATGTTCACTATTTGAGTGACTGGTGCTGACAAACTACTCAGCACAGACTTTAGAAATCTAGTGGGTAAAACATCAAGGCAACATGTAGATGAACTCAGACTGGTGATAATTTCTTGGACAGTTGTGTCAGTACAGGTGCAAAGTCAGTCAGTTGTAAGTGACTAGGTGGTTGTAAGGTAGTTTTTTGCATTGTGGAGTTAATGGCATTTTTAATACCCTGAACTTTGTCATTAAAGAACTTTGCAAACTCATTACATTTAGATGTAGAAACAAGTTCTAACGGCAACTGAGCTGGAGGATTTGTTAATCTGTTTACAGTTTGGAATAGGACACGTGCGTTGTTACTGCAATTACTAATTATTTCAGAAAAATATCTTTCCCTTGTTCTGCATAAAACTTGGTTGTAAGTGTACAACTCTCCTTTATAAGCTTCATAATGAACTTGGAGTTCTGACTTACGCCATTTTCTCTCGGCTCTGCGGCACACCCTTTTCTGTGCTCTGACCGAATCAACATTCCTCCAAGGCGCTTTGTGCTTATTTTTCACAATTTTGACCTTCATTGGTGCGATGGTGTCCAAAACATTCAAAACATTAGAAGTAACAGAATTTAACAAACCATCAACATTAGAACATGAGATATTTTCAAAGTTAATCATTTCTATAAACTGTACACTTGTGCTTTCATTTATGTGTCTTCTCTGAACAACTGAGGGACCAGGCGGTGGTTTAGGAGCAACACGCAGTCAAAGAAAACACAGAAATGATCAGACAACGCAACATCAACTACACTGACATTTGAAACATTAACTCCCTTTGTAATGAGCAGGTCCAGAGTGTGCCCTCTGTTGTGGGTGGGGCCACTCACATGCTGAGTCAGACCAAAAGCTTCAAAAATGGCATTGAGCTCTTTTGTATTTCTGTCATTAACATTATCGATCCAAACATTAAAATCGCCTGTAATAACTAAACCATCAAAGTCTGTGCATATGACTGAAAGCATTTCAGTAAAATCATCAATAAAACTCTGGCATTGTTGGGGAGGCTTGTATAAAACTATGAAGAGTATGGAGGGAGATTGCTTTAGCTCCATTTTAAAGGACACATACTCAAATGATGAAAACACCCCAAATGACAACCTGTGGGTCACAATGTTATCTCTAAACAGTGCACACACACCCCCACCCTTTTTGCCTTCTCTTTCTTCAGATTCAAATTTATAGTTTGGTGGAGCTGATTCCACTAGAACCGCATTTCCTGTGTTTTTGTCAAGCCATGTTTCTGTTAACAACATAAAGTCAAGACTGTAAGAAGATATAAAATGATTCATTAAAAATGATTTGTTACATAAAGATCTGACATTGAGCACAGCAAGTTTGAGATTAGCTTCACTGGGACTGAACGTTATCTTCTTACATGGGATATGAACTAAATGTCTTTGATTGGACAGTCTGACTGTCCGTCTCTTATCTATTCTGTGTGACGTAATTACTGATATAGCTCTAGGAGTGAGTTCTCCATCACAGGGCCTCAGCATGACATCAGTCCTGGTACACTGGAGGCCCATTGCATCCTAGCACTGGGAGATGCCTGCTCTGGGGCAGGCGGGGGAGGCCGAGGAGGGGGAAGTTTGGGTGATGGATCTGAGGGGACTTTGGGTAAAACACGGGGAGGGGGAGGTGGGGTGTGAGTAGAGCTCCTGTGTGGCTTAAAGGACAGAGGTGTGAGGGGAGCCATCTTAATACCTGTTTTGATAAGACTATTAAGATGGCTGGGAAGAGCCAGGGGTGAGAGTGGGGATGAAAAGGAGAGTGAGTCTTTGGTGGGAGTAGATGTAGCAGTGGGGACCCACTGCTGCTCAGGGGTTAAAGGAGGTGAGGCAAGAACCTTTGGCTGTAAATCCAAAGCCTGTGATGAAGGCCCCAGGGATGGTAAAGCTGGTCCTGGGGCAGAATCCTTTGCCGGAGGTGGTTGTTGCGGTGCTGCTGTTGGAGCACTGTCTTTCACCGCAGGTGGTGGTGATCGTCGTGGAGGTGGTGGTGGAGGTGGTTGTTGCTGTTGTGGTGGTGCTGCTGTTGGAGCCCCGCCCTTAACTGCAGGTGGTGGTGATCGTCTTGGAGGTGGTGGTGGAGGTGGTTGTTGTTGTGGTTGTTGTGGTGCTGCTGTTGGAGCCCCGTCCTTCACTGCAGGAATAAGTCTCACATTCCTCTTTTGTCTCACTGTTTGCTCAGGACCCTGTTCAGGCCCACCCTTATGCCTTAGAGCGTGAAGTAGGTTTTGCGTCAACTCTCTCACTCCACCTCTGTTCAGATGTGGGCCCTTTCCCTTGAACAGGTCCTTTCGTTTCCAGAACAGATCAAAATTCTCAATATAGCGTATTCCTCTAGAAGCACACTCTTTGGACAGCCATGTGTCCAGTTGTAGCAGCCGGCTAAACTTGTTTATCTTCCTGTCAATATTTGGAAGAGGTCCACTAATGAAAACATTTGCCTCCACTTTATCCAGCTCCTCAAATAACAGTATGAATCTCTCTTTCAACACTTCAGATCCTTGATCTTTGATGTCAACTGCACCCACATGCAAAATCAGGTGTTTAAATCCCTGGTTTATAACAGTTTTAATGATTTCTTTAATCTCTGTGACAGTAGCACTGGGACAGGAGCATGTTTGCATTCTTCCGTGGCTGACTCCACTGATAGCGCCATCTCCAAGTAACAGGGTATCTCTGACCTTGACGTTTGGCACAGATTCTGCCAGCTCTCTTATGACGACATTACGGCTTCTTTTTTGTGAAAGTAACTCATCTTCTCTTTGTTTAAATTCAGATTGTGACAGTGGTAAAAATCTGTTTGTAAGCTTTATTTCAGGCATTATGTAGAAACTGTCTTTTCGCTTTGGCTTTGTGCCAAGTTGGTCTTTTGAAAGTTTCGGGAAAGACACAACATCATCTAGCACCAAATTTCTGTTTTCTTTAGAAATTGTTTGCTTCTTACCGCTGGATGATACTGGAAGCGTCTTGTTTAGTCCTTTTCCAGATTCTAAGGCAAATATCCGTGCTTGTAGCTCGTTAATTTCTTGTTGATATCTCCGACAGTGTTCACAGTTTGTTTGGTTTCTTCCCTCGGACATGTCGCTGGCTCGTCAGACGAATAAAAACATCCAAAAATAATCTTAAAAGTATTTGTTTGGTTAAAAATGGTAAAATGATGATATATCCCAGGATTTATAGATGAATTTGATTGAATAAATAATTAAAAAGCAAGTAAAGAAGGAAAGCAGCAGGAGCAAGCAGTAAAAGCGTCTGCACTCTTCAGAAGCAGGAAGATGAAATAGAGGAGGCTGGGGTGCCGATAACCGATAAGACAGCCGATATTATTAGAAATAGAAAAATGCTTTTTTGTTATTTTTGATAGTCCTGTACAACTGAAGTGAATTCAAGGTGCTAAAGGTGCGGTTAGCCTCATTAATATGCACGATGTCGCTGTAATTAATATGCGTAAATGCCGACCATTAACACCTCTTTTCATGACTAATTTACATGTCAATGTGTGTCCAGTATCATCAACACAAACACAACACTTTACAGTCGCCAGAAAGAACGAGCTGAGGCCATTATTGTTGTAGCCTCACGAGCTAACTGCTAACTTCTAGCTAACTACAGTGAGCAACAAGTTACTTTGAAAGTTAAAGCAAACACGTTTTGAACACTCACCGCACAGATAACCTCTTCTCAGATCCCAAGTCTTCACAAAATAATTCCTTTCATCCAAACTCCAAACGAAAAATAGTGGGAAAGCTAACCAACTTCTTCCTCTTATTGGCAGCAGCCGTGTGTCCTCTTTTCTGACGAGGATCCTCCCTCTTCTCCACTGACACTTTGATGAAATAAAAGTCCTTTCTGTTGTTGCGGGCGTCATCTGTGATGAAGTTATTTCCTTTTCTTGCGTTAGTAGAGGAGAGTTGAGAGCATTTAAATCCAGCGCTGCCCCAGAGCGCTCTATAGTAGAGGAGTGATGCACAGCGTCAGCCTGGTGCTGCGTTCAGGTGCAGTCCGACAATAAAACAACTCCACAAATAAACGTAATAACTGCACTAGATATTGATTAGATTGGTGATTAAATATAAAGGTTGTATTCTGGAAGATCTAAGTAGAGACCTGCACGGGACTAGATTTTCATGACCGCTCCCGCCCGATCCCGACGCCCCCGTGTGCCTGCCCGCCCGAGAAACCCCCGCGGGTCCCGTCGGGTCCCGACTTTTTTTTTTTTTTTTTTTTTCACGGAGGTTGCGGGCGGCCCCAGGGCATAACAACACGGACACAAATAACTAAACTCTGAATAACTCTCTGCATCTAGTTTTAAAATGATTAGGCACCAGCCTAAATAATCTGCAACATAGCATTTATGTTCGTTTGACACATTCAATCATAAAGTCATGATGTCTGTGTATTTCTTACCTGAAATACAAAGCTCCTCACACTTCCAGTTTCTGCTAAACAAACACTTTACGCAGGGATCCCACATGCAGCTGCACTCCGCTCCCCTCCGCCTCCGAAAGTTGCCGCAAACTCCGTGTGTATTATCTCCATCTCCCCGTGCGTAAAAGCCAGTCCTTCATTCATTCCTCTGGGAAAGCTTGCGCCCGTGCTGCGGCTGCTGCTGGCGCGAGGACGCACAGATGATACGCACGCTAGACTAGGAAATGCAGCAGCAAGTTTACGTGTCTGCACCTCGCAGGTGTCCGTGTTGTGTCTCTCTGTTGACCAGCAGCGCGCACAAAGTGGTATTTCTTTCTTGCTACGTAATATTTTTAAGACAGCGGAGAGAGCGCGAGTCCGGTCGGGACCCGAGGTGTTTAGCCTGACCGCCCGCTCCCGCCCGAGGCAACGTTAAAACCGCCCGATCCCGAGGGTTTGCTCACGGGTCCCGTGGGTCCCGCGGGAATTCCCCCCCGATGCAGGTCTCTAGATCTAAGCTTAATAAGGTACAACATGTCCTAAATATCGGCGGTATATCGGCGATATTTTGACTGATAACCGATCAACATGCAAGTACTCATATCGGCCAAAAATATTGGCCAACCGATATATCGGTCGGGCCGTAGCCTTAAGTCTTACTTTTGTGTCATCGATAAGTTCAGAGTTTTTGTGATTGACAGGAGGCCTGATTCCTGTAAGGGCCACACACAGGGAGCTTCTGTCACATGCCACTCCATTATTTTAGTGTGAGCAGAGCACATGTGACAAACACGAGGCCTGGGGCCAGATGGGGCACTCACCATCATTTTGTGTGACCCGCAAGGTCTTATTCACCTGATTTGGCCCGCCCACCTTTTCTACCGTTCTACACAGCATTCAACAGTATACATCCAGTTGTCTCCTCCCCCATTCATTTTTATTAAAGTAAATTGCAACTCACTGCAAAATAATATTTCAGATTGGATCATTTTTCAAATTATACTATGGTCATGTGCACCAACAAAAAAGCAAAGCTCATTTTCACTTGATGTCTTGAAAACGACTGTTAAAGTATTTACATAATGGTTTGCTGGTTGGATCACAACAATAAACAGCAAACTATGACGCAGAGGATTTTTGCTTGGCACGCGGTGCAATGGTCAAAAAATAAAATAAAAAAGTGACAGTTTAGTTCATTTACGCATCGTAAGTGCAGCGTTACCGCCACGCTCTCCCTGCAGCTTGTACAGATGATTGACAGCTGCTTGTAGTGACTAGGGATGTCACCATATCAAATTGTATAATTGCGATTATTGTGAGAACAAATATCAAGATTCTGTAATTATTCACGGTTACGCTTCTTACGACCAAACAGCAGAGACATTTTTCATTTTCTTGTCTAACACGTCACTTTTCCTCAAGTTTTTGACCAGTTTTTGGAAATGAAACTTCTGAATGGGAAAGGTGGCAGAAACATTTAAAGCTTTTGTTTTAATAAAGATTTTCAAAAAACTGAATTTTGCTTTGTAAATGGCAACATTTACTAAGATTGAGTTGAAGCAATCCTGATGTCTGTATTTACCTTTCTGCTGTGACAAACAAATAATAGCCAGTATCTGGAGATGTATATCTATAACAAGGCTAAATCACAAGTTTACTTGTAAAAAAACAAAAAAACAATGTATTTATCTAATAGAGAACACATCTTCGCCTTAAGCTGGAACTGATTTTTGCTCCTGTTTCTATAGAACTAAAAAAACGTTTTCTTTTGCTTCTAAAATGGTCACAATTATTATTCTTTTGTTATTGCGATTATACTGAGGCTTGAATAATCACGATCATCAAATAACCTAATAATCTTGACATCCCTAGTAGTGTCACTGTCCACGTTCAACCAGCTTCTTCCTCTGTGCCCGCACCGCCACTTTTGGAACTTTCCTTTGGTTAAGAGCGCTGAGACCGAGCGGAGAAGCAGACATGGAGCGGTGCTTTCTGTTTAAAGCCTGTGAATTTCACTCGTGTCATCAGCGTAACAGCCACACTTTCTGCAGCGCCTTTTTTCAAACAAAGCAACCGTCCATATTGTGTCTGCAAACGAGTCTTTGTGAAAATGCCAGACAGCGACCTAGCTTTAAACCACAAGTAAAACACAGGAATCACCTGCTCAACAAACTATTTTTATTTGATTTTAGGCTTAAACAAAAAGAGGTGTGTTTTAGTGAATAAATTATAATAAATGTAATAGACCACATCTGCTGCTGAGGAAATGAGGCAGTAAAACAGCAGCAAAAGCAGCAGAATGAAGATTCACTTCAACTTTATTGACTTTTCCTCTAATTTACTGCTTGTTCTCTAAAATACCACGTCATGTGATCACATCTATAGTGGCACGCTCACGTAAAAGTGGCACCCCAAGTCAAGTTTGCCGACCCCTGGCCTAAGCTATGTTAGCCACAAACAAACCTCACATGTTGTAATGATCACACACAGGACATATGGAGGGATGTTGCCTGTCTGTCTAGTTGGCTGAGGAAACTTGTTTGATATCAGGTCTGATGAACATCTGAAGATCTGTTTTTTCACCTGAATGTAACGTGTTTGAATTGTGGGGTGTCATTTCATTCACAAAAGTTGATTTAGCAGCAGAACTTTTTTTTGTCACATTGATAAACTCTTGTAGTTACTGACAACAGAAAACAGCAGAAACAGTGTATTATACAACTACAGTGTGTGTAAGTCAGTGGCTCCATGAACAAAACTGATCGATTCTTCCAACAATTTTCCATCCCTAGAGCACACACATATACACATATTTGAATGTGTTTCATCTGACTCCCTTCCCCTGGTGCTTTTGCACTCCAGGCCAACAATGTAAATAACAATTTGTTATTAATGTTTTGCCTGGCAAAATAAACCTAAATAAATAATAATTAATCATTTCTGTATCAGCCAAGACAAAAAAACGTCTCAAGAAACTCTGAGCAGTGTTTACTAAAGGTCTAATTACAAAACCGTTCATATTTACTTCATTAAAAGAATCCTTTCACTGTCTATCACCAGGAGTGTGTGTGTGTACGTTCTTGTAAAGTGTCCAGTCGGTCTCCAGGTGAGTGTGAGCTGTTCTGCCCTTGTCTCTGGTTGTTTGATGAAATGAACCAAGAGCCTTATTATCTGGTGAACCTGTGCGTCACACTGAGTCTGACTCATGGAGCTGCTGACTCACACATACAGGTGACACCAGCTCACATCTGCACAGAGAGTCTGACCAATCAGCTCATTTGAATGGACAGGTCTATCAGCCAATCATGTGTCAGTAGCAGTGTGAGCTTCTGTGGAGGAGGAGTCAGAGTCAGATGACTGTGTACTTTACAACATTTTCACACAATAATGCATTATTTGAGTGTTCACTTTTTTTGTGGAAAATAAGCACCTATTTTCTCCCTGATCTATCCACCAGTGTCTCCTGCCTCCTGATTGGCCTAAGCTACATCCTGTGGTGTGGTTGTTGTAGCGAAAAGGGTCTTTCACACCAAGCCGAGGGTCGCCCGTCTGAACCGGTTTGGCAACTTCTGCCGACAGGCGGCTCACGTGTGTTTGGTGTGAATGGCTCTGTCGGGGGGTCAGAGGAGCGCGGAGCACGTCGTGGAGGCGAGGTTTTGAAGACTTGCTTGTAAAGTCGGCATCGTCAGCGGTCGGTAGTTGCCGCATATGCAGCTGTTTGATTGGCCCGTGGCTAGCGAATCAGTGTGCAAGAAAATGGTGCGGAAAACCGAAAATGCCGCTTATGGAAAAATAGTATTTACCTGAGCATGGATTGTTGTTATTTGCCGGGTTCAAACGAGACGTAAGTACGGAGAAGAATGGCTACTACTTGGTCCGAGGAAAACAAAGATGGAGGAGTACAGCTGTAGTACGAAGGCTGGACTGTAGCGGGAAATAGAAGTTTAGCCTAATCCGTGAGGTAAGATAAAAATCTGTTCGCCACAGAGTTTGACAACTACTCGCGCACAACTTCTGTTTTGTCTTTTTCGTCAAGCGTTATGTCACACACATGCTCACTCGGCATTTGTTCGCCGACTGTTGGCTGCTTGGATCATGTTTGTGTAAATGCTTTTTTACATCGATGCGCCCCAAAGAGACTAGAACAGACGGTGCGTCGCTCCTCCTACCGACAGCGACTGGGAGTTGTGTTGGTGTGAAAAAGCCTAAACAGTTGTTGACTCTGGCTCTAGTCCCTTGTTTTTCAACCAGTGTATAGTGTGCTTTGAAAAAAAAAATCTGATTCAAGTAGTTCATGGTATGTACATAATTTACCACCCTAAAGTGCAAACATAAAGTTTAGCACCAGATGAAAGTGTATTTGTAGTCTCTCATCTAAGTCTAAGAATTGGGAAAAGTGCCTCTATTGGTTAAGAATTAGGAGGATGCAGTATTATGTTAGTGAGCTGAAAAAGTCTTACTTTAAACAGCTCTGTTTATGGTCTGAGATGGTAAAATCTGGGTACAACACAAGAGATTTAGAATCATCTATCTATCTGTAGTGTTAGAATATGATTTCATTAATGCTGTTTTTTTGATTTAACAATTTAAAATCTCCATTGGTTTAACATTAGACCAACTGAACATTCTGATGATGTCATAATCCCGAATGAAAGTAGACACTTGTTGGTTTCATTTGATGTACAACTTGTCATGATTCTACACTCAAGGAAAAAAGAAACGCAACATTTTAATTTTCAAAAATTTCTTAGAAAACGAGTACATTTGGACAAACAGGCTAGCACCATGGTTTGAGTCCATAGTAAGCTGAAGACAGGTGAACACATTTCTGGGTTTGGCTTGACTGATTGTGAGAATAATAAAGAGTGCATTACAGGGTCGTTTATTCACACAAACTCATGTTTGAAACTCAGAGTTGACTTTTACCGCTGGTTAACTGTGCTCAAGTCTTCTCTATAAAAGGCACCAGAATGAAGCCAAAAACACACTTCTTCACGATGCCACGGTTGTCTCAACCAGAGAGGGATGGAGCTATTGGCAGCTCCAAGCTGGACGGTGTTGTCTTGTGTCTCCAGGGAGTTTGGAGTCACCACTCTACCATTAGTCGTCTTGTGGAGCGATACCAGGCCACTGGTTCCTCTAACGACCGCCCTCGTACTGGTGGCCCCCGTGTAATGACCGCTGCACAAGACCAACCGCCCCGCACATCTCCGGGACAGGTTCAGTCGCCACCAGGTCCACAGCGGAGACCATTGGGACATCACAGGCCAGTGTTGACAGAACCATCCGTAATCGCCTCCGCGCTAACCTGTATTCGACCATATCGGCCATATGTTGAATCAGTGGTTACCCCCCAACATCGCCACGCTCTGGTCAAATGGTGCACTGCACATCGTCGTTGGACTTTGCAGAGGTGATCCCAAGTCGTGTTCAGTTACGAAAAAAGGTTCCAGTGCTTCAGAGCAGATGGGAGAAACTCAGCAGCAGCTGAGGGCGGCACTGGTGGAAGAATGGATCAACTCAGACACTACTGCCGATCCATGAGGCGACAAATAATCTCTGTCCAGGATGCCAAAGGGGGTCACGTGAACTCTTGACAGTCTGATGAAATTCCTGTCACTTTTGGTTTGGGGGTTGCTCTATTGTTTGGTTGTGTTATTGGACTCCAAAATATGTAAATGCCACAAGAGTTGGCCTGAGGATTAGAAATGGATGTAGGGTTCATGTGAAACAGGCGGATCTCAAAAAGAAAATTATTGTAATTGCACAAAGTTTTCTGTGGAGCTGTGAAAATTATTTGAAAAAAGGAGGGTCAAAGCAGTGAAAGAGTTCATCCAAAAATAACTGTAGTAATCTCGACAATGTTCTGTTTAGGTTCAAGCAGCTGTCTGTGTTTTCAAACAAGACCAGAATCAATCAAACGTCGGTCGATCTCCACTCCATTTAAAAACCAATCTACTTTTAAATGGCTCACTTATTAACCCTTTGGGCGACAAGCTCCGCCTTCAACCTGAAGGTTCTAGACAGGGACGGGACAGCTGAGTGTGTCCTGATCGTGACTACACAAACTCATCTCTCCTATATGCATTCTAATCTTCACACAAACCCAACTATTTACCTGTTTATGCGCAAGTAATTATCCTTTCCGTTGAAGGTCTCGACATCAATTACGGCCGTATTGAGTTTTCAACGTAAACAACACAAATAGAGAGTTTCCCACGGCAACAGTTTTACCTCACCTCTCACTGTGGGCCTGTCTCCAAAATCAGATATGGAGTTTGTCATTACGTATGTGTGTGTGTGTGCGGGACAAGGACGCAGCGACCCGTTTGAGGAAATCCAATCAGCAGACAGCGTAAAGGAGACAACGAGTGTGGAGTATGAATGTACAACAGGGGAAAGGGCAGACTGTCACATGTGAGGGAGAAATTAGATCGACAACAAGACTGAAGTCGACTGTGAAGTCAGCAAGCAAGAAACAAGTCAGCGCCAGCTCATTCGATGATACGCCAGCACTTTTTAAGAACAATCATGGCTCAATTTGTATAATTTTTGTACATTTTATAGTAAACTGTAAGAAGAATTTTTCCAGAATTCAAGCATCAACTGATCAGGGGGGTTTGGGGGTCCTCCCTACAGAAAAACTGCTCTGTGCAAGAAACGTCTATTGGCTTGTTTATATTCAGAATAGCTAAATTCTGTACCTCCACTCTGGACCAGTCCATTTGTATACGGGGGTTCTTCTGGGGGTTTGTTTCATTGAATGTGTATTGTTTTATTTTGATTTCCTATTATTCATATTTGCTAAAATTAATAATCTTGGGAAGTCCTCAGAGACGACTGTTGTTGTGACTTTAGGCTATACAAAAATAAATTGATTTGATTTGATTCCCTGGTCTATGTGCCACTTGCTAGTAAACTGTGTCGGACTGCAGTTCTGATCATGCTCCGGAGAAAGTGCCTTTCGTAGCTTATCGTTTCCCGGGGACATATCACTGTTTTCCGGGGGATATGGATCCAGTCTACAGCCTCTGAGCGCTCCGTAGAAGTGCCGCTCTCTTTTTACCTGGGACAGATTAATCGGTCCTGTGTTTGGTGCAGAGGTGGGTTCTGGGCTTGTGAGACCGTGGATCTCACTGACCGTCTGTGACGGGATAACCTGTTCATTCTGAGACTTGGAGGGGAGAATGAGCTGCTGAATCGAGAGCCTTACTGACCGGGGTTATGAGGGGGGAGTTTATGTTCGATTTGACTCGACAACTATGTGTTAAACAAGATTAGAATTTGTGCATTAGAGTTTACATTCTGGACCCAAGCCCCAACTGGACCTTCGGGCCGTCCACATTTCCTGCACAGTTGTCAGGCTGGGTTGGGTTCAGGTCAAGACTAAACACGTGTGAGGCATCTTTCATTCTGTTTTGAATGTTCCAGATTTAAACCTAATGAACTTATGACTTATTTCACTAAAAACAATGCTAAAGCAGTATTTCATATTGTTATTTCCCGAAGAGCAGGAGTGAACACAAGGTTAGTTAACATATAGCAGTTACGCCATGTCGACCTCCTGAGAGATTGAATCAGTCTAGTGGCACATGTTTTCAGTAACATTAGCATTTAGAGTTTTCGTAACAGTGTCCTGCTGTCTTTGGGTTTCCCTTGTGACTTCTTAAACAGACATCAAAGAACTGAGTAACAGAAATCAACATTTACAGCTGTGGCTACAAAAGAATCTTACAAGTAGGACTGTGAAGTGAATGAATAATGTATAAAGTGAAGTGTCTTTGGGTGTCACAAGAAACGCTGTATAAATCCAATGCATTCTTTTTATTACTGTAGCTTGAATCCTCCTGATTATTGATGAACCCAAAAGTCCTGGGCTCTGTAGCCTGTTTTGCTGAGAGTCTGTCGGTCTCAAAGCAGGGCCAGGCTGCCTCTGTAGTCTCCGTTCTGTTCCGTGGTACAGTGTGTCCTGTCGCTCCAAGCTGCTCCGTGCTGATAACTTTACTACACTCCGCTGCTTCTTTCTTCTCCAACGGCTTCACTTCAAATGTGCAATGCAATTTTCAGCAGAACAGTCCTGTTAAGTGAGCGCTTTTTCAATTGGTCAGGATATTTTAGCATTTGTACTGAATTGTGTGAGAAAGGGTTGGAGTTACATCTATTCATTTTACCATTCTACAAGTACATCTGAAGAGTTCCTTTGCAAAAAAAACACAAGTGCCATTTTAAAAAGTCATTGATGGCTTGCAGTTTATTCTTTGTATTGTTGTGTTTTCAAAAGCCAAATGTCATTTTTTGCAATCAATATATTCTTTCAGCGCTTCTTAATAAAATTCACTCAATATGGTCATTGATCATGTAATGTTTGAAGGTGACAAAAACAAAATTTCTTGTAAATATTTTTTTTCAAAATGGAGATAACATTTGCAGTTGATGTCTTTTTATAAAACAGCTCACACAGAATCCCAGACTAGCTTGATAAGGACCATAGCATGTGGTGTAGTTGGTCATTGACATACTTTATTTTACCTGAACGAAACACACTGTATTATTTATAACTGCTTATTCCAGGAGTGTATGAGTGTTAGATTATTACACCATTATTATTTTGTAACAACTCGCCTGTCTTTTCCTAGAAAGGGACGGCTACAATGCTACTTTAAGGACACGGGAAGATCCATTTACATCAGCAGGGGGAATAACAGGAATACAAAGAAATACTTTTGGCCACAATCACCGGCTTTTTATTTACTGTGGCAGGATTTTTTTTAAGAACGGCCACACCAACCCACGGTCAGGACTCAGGACCCTGTTTACTTTGATTGACAGCACCAAATATGGACAGTGAGCTTGTGAGTGATGTGAGTTTTGTGTGGGAGTGATCCTGGTGTGTGGAGAAGTTCACAGCTCTGAGGCTGTGCACAGGTCGAGTTTCTTACTTGCATGTCAAGACTTTTTTTTTTACTTTGCAGACATCAGGGGTGTCGGACTGGGGGGGGTAAATGGTACTACTTTCCCCAGGGCCCAAGGCAGGAAAGGGCCCTAAAAGCAAACCATTTCTGCTTGTAAGATAAGACTGTTCTACTAAATGTAATTATTATTTATTATTTGTGATATCAGAGGCTCCACCTCTTCTATAAAATGAAGCAAATGGACTTTGACTAAAGAAAATTGCTGAACAAAGAACAATATTAATTGGCCAAATTATTCACAAATATAAAAGCTAGAAATAAAAAAAAAAAATAATATCAGTGAACAAATATAGTTTGACACAAAATGATCAGTTCAAATGTGCATATTCACTCAAATTTTGTCAAAAGGTTACAACTACTTAATCCAGTAAAATTATATCAGAAATGTCACAAGAATTGTCAAAGTATATTTTTGGCAAAATTTACTTAAAACAAGTTAACTAAAAAAATAAGTGTGTTTAAAATACATTCTTTTTTTTTTATTCTCATCTTTATGTGAGTGAATGCGATGGTTCCAAACCAATTGTTTTGACAGACAAAAAAAACAACACATAAATGTCTTGTTTTGTTGTCTATTATGGCAATAAACATTTTGAAAGTTGTATTGTACAGCATTTGTTAGTCTTCTAGAAGGAAATATAACACAAATGAATAGTAAAATAGTGAACGTGGACTAAATAACTCAAACAAAAGATTATGTATTAGGGCCCCATCAACGAAGTTTGTACCTGGGGCCCAGAATTTGGTGCTACGCCCCTGTCAGACATACTGTATGTATGAAGCCTTTACTTTAGCCACATAAGCGTATGAGCTTAAGATGTGAACCAGTGAGTCTTTTCAAAAACTGAAAATGAGAAAAGAACCAAGAATTTGAACTTGTGAACCTTCGCACCTTGCACCACACGTTCATCCAGCTGATTGAGCTGTTGAGCTAAAATCCAAGGTTATCCCACCATTTGTATTGCAATTAATCTAACACTACAGAAACTGGAGACAAACTTCTGAAGACCAACTCTAAACAAGCCACCTCTGCCCTTTATGAATTCAATAGTCATTTCCTTTCCCTGTTCCATTTTTCCGAGCAGGTCTGTTGTTTACCTCCCTGCTGCTCTGAGCTGTGATATTACCACAACACAACACTGTCTTCATGAATTAAACATGTGAGAGTTAGCATGGCATTGCATCGTATACATAAAACTAGTTTGTCTGAGAAAACTGCTCTGGTGTTCACTGAGACACTTGTGTGAGTCATGCGTCCTGGTTTGTTGCGGTTGTTGTTTAAAGTGACTATCCATTAAGTCCATCTGCGGTGTGTGTGGCTGGAGTCTTAGCTAACAGCTTGTGGATAATCTGCTTAAACGTGCACAGAGGAGCACAGGGCAGTCTGAGGGGAGCGCGGTGGGTTTGTAAGCTCTGTTCACGACTGACAGCTCTACGGGAGGCAGCGCTGCTGGACAGAATAGAAATGAAACTCTGACTCAAGACGAATGAGCTCAATGGCACTAATGAAACCTGTGTCTGCGTGATCTAAAGGTCTTATGACTGGTTGTAATAAGCTGCGTTCATGTCAGAAAAATGCAAATATGTACTTCTATAATTATTTTGAACAGATGCTCAAATGGGCCTGATTTTCAAAACTATGTGTGAGTGCACTAAAACACCAGATTCACAGAAGATGCAGATTTTGTGTTCAGTTATATTGTGACTCACTGTTGATGAGGCTCCATCCTCAGCCTCAGAGGAGAACCACAGACACATAGACTGTAAAATAGTGGTAAAGGAAATGAGAATCACTTACTGTGGCTGCAATTTGTAAACTCCAAACGCACATGGCAGTCCCACTGTCATCTCTTTTTACTTCCATGTAATGATACGACAAAATAAATCCTTAAAATTTACTTGTTTGAGTAGATTTACTTGTCGTGTTTTGGAAAAGGAGCACAGAAGACGTGCGTCGCACTCAATCAATCGACGATGTTGAGAAAGTCACTACAGCTGCCCAGCTCTGCTGCTGATTGGTTACTGTGAACAATCAGTGCCTCTTCTCTGTCTCTCTCTTCCCCAAACAAACTCCTCCTCTGATCACAGTGACATAACCAGCCTCGTTACTTTGACAATAACTAGAACTACCACTGATGGGAAAATAATGAATTAGATTACACGTTACTCATCAAAATAACGCCGTTACTAACGCTGTTATACTGGAACGCTGTTGTACTGGAACGTTGTTATACTGGAACGCTGTTAAACTGGAACGCTGTTATACTGGAACGCTGTTATACTGGAACGCTGTTATACTGGAATGCTGTTATACTGGAACGCTGTTAGACTTGAACGCTGTTATACTGGAACGCTGTTATACTGGAACGCTGTTATACTGGAACGCTGTTATACTGGAACGCTGTTATACTGGAACGCTGTAATACTGGAACGCTGCTATACTGGAACGTTGTCATACTGGAACGCTGTTATACTGGAACGCTGTTATACTGGAACGCTGTTATACTGGAACGCTGTTATACTGGAACGCTGTTATACTGGAACGCTGCTATACTGGAACGCTGTTAAACTGGAACGTCGTTATACTGGAACGCCGTTATACTGGAACGCCGTTATACTGGAACGCCGTTATACTGGAACGCCGTTAAACTGGAACGCCGTTATACTGGAACGCCGTTATACTGGAACGCCGTTATACTGGAACGCCGCTATACTGGAACGCCGTTATACTGGAACGCTGTTATACTGGAACGCTGTTATACTGGAACGCTGTTATACTGGAACGTTGTTATACTGGAACGCTGTTATACTGGAACGCTGTTATACTGGAACGCTGTTATACTGGAACGCTGTAATACTGGAACGCTGTTATACTGGAACGCTGTTATACTGGAACGCTGTTATACTGGAACGCTGTTATACTGGAAAGCTGTTATACTGGAACGCTGCTATACTGGAACGCTGTTAAACTGGAACGTCGTTATACTGGAACGTCGTTATACTGGAACGCCGTTATACTGGAACGCCGTTAAACTGGAACGCTGTTATACTGGAACGCTGTTATACTGGAACGCTGTTATACTGGAACGCTGCTATACTGGAACGCTGTAATACTGGAACGCCGTCATACTGGAACGCCGTCATACTGGAACGCTGCTATACTGGAACGCTGTAATACTGGAACGCTGCTATACGGAACGCTGCTGGAACGCTGTCATACTGGAACGCTGTCATACTGGAACGCTGTCATACTGGAACGCTGTCCTACTGGAACGCTGTCACACTGGAACGCTGTCATACTGGAACGCTGTCATACTGGAACGCTGTTATACTGGAACGCTGTTATACTGGAACGCTGTTATACTGGAACGCTGTTATACTGGAACGCTGTTGTACTGGAACGCTGTTATACTGGAACGCTGTTATACTGGAACGCCGTTATACTGGAACGCCGTTATACTGGAACGCTGTTATACTGGAACGTTGTTATACTGGAACGCTGTTATACTGCAACGCTGTTATACTGGAACGCCGTTATACTTGAACGCCGTTATACTGGAACGCCGTTATACTGGAACGCTGTAATACTGGAACGCTGTTATACTGGAACACTGTTATACTGGAACGCTGTTATACTGGAACGTTGTTATACTGGAACGCTGTTATACTGGAACGTTGTTATACTGGAACGCCGTTATACTGGAACGCCGTTATACTGGAACGCTGTTATACTGGAACGCTGTAATACTGGAACGCTGTTATACTGGAACGCTGTAATACTGGAACGCTGTTATACTGGAACGCTGTTATACTGGAATGCTGTTAAACTGGAACGCTGTTATACTGGAACGTTGTTATACTGGAACGCCGTTATACTGGAACGCCGTTATACTGGAACGCTGTTATACTGGAATGCTGTTTTACTGGAACGCTGTTATACTGGAACGCTGTTATATTGGAACGCTGTTATACTGGAACGCTGTTACTCCTAACACTGTTCATTAGTGAGAATTGAAGTCATCATTGAACATATTCAGAGCCTTGTACTGCAAATGTCACTGAACTTCTCCTGGATAAGTTTCTCTCAACCGGGGTCGACAAACCCAGACATGAGCGTATAAGTTAATAAGATGTACTATGAAACAAGTTCACAACTCAATCTGAATTTTCTCAGTGAGCTGTGCGCGTTCAGAGATGAAGTGGTGGGGTTAACACCTCTTGACCAATTAGAACAACCGATCTGCGGACATGTCAGGAAATGTCAGTCATGAACATGAAGTGTAGGGGTATTCAAATCTAAACCAAGGGAAAGATCGGCTCAAAAATCTTCTAAGGACCGCCTGTCACTTTTCGCTCTGGTATCACATTAAAATTCGGAATTTAAAACTAAGCTATATATCAAATTTGAATAAATGGTTAATTTCAATCCAAAATTCTCTCTTTAGGATGGTAAATCATAAGAAATTGTTTTATTGAAAAAATTACCAATTAAAAAAAAAAAGACTAAAGCACAAATGTGCAGACATCACGAGACATTTAACAGATCTCAATGAGTTTTGTTTAGCTCAAACAAGTGACTTAGTCTGAGATGAAATAGTGTGTTAGGATACACAACCAAATGTGCACAATTATTTATCACAGAATAATTAAACAATAAGATTTTTCACCGTCAACATATAAGATCTCATCGCTTCTCTTTCTAAATCTGTGTATTTTGTCATTACTCCGCTGCCCTCTGTCCGCTCTCTCGTCTCTGATTGACCTTAACTTATTCAGGAACTTAGCTTGGTCCAGTTTGTCTGATGCTCCAGCTTTATAGTATCGTCAGACCAGGTTTAACCCAGAACTGACCTCGCTAAACCCTAAATCCAGCTTCGTAGTATAGGACTCCTCTGTATCACAATTATTGATTGTCTGAGTCGCTAAAAGCACATGTCCAAGTCTCTAAAAACATGAACTTAAGTGAAACTCGAGTCCAAAGTCATAGTGTTTGTTCACTTGATATGAAAAGATTCTATGGTCCAATAAAATTAAACAGACGTTTGGTCGCTAAAATAAAGATTGTTAGAATAATAGTTCTTTGTTGCAAATGTTCCAAATATCTTATCGAATGATATATGTGCATAGTTTGGTCTCAGTGCTTCATGTGACCACTCTAAGAGGATTAGTCATGAGATAAACACGTTACATATGTTCAGTGTATGGAGCTGGCAAATTAAAACAACAGCATGAGGGGCGGGGCCAGAGGCTTCAGTGGGAGGAGCCTCAGTCACCCAGTCAGGTCTGTGGAGGAGTGACAATGCATCATAACAACTAATGTTAGTGAAGCGGAAGCAAATACTAAATTGGTGAAGAACAGAGATAATAAAAGACAATTCATTTTTAAAGTACATTGACCAGGGGCGTAGCACCAAATTCGAGGCCCCAGGTACAAACTTGGTGATGGGCCCCCAATACATGATCTTGTGTTTTAACCCTCTGGGCGCCACCGTCGCAATATGCGACACATAACTTCACCGGAGAAAACGGCCTCTCTCTCTTGATAAAATCAAAAACACTGTCTTTATATGCTTCCACTAGATGGCCGACATCCAGAGCTTTCTTTTAAGCCCAAAATTACCATAGGTTCCTATTGGATAAAACTCAACGAGGGCGGGTCAAACGGGCTGCTTTTTTAAGTCAGCTGTGTGTGAAGTGAGGCGAGAGGGAGACGAGGCGAGGCAGCGCTGGTCTGACTTTTTGCGAGGCAATACAGGTGAAACTTCACTAGAGCGAAGGCTTTGAGCCTGATACTGGTAGATTCACGTTGTGATCACGTTCTCAGACGATGAGAGCGGGACTGAGAGTGAGAATCGGTACGCTGATCTCAGCAGCGGTAGAGCCACGGCAGCCGCTCCGGGCGCTCCGCTTGGAAGGACAAATAACAGCGCGGACTGATCCGAAACAAACTTTTCCTGTTACAAAACACGTGTAGCACATGGGGCAGGGATAGTATGTAGGTGCTAGAAGGAGGGGGAGAGTGGTTATGGAGGTTAACGCCACCGGCGCGCCCGCCGAAGTCCCCCCGACATCAGTGACATGGCCATACCTGCTTGTCAAAGCCTGATCCTGTCAGATCTCAGAAGCTAAGCAAGAAAGGGCCTGGTTAGTACTTGGATGGGAGACTGTTAGAACACCAGGTGCCACAGTGGGACGACAGGAGTAGATTGTCGTTGTGTCCTTGGGCAAGACACTTAACCCACACTGCCTCAGTGTCTGTTACACTCGGTGAGTGGATGCTAGATTGTAAAGCGCTTTGAGTGCCTGGAAAGGTAGAAAAGCGCTATATAAATAGACCATTTACCATTTACCAGTGTGAGGAGGCTGGGGAGAGCGGCAGGACGCACCGCGGAGGTTAGCAGGGGGAGGAGGCGGGGAGAGAGTTTACTGTTATTGGTGCTATTTCTAATTCATTATTCCTCTAAAAAAAAAGAAAAAAAAAATAATAAAGCATGTATATCTCCCTGTTTTTACTGTCAAAAAACAATCTTATTCAGCGGTCTAAAAAACATGCAATAATAAGGGCCTAACATAAATAATATTCTACATATATACAATATGTGACCATATTTATAATCTTTAAACAATACCTAACACTTTTCCAATTTATAGTAGAGCTCTATCTTAAAGTAAATTTAAGCTACAGCCTTTGGAAAGTTGGAGAGTAAAAACCGCATTTCCACTGAAAAAAACCTTGGCGCCCAAAGGGTTAATTATTTAAAGCTCTCTCGTCATTTTTCTATTCATTTGGGTTTATTTCCTTCAAGAATATACATATACAGCCAATTGATGTAATTTCTACAATCCACACATATATAGTGTGGCTTTTTTTGTTTTTTGTAGGGAAATTAAATGCTTTTTAATGCTACCTTTCAAGATTTGTATTGCCATCAACGCCTAAAAAACAAGACATTTATGTGTTTTTGTGACAAAACCATTGAGTTGGAAGCACTGCTTCACTCAAATAAGACGAGAAAAAAATGAAATATGTTTTAATCTTACTTTTTCACATTTTAGCTAACTTGTTTTAAGCTAACTTGTCTAAATGATGCACAAAACACACTTAGAAATTCTTGTGACATTTTAGATGTTTTATAATGTTGAAGTTGTGACATTTATTTCATTTTTTTTTTTTTTTTTTTTTTTTCATTTATTTATTTATTAGGACAGTGTACAATTACATTAAGCTCATGGCAAAGATGCTTGTACCAGATTCTAGCTTCACAGCTAATTTCCATCTGTAGTCCTCAGGGGGAGGGGTCAACATTATTTACATATGCACACAATACAATTTAAAATGCAATTTATATACACAGTTCATTCATCCAGTTGACATTCCATAACCATGTAATCAAAGTTCACACATACACTTGTCCTAACTGTTTCTAGCAATAAGCAGAACCCAGCCAAAAACACATTCATATAAATATTCATACACATTCATATTAAAGTTCATTGTCTCCTAAAAGTGCATACATGTTTGGTCCTCTAAAAACCATGCTTTCACCTTTGTGGTGAAAACTGTGAGGCTGTTTAAGCTCAATATATCATTTGGGAGCTTATTCCATTCTTTAACAGCCCTATATGAAAAAGAGGATTGGGCTAGGGCAGTTTTACATTTAGGGATGTTACAATGTCCTCTTGTGGTACCTCGTGTTGCTCTTGAAGTCGTATCTGCCGAACGCTGGATGAATTCTTTCAGTGGTGGAGGGGCCAGGTTGTGGAGGATCTTGAAGGTCAGTTGAACATAAGCAAGTGAAACAAAATGATCAAAGTTTAGCATATTGTATTTGGCAAGTATGTTACAGTGATGGTATTGTTGTGGTTTTTTATCAAATATTTTCAGAGCATGTTTGTAAATAGTTTCTAATGGTTTGAGATTGGTTTTGTTTGCTTGAGACCAGCTGGTTATACAGTAGGAGAGATGAGAAAATATCATGGTATTGAGGAAGCTTTTGGCTGCTTCAGTTGAGAGGGAATTTCTAATGCTTTTGAAGGTGGCCAAGTTGTACTTTAGTGTTTTCGCTGTCCTTTTAATGTGATTTTTAAAGTCAAGAAGGGGGTCAAGTGTTAGTCCAAGGTATTTATACTCAGTTACAGTTTTAATTGGCTCACCATTAACTATAACGGTGTGATGTTCGTATTCCTTTTTTTATTGGTGAAATACATAGCTGCCGTCTTATCATATTTAACGTGAGACAGGATTTGTGCAGCCATTGCGCCACCTTCTCCATGGCTGATGTTAGTTTTGCTGTTACTTCTGCCATATTCTTCCATGCGTATAAATGATTGTGTCGTCTGCAAAAAGCTGTATTTTGACATCGTTACATACTATTGGCAGGTCGTTAATATATATTGAAAAAAGAACTGGACCCAGATTTGAACCCTGGGGGAGACCAATAGAACAGTGTTTAGAATTAGAAATAGCTTGTTTGATTCTGACAGACTGTGCACGATCCGATAAATATGATGTGAACCAGTTAAGTGTGTTTTCGGACAGATTAAGTTCGGCCAATTTAGATAGGAGTATGCCATGGTTAACTGTGTCGAATGCCTTCCGTAAATCAATGAATATGGCTCCTACAATACCTCCTTTGTCTAACGACTTTTTAATATTTTCAATAAGGAAACAACATGCAGTTTCTGTAGAATGCTGCTTCCTGAATCCAAATTGCATAGGATGTAACAGAGCGTTACTTTCTAGGTGATCCACTAGTTGCCGTGCAACCACTTTTTCTATTGCTTTGCTTAAGACAGGTACAATACTAATTGGCCTGTAGTTAGACATATTGTTTTTTCCATCTGATTTATGTATTGGGATAACAATCGCTTGTTTTAGAGAGTTAGGGAAGATGCCCTGCTGGATTGACATATTTGTTAATTTAGTTATGGGCTTTGTTAGTGATGCATGGTTACTCTTAATTGTGGCAGTGTCTAGACCATGTATATCTTTACTTTTGGAGTTAGACAATCCAGAGAGTATTTTCCCTATCTCCGCTTCATTAACTGGAACTAAATTTAATTCAGCATCACATAGCAGAGTAGTCTTGGGAGAGTGGATTGGTGTGAATCTAAGTCTTAAATCGTTAACTGACTTTATAAAAAAATCGTTAAAGAGATCTGCAATATCTTTACTTTTTGTATACAATATTTCGTTGTGTACAATTTGTTCAATTGTATTTTTTGGGTGATCCCTACCCATTAGTTTGTTAATATTTTGCCATATGATTTTATAGTTGCCTCTGGCTTCTTTAATGATGTTTAGAAAAAAGTTGGCTTTGGCCTTCCGGAGCTCAGATGTAACTTTGTTCCTTAGACATTTAAAGATTAGACGGTCTGTGTCCAGTCGTGATTTAAGAAATTTCTTCAGAGCTGCATCTCTGTTTTTCAATAGATGCCACAAGTTCTCATTAAACCAGGGAAGATTTGGCCTTTTGTTGAATTTGTTGCGGGCTATTTTGACATATTTGGATAAAATCCGATTTAGTGTTGTTAGTAGCTCATCCGCTATCTCATCACAGTCTGAGCTAGAATTTATGTTGCTCCAATTAGTAGATTGTAATTCATTTTCTAGTAGCGGTCTATTCCTTTTTGGTATATATGCAAAAGTATTATCATTCATCATAGGTTCTTTATGTCGTAGTTTGATTATTTTTCGAGCCACAAGGGTAAGGTTGTGGTCTGACATGCCCGTAATAAGATTATAGGTTTTTATAGCCCGATCAGGTTTATTAACAAATATTAAATCTAGGATTGTTTGAGTGGTACTTGTAATTCTTGTAGGAGAGCTAATCAATTGTGAAAAATTATATTTGGACGTTATGTCCTTTAATTTTTTCCTACGATTCTTATCTAACCAGTTTAGGTTGAAATCTCCCATTAGAATAGTTTCATGGTTGTTAAGTGATTTAAGCATGTCGGTCAAATTATCAAAAAAGGAATCCTTAGCTGTAGGTGGTCGATAGATGGTTACCACTGTAAATGACATTTCTGGGGATAGGGTAATCTTCACACCAATACACTCAAGATTACATTCTGGCATGTCTATTTGTTTACATTGGATTTCATTTTTGACATATATCATGACACCTCCCCCTTTATGTTTCAATCTGTCTTTCCTGAATATGGTATACCCAGGTACATTAATGATTCCCAAGGGTGTATTTGGTTTCAGCCAAGTTTCAGATATGCATAAGTAATCGATGTTAGAATTTGTGAGCAAATGTTGGAGCTGTTCGCTTTTGGAAATGACACTTCTTATGTTGAGGTGACCGCCAAATATACCCTTTGGTTTCAAGGCTGGGTCCCACACAACTCTAGCATGATTAACAGTCATAAAGAGCTTAGTAGCTCTTTGTTTATCTATTGCTACAGTTTTAGCATGAATGTCTCGCTTTCCTTTGGGCTTACCGGGTATATCTGAGCCGTTCGTAAATGTCCCACTGCGTTTTACATGGTCGAGGCCAGATGGGTCCGGGTCCCCGGTCCGTCCTGGCTGCTGGACTTTTGGTCGAGAGCACAGCCCCGCTGGTGGAGCCTCTGGTGTAGCCGCTGGTATGATGTTTTCCCCGGGTGGATTCGGGTCTCCGGTCCGTCCTGGCTGCTGCGCTGTTAGCCATGAGCACGGCCCCGCTGGTTTAGCCGCTGATGTGGTGTTTTCCCCGGATGGATTCGGGTCTCCGGTCCGTCCTGGCTGATGCGCTGTTAGCCATGAGCCCGGCCCCGCTGGTGGAGCCGCTGATGTAGTGTTTTCCCCGGATGGATTCAAGTCTCCGGTCCGTCTTGGCTGATGCGCTGTTAGCCATGAGCACGGCCCCGCTGGTGGAGCTGCTGATGTGATGTTTTCCCCGGTTGGATTCGGGTCTCCGGTCCGTCCTGGCTGCTGCGCTGTTAGCCATGAGCCCGGCCCCGCTGGTAGAGCCGCTGATGCTGCGGTGCTTTCCCCGAGTGGATTCAGCTGCTGCGCCGCCAGCCGCAAGCTCGACCCTGGCAGCGGAGCCGCCAATGCAATGTCCCCGGTCAGCAACGACAGGTTGGTGGTTTGTCGAGTCAGTTTAGCAGTTTCCTTTGTCAGCAAAATGTTGCAGTTGGTAGCTCTGTAGAGCGGCCCAGATAACCGTGGAAGCCAGTTTAGCTGTGGCCAAATGGCTAGTGGCAATCCAGAAGTTTCCTGGGTGTTGTCAGGTGGTATCGGCCCAGGATTTATTTCTACATCGCCGGCTAAAAGTGCTAGTGTGGCGAGATAAAAGAGGCCGGTTGTTGCTGTTGTTGTGTCCTTTTCTTTGCAGTTTGTTGGGGTAACCTTGCGCGCCCACTATTTAGAATCACTGAGTATAGAGTTAGTTGACTTCTTAGCGTGGGTTGATAGGCTTGATCCACATTTTTCTCCTTGGATAACTGCTGCCGAGCAAATAAGGACAGGCATATCAAAAATATCAGACTTGGAAGCCAGTTACACGACCGTAAAAAGCATCTTTTGATCATTGTAGTTGCGTTTCTATTAAAAGTCGCAACGCCTGTCGTGCTCCTCTGCCCAGCAGCCGCCATTGTCTAACTGCTAACTTGTGGCATCTCTGACACGATTCAAGTTAATATGCATATTTATAAGTGATCATTTGTGTCAAACCCTGGCTATTTGTTCACTGAAAACTGAAAACTCTTGCTCATAATATTATATTTCTAGCTTCTGTATTTGTTAAAATTTTAGCCAGTTAATAGTGCTCTTTTTTCAGCCATTTTCTTTAGCCAAAGTCTGTAGCCGTGTTTTATAGAAGAGATGGAGCTCTCTGATATCACAAAAAATTACATTTAGAGGAACAATGTATCTCACAAACAAAATGCTTTTAAGGGGGGCCCTTTCCTGTCCTGGGCCCTGGGGAAACTAGCACCTTTTACCCCCCAGTCCAACACCCCTGACATTGACCCTGAAAGGCAAGTTTAAAAACGCAAATTCAAAAACACCCACCCAAAGTCAAAAATGCAAATGTAATGTCTGTGCATTTTCAGTTCACGCTGACGTCGAGTAGAGCTGTGCAATATATCGATTTTTAGATGATATTGTGATTGTTGTTTTTAAGATATGCAAAAATTGAATATCGAGAATATCGTGCAGTAAAAACATGCTACAAAAGAATACATTTCTAATAAAAGTTAAATAAATTATGCTATCAACTTTCTAACAGATGCAACCAGTTTATATTTTTGTCAGAATTAGTACAATAAGTAATTCAGAGTGTTTACAAAATTATTATATAACGAAAGATTCCTGCAATTTGGCAAATATTTGTTTGGTACTTATACACAATGGAAAAAAAATTACCAACTTAATTTTGATTATAAGTGAATATGTGCTTAGAATGAGGAGTATTTTAGGTTTTGAGTCATTTTTTATTGGTTTGAACTAAGATTGCTAAAGAAACAAGCATACAATCTTATTTAACATGAAATAAGAAAAATATACACACTGAATTCAATGTATTTAAAAAAAAATATCCTGTTCTTGAAATAAGGGCTACGGTTTTTTGTTGTATTGTCAAATTTTTTTATTAAGAAAGTCAAAACACTAAGTCAGTCGAGGCTCATTGGAATATTTAAGTTGGTCTTAGCACATTTATGTTGGATTAACAATTTATCGCTTGAATATCGTCATCGAGATATGCCAAAAAAGAATCGAGATATTTGTTTTTGTCAATATCGCCCAGCCCTAACGTTGAGTTGACTCGACAGACGAGCCGCCCAGATGGGTTATCTAAACTCCTCCCTCTGACACAGCTGCTGCGGAGAGTTGGAAAGCCGTCATCTGATTGTATATTTTTGAATTTGGGCGCATGTTTCTAAATGTGTGTTTTAAAATGTAAAACTGGTAAATACACAATAAAGAATCCAGATTTCTGTGTGGTGAGCAGCCTCTCTCCTGCCCCACACATTTCTCTTTCTCTGGTGTACACGGTCAGGACTGGAATACCAAAAAGCCTCTCCACAGAGCAGTGACGCTGGGCCACAGACTGCATCATATCTGTCCTTCTTCTGTGTCAGTCAGCCGGTAACACTGACAGGACCACAGCAGCTCACACAAACATATTCTGTCTGCTAGAAGTCATCACTGCGGAGAGCTGCGGGACGTTTACTTGTCATATCTTATTTTTTATTTCTTTAGTGCTCATTCCAGTCAAAAAAGTAGATACAAGTAGATTGGGCTTGACTTACTGCCATATAAAATTCATGATGATGACACTTTGATTACACTCTGCTGTAAACCCATCTTGAACTGCAGCTTTCTATGGACAGAAAGTAGTCACTCACTCTCACTGTGAAGCTGAGTTTGTGACTATTTTGACCTGAAACCTGCTAATTTGCACTAAAAATGCCAAAAAAAGACTCAGAACAGTAGACAATGCTATTTAAACACCACATACAGTTTCACAGCCAAAACACTTTATTTTAGAGTTTAGCTTCTCTGTAATGTGAATTAAATACACATCGAAATCGAGTTTAACATTTAGAATTAGCGTTCTTTTTGTTGAAGGATCCATTTTGCGACTCGTGTTTTCTGTGTTTTTAGCTCATTGTTCCGTCCTCTCTCCTTCTTTCCTTCCTCCTACCCTTTCTCTCTCTCCTCTCTGTGTGACTGATGAAACACTTTGTCAGCAGTCATCAGCCCTGGCTTTGTCACACTTGGACAGGTCAGCCGCTGGAGCCAGAGTTCACGTGCGCGCTCACAAGTCAAATCCTCTCCAAACGGCGACGCTGCGGCGGTGAAAAACGAGGAGAGCGGCGTGATTGCAGATAGCTGTGTTTGAGGCCAGCGGTAACCTCTGAGCGCTACAGGCAGCCACTTAATAACAGACTTAGCCCGGATCTGCGAGGAGAGGAAGGCTCGACTGTGTGGTAGTGACCCGCAAAACACGAGAGATTTACAGTTGAGTGCATTATCTACGGGAGGAATTGAGTTAGAGCTGCGGAGGGAAGGACAAACAGTAGATGAACAAATACAGTCTGTTCTTAGAGTCCTAATGTTGTCAAAAGTGTTTAAAAGGGACTAGAGTTCAGGGCCGCTGCTAGCCATTTTGGTGCCCTATGCATGATTTTAAAAAGGTGCCCCCCCACCCCAAAAAAAAAAAAAAAAAAAAGAAAAGAAAAAACTCCCCAGCCTTAACCGGCCCCAAACACACAGACACACACTAGTAACATTACTAAATGTATCTATTTTTTAAGACACAGGGTCTGAGAGTCCCCCTACATTTTTTTCTTCTTTCTTTTTTTTTAACATACTAAATACATTTTCTTTTTATCTGGGATGTTTTAGAACAGTAAATCCATTAAATTTAATTTTTTTCCAAATTGCTTTCCAGTGGGGCCCCATCTCTCTTCGCCCCTTCAAACTGCCCTCTGCTCCGCCACTGTTCCCTCTCCTGAACACAGCTCAGTATATGGCTGCATCCTCGCGTTACAGTTTAAGGAAATACTTTAGTCTGTAACTTTTGTCAGGACAAATAGACTAGATTCATGGTTTGTGTTTCCCTCTGAAAGAATCTAAACATAAATGTGTCAAAATCCGCCGTATTTCGCCGCGGTAATTTGCGTGTTCAAATGTGCAGCCGTCTTAATTCAGCTGCTGTTTCTCCTCGTAACTTACCCAATATGTGTCCTATTGACGCAAAATAAAGATTGTCTAAGAGTTTACGAGTCGTAGAACACATTTCTGTTTTTGATACGGTTTCTAGAGTCTTTGATTTTGCGCTGTGTGTTAAGAATCATCATGCACCTGCGTCTAGACCAGACTTTTCTGTCACTCATGAGTTCAGCACACGGGACGGCACAGCTCGGCTTTGTGCCCCCAGAGCAGGTGATGCCCTACGCGCTCTGCGTTATGTGCGTATTGGGGGCGGCGGCACTGCTAGAGTTATGCAGCGTTCACACCGGACAGCTAAATTCGCCTAAACGCGCGTTAAATTTCGCCGGTTATTTATGCTGTTGACGCCTCAATAAGCTTCTAAGCTGCTCTGACGCGCGTCAAGGCTTTGGTGGACAAATAGACACTTTTAACGCCCCAAAGCGCTTCGAGCTCCCGCTTGTTTACAGGCTTTGTTTTGCTCGTAGACAGACCACGTTGAGAGAGAGAAGGAGAGAGAGAGAGAGGCTTGTTGAATTTATAAAACGGTTTATAAGATTCAAATCTAAACTTTGAGACCATTTGAGGCGAGAAATGGTGGGTATTATTACCAAATCCACTGTCATTTTAACTTTTCTCTGCTAAATCTCTGAACCTTCGGCCTTCACTGGGTTCCTCCGCTGGCCGTAGCCGCTAGACGAGCGCTCTCCGCCGGCTACATGTTTAGCCTTGCGCCAGCGGCTTAAGTTAAAAGTTAAAAGTAAGTTAAAAGTTGTCATATTTTCGTTTATAAGAGTCAAATCTAAACTTTGAGACCATTTGAGGCGAGAAATGGTGGGTATTATTACCAAATCCACTGTCATTTTAGCTTTTCTCTGCAGTCGTCTGAACCAGGCTTTCAGCGGGTTCCTCCGCTGGCCGTAGCCGCTAGACGAGAGCTCTCCGGCGGCTACATGTTTAGCCTTGCCCCCGCGCCAGAGGCGGTGGCGCCATTACCGGGTTGCATTTATAAAACGGAGCTTACCCGATCACACAACTTTCTTCTCCTCCAGGCAGTCCCTTTGCTGTCCCGTCCTCGTCTCCTCCCGTTGTACAGCAGGTTTAAACACGGCACCGGGCATTTTTAATACATCCACGGGAGCGCGTCAGTCCAGATCATGTCCCGTGTTTGCCGTGTCTCCAGATTTTCAAAGCAACGAACGGCCAAGTCTTTGAAAAAAGCCCCAAACAAGTGTGAACTTCTAAGTTGAGTGTGAATCTCGTGGTCCCCTTTAATTATGACTAGGTTCATACATACACATGCATAATTCGGTCGCAGTGTGAGTGGCCATCGGACCCAGACGGATCAACTCAAAATCTGCATCAACGCATCAACTCAAAATCTGCCTAGATATTGGCATTTGCTGACCAAAGTTAAAAGACAAACCTCTGACAGCTTCACTACCGATCGCACCTGTCATTTCTCTTTAGTTTGTCTCTACAGTTCACTCGCCTCGTGACTCTTATGCCCTTCTGTTGTTCTAAAGCTGCTGTTATGTGCCACAATGCTAATGTTGCTAACGGCTACACAGAACTAATGCAAACAAATTCACTAACACAACGTTTTACAAGCTGTAAATGTAACAGCAGCGTCCAAGTTGATAAATCGACATAAAGAGATCTGTGTTTTGACTGTTTTGGGATATTTCCAAGCTATTCTTTACTCGATTGGCTCTCTAGTGTAAAAGTAATCCGACGTGATCAGTGGAACAAACAACACTCGTAGAAAACATCACTCTGAGGACGACTGGAGCTCACTATTAGCCCTGTCACCACAGCTTCACTCAAGCAGCAGCATTGCAAAACCATTACAATACCTTGCAGTGCACAGACACCTTTAAACCAGCACAGTCTCGGAAGAAAATGTAGATGTCAAAAACATGTGAAGAGGACATTTTCAAGCTTTTTTTTAACATAAACATCCAAAGCAAACATCCAAAATGTAAAATAACCAAGAATTTTTGTTGAAGACACGTGGTGACATTTTCTTTAGGTTTAACAAGTAAGCTTAGGCTTCCGTTACATAAATGGGTAAGTTTAGGGCTGGGGCTTTGGGCAGGTTAAGATTTACCCTTTAAACCCAAAGGAAATGTTGCTAAAATGTGTGGTTATTTTCCGTTTTGGCTTTTTGTAGCATATTGATGTAAAAATGGCGTGTAAACGTGTTTTGATGTTTTTTTCGAAGACTGGGCTGTTTAAACTCCATGTTTCCGGTGAGTGCACAGTTCTTGAACATTCAAGTCAATTTCACAAAATAAATGTGCTTAAAACTGTCTGTTTGATCAAAAAATAGGCAAAGGTTCATGTTTTGGCAGTCTGACTTGTCTTGATTTGAGACTTACTTCTATTCACACAAGCAGCCGCAGCAGCGTGAGCAGGATGTGTGTGCGGGAGTGTGTGTGTCCTGATAAGCGGTCGATGAGTGTCCCAGCCCAGCACAGCCCAGTGGGACCAGAGCCAGCCCATTAAAGCCCTGTCCCAGCCCGGGAGCTATGGATCACTCTTGCCCCACCGCAATGTGGGCCATAATGTGAGCCTGGAGTCGATACGGGATGGTCATGTGATCTGAAGGGGGAGAGAGAGAGGGGCTTAAGGTTTGGCCAGGAACATACAGTTGGTATTAAGGATCTATATGTTGTAGAGTGGACATGCAAGTGTGATGTATACACTGCAAAAACTATACAGTACATCTATACTTGCTTAAATCAAGGTGTGTAATTGACTTGTTTTTAACAGACTTTTTTGTGAAATGGTACAAGTGGCAGTGTAAATGTGGCTCCTCATCTTGTTGTTGTGTCTGTGGATCAGAATCACATCCACGGCAGATTTCTTATCAAACAGTTGATGTTTCTCTCTTTTAATTCATCCACTGTGATAGAGTCCAAACATCCAAACGATGCAAGCGGTCTGTCCAAACTTTTTTTCTCGACTTTCTGTTATCACAACAACAGGTCATGGGTTTTATTTTAGTTTTTTTAGTGTTTAGATTTTTAACTGTAGAAAAAAGGGACAGTTTGATTGGAGAAAGATGTGAGGTGTATAGTAATAATACTATTGCCGAAGTTGTCGGCTGGTGAGAATGGCTACATATCCACAACACTAACCTAATTGGTTTAATATTCTCTATGGCCACCATAACACTTACAGCAAATGAGTTTTCATCTTAACTATTCTTCCAATTGGAAAATGCAGCCAGTAATCGTTAAAAAAGACTAAAATCATCCAAACTTGTGGGTGTAAGATGTGAAGACAAGTGTCACCTTTAAAATGGTAAATGGTCTATTTATTTTTCTATTTCTACCTTTCCAGGCACTCAAAGCGCTTTACAATCTACTATCCACCAGTGTAACAGACACTGAGGCAGTGTGGGTTAAGTGTCTTGCTCAATGACACAACGACAATCTACTCCTGTCGTCCCACTGTGTCTCCTGGTGTTCTAACGGTCTCCCATCCAAGTACTAACCAGGCTCTTTCTTGCTTAGCATCTGAGATCTGACGGGATCAGGCTTTGACAAACAGGTATGGCCATTGTTCACAGACACCAGCCAAACGACAAATGTCCCAAACTCACTCTGTTATTTAGACAATATAAACACTAACATGATTCAAACTATTTTAGCAACACTCATCATTTTATGAAAGCAAAAAAAAAAAAAAAAAATGACAAAGGGTCTTTATCATCACATGGAAACAAACGCAGCTGCTCTCGTCCTGTATGTTGTTTTTATCAAAGAAGTTTCCCCGGCCAAGATTGACAGCATATCTTTCTGCAGGTGACATGCGTAGTAGAGCAGAACAGCACAGTCTCTGAAGAAAACGTAGATACACAACGGAATGTCAAAAACATACACAAAGCACTTTTAACACCTTTTACATGTAAAGATGTTACGTAAAACTAACCTGGATCTGTGTTGAACTCCTATCTGAGTTCTCACTATATCCATCTGGGACTTGACTCACTGAAAGCGTTCGAGAAAAGGCGGGGCGTTTAGTGAAATACTTCGAGCTGATTGGGTGTGGGGCCGACCTTACAAGTATGCATCACACATACTGCTCTTCATTCAAAAAGAAATTACCCCATATTTCTGCTAAAACACCATCAAAAGCAGCAGAAACACGAACATCCACAACAGCCGTCATTTTTGCTTAACTTGAATGAGACTCGGCAGCGGCTAACAGCCGTCTTAACACCACCGAAGCATCGCTGGTTCAGACTCTCAAACCAATCAGGCGGCTGGAAGGCCAGATGGTTTATCTCGTGTTTGTGAATTCACAAATATCGCGAGATAAAGCATCTGGCTGGACAGGTTAACGTAAAACCAAAATGTTAAATAACCACAAACTTTGGTTGAAGCCACGTGGCGACATTTTCTTTAGGTTTAACAGGTAAATCTTAACCTTACCCCAAGCACCAGTCCTAAACTTACACACTTTAGTAAATTGAAGATAAAACGTACCCGTTAAAAAAAAAAAAAAAAGGTCTATTTATATAGCGCTTTTCTATCTTTCCAGGCACTCAAAGTGCTTTACAATCTAGTATCCACTCACCTAGTGTACGCAGACACTGAGGCAGTGTAGGTTAAGTGTCTTGCCCAAGGACACAACGACAGTCTACTCTTGTCGTCCCATTGTGGCACCTGGTGTTCTAACGGTCTCCCATCCAAGTACTAACCAGGTCCTAACTTGCTTAGTTTCTGAGATCTGACGGGATCAGGCTTTGACAAGCAGGTATGGCCACAACAATAAACTCAAAGAAAATATTTCCATGTGGCTTCAACCAAAGTTTGTGGTCATTTTACGTTTAACGTATTGACGTAAAAAGGCTTGTAAACGTGCTTATCGTACATTTTGTTTATTTCCTTTGGAGACTGGGTTGAGCGGAAAGTGACGTCGACAGATAATAACCTCTATAACTAACAGTTTCATAGCACTGTATGACCTGTTTTCTAACTAGTTAACAGAGTTTTGGAAATTAAAAAAGCTATTTTCAGTTCCTACAATGGTATCAGTTTGTTTGTTTCCATTGGAAAGATGTTCCTTTAGTCATATTTTTTTCATCATTATTCTATAACACACAAAATGGACTAATACGAACGATCCAAACTATAGCTTTACTTTTGTATTTCTACTGAAGTGTGTTGACTTCTCGCCTCCAGAAAGCTCCACAGTGCACCTTTAAGTGACCAACATCAGCTCTTTCAACTGCTTTATGTAGCTTTAGTTTATTTATCCTGTCCACTTTGAATGAGCTTGTCCCAGAGCGGTGCTACAATCATAACTGCAGTGGATAGAAAACGTTAGCATTGAACAAGCTGTAAATGTGATGTAATTACTGTAGAAGAGCAGACATGAATATTTGATGAAGAGCTCAGACCGCTCAGATCGATGCAGGATTAAACTGCTCCTGCTAACGTCTGCTAAAGCCGCTTAAGACTGGGCTGGGAGGTAGAGGAAGACCAGAGTCAGTCAAGTTATGCTGAACAGCCAACAGTGTGTCTGTGAAAAGAAGGGCAAAGCAATGTGCTGCGAACCACTTAGGTGTTGTGGCGTAAAATCAGCAAGAGGCAGCGCAGGCAAAGCGTCTAAGCACAACCAGCATGTAGAAGAGACTGAGTGAACGACCAGTGCTGCAGCTTTAACATGAGCAGACGCAGTGCCAGCTCTAGCTCTTTTGGCGCCCTTAGCGAGATTTCAAACAGCACCCCTGATAGATATAAATTGTAGTGGGTTCCAGCCCTCTAATTCCCCTTTCCAAAAGACATTTTAGTTTAAATTATATTTACAAACAGACCCTCAGTGCCATAAGCCCTTAAATACAAATAAATGTCAATATAACAAGGTTTTGATATAATTCAGGGGGATCTGGGGGAATTTTCCCCCAGTAGAATTTTTTTAAAATTTTGTGCAATTTCCTGCATTTTGGTCAGTTTTTGATGTGATATTTTTAATATGTGATGTAATTTTACTATAATTAAAAAGACATGATTCAGTTGAATAAAAATCAAAAGGGGGATTCCCATAGAGGCCAGATTTAGGGGCCCCAGTCTCAGATGCCCCCGTTAGCTCCACCCCTGTAAAACTGAGCTTTTAGGAGACTGACTCAGGACTGTCCTGTGTGGTCAGAGCAGAGAAAACACCGCTGCTGCTGTTGTTGTTTACACTTTTGTCAGGTCAGTGTGTGTTTTATGTCACATTCATGCAAAAGGCCACGTTCAACATTTCCGCGGTGCGCCGTTTTTCCGCGATTTTCGTCGTTGTTCATTGCACACGTTTTATTTCACTGTACATTTTGGACCTTTTCTCTGTGGATATAAGACGGATTTGCACAACATTTAGATCAAAATGAAGCTCTCGTTTCACAGAAATGCTTCTCATAGAAACGATTTGTCTGTTAAACATCTCTGCTTTGACGCCGCTGCACTGACAGTCGCACGCGGCTTCCCGAGGGAGAGAGAAAGAGAGAGAGAGAGAAAGAGAGAGAGAGAGAGAGAGAGCTTCCCGAGGGAGGGAAAGAGAGAGAGAGAGAGAGGGAGCGTGGAGGCGCAAATGTTTCTGAATGAGCCAAAGTCACACTGGACAGGCCAAGAGGCGCATGCAGCCTCCGGTTCACCACACTAGGTTAGTATGATAGTGTTCTCTCCAAACTGTAGCCAGGGTCTTTGATTTTACTTTGCGTTAGTGCTGTGGATGATCAGACATATGTATCAGACGTCAGCTCAGCATCTCCGGAGCATCGGCCAGCGCCCCTCCTCACTCTGCGCCCTTAGCATTTGCCTATACTGCCTATATAACGAGCCAGCTCTGATCAGACGTCTGAGGTAATATTCTCTATTCTAATCAAATGCTCCAGAAACATAAAAGACCATGGGACATGTGTGACTGGGACATACCCTGTGGCTCCACAAAGGAAAAAAAGCTTCTATTTAGAAAGTTTAATCCAGTAAATCCTCACATTGTTCCTCACTAACTGCGTTTCCATCCTTATAAAATGTGCATATTGTCGAAATTCGCATAAGTAAAGCTAATAAAAGGCGAATTAATCTCTGTTTCCATCAAAGTTGTTATGGCAACATAACACCACTGATCCTGCAGAGGGCGCTACCTGCACAATCTGTTTTATTTTCACTTTTTTCTACAGCCGCAGATTCTCTAATATTAAGTTGTTAGCGGCAGACGGCTCCGTCTTCTGCAAACTTTACCTCGTTATCACTTTATTAATGCGATGGATCTGTTTAGAGTCAAAATAAAAGGCTGCAGTCTTTGTTTCTAACACAAATCCTCCGCCGTGGACATAAACTTTCACAGAGTTTTTTAATCAGACAGTGCTGTGTTTTTCCGAGTTAGTTCTGATCGGCCGACCTCAGCAAACGTGCTGTTTTTGTGGTGTAACGGTGCAGTTTGCGTGTCTGGAGCATTTTGGACAAAACAACTCAGTCTGTATGGATTATTTTGCCTTTGTTGATCACCTAAGTCCCTCCTCCAGAGCTGCTGCAGCAGGTACGTAACCCGGGGGTCCTGTGGGATTTAATTTGCTGCATGAGTTAATGCAGTACTTCTCAAATAGTGGGGCGCGCCCCCCTGGGGGGCGTGATGCGATGCCAGGGGGGCGCGTAACAGTCCACAAGATCGATAAGCTCCAGCCCTATCGGTCCTCCTGTCTGTCCTGATCAGCGCGTTTCATAAAATCTGTCCCGTTCACGCGCCTTGTCTGCCCTGCTTTGATCGTGGTGCTGGTGTTGGTACATTTCCACGTCTCTCCGCTTGTGTTTGTGTGCAGCGGTCCGGGCTTCTCGCGCACCGCGCCAGACACACACAGAAAAGAACGGCCCAGACACCGCGCGCTCGCTCAACCGGGACAGAGCAGCGCCAATACGCCGCGATGTCGCGTGTCCGCGGTAAAACGCCTGATCTGCCACTTCATTTCACCAACTTTACTCCACACAAACAGTAGGGCTCTGATCAATTGTGGAATAAACAGCGCCCAGCGCCGCTTTTAATGCCTTTTCTATTCAGCCTGTGGAGCTGACTACACTGTAAAAATAACACTGCAAAAAAATAATATTAACTTAGTTGGCTAGTTAATTGCTTTTGCAGTGCAAAGTGTAAATGTACAAAATAAAGTTAATATTTGTTGAAATTTGTAGAAGTTGATACTGATTTTTTTCTTTATTTATGTTAAGAAGGATACACTTTTAGGTATACTTATACCTTTACTTTTATAGATAATAATCAGATTTTAGTCACCGCGGTGAGTAGGGGGGGCGCGAAATATTTTCTCTTTCCCAGGGGGGGCCCGGCAAAAAATAATTGAGAAGCACTGAGTTAATGCAAATAACTGCGTTTCCAGCTTTCAAAATTCGCTTCAGCCGTTATGCTCATAAAACAAAATCCACCTCTAGAGAGCGCCTCCCAGAACTTATTCGATACGTCTTAGTGCGCATTAAAAACAAGGGGGTGGAAACTCGATTACTGACAGTGTGCACAACATGTAATTTTTGCCAAACGGGACGTCGTTTTGTCTAAAAATACAGCAAATGAACTTCATGCACAAAACAAACATATCTCCATATTGGAAGAGGTACTTTTGAACTAGGTACAGAGACTTAAGGTCATTAAAGTATCCTGTGACTGTCTGGAGGTTTAACTCAGTCTGGAAAGAGCACGTCTGCAGACACAAGGATCTAAGTTTTCATTTCTGCACATATACTGAATTTAGAAGTAGTGTTTAATTTTATCTTTTCAAAGGATAATATCATGCATGTATATGTTATGAAAGCAAGAGTTCTAAAAGTACAAAGTGTGTTTAATACTACAGTACTTTCTCTCCCTCTCACTCTGGTGGCCTGTCCACATTAGAGTCAGGTCTATTCCATCACGTGACAGTGACTGTCCCTGATGCATCAGACAGCTCATACTGTACTTACATGTTATGTTTGAGTGCTGGAGGTTGGTCCAGTCTCAGAACAGGAGGCTGGCGGCGGGATGTCGACGTCTGGCACAAATGTTACAAATGAAATGTTAAATTTTCTCATTAGGAACACATTTTTATGATTGTGTAAAAATACATTTTACAAGATGAATATTTTCTAATGTATTTTTATTTCTCAAAGAAAATGAATAATAATAATAATAATACATTTTATTTGAAAGCGCCTTTCAGGACACCCAAGGACACTGTACATGACAAGAACTTAAAAACGTTAAAATAACAGAATAAAACAAAGAACAAAACTGGATGAAAGTGAGTGTGGCCGATATATGTGGTGTAGGATAGTCTGAACAGGTAAGTTTTGAGTCTGGATTTGAAAAGTGGGAGAGAGTCAATGTTACGGAGGTCAGGTGGGAGAGAGTTCCAGAGCTGGGGAGCAGAGCGACTAAAGGCTCTGCCCCCCATGGTGACAAGACGGGCTGATGGGACAGAGAGCTGGAGAGAAGAGGAGGAACGGAGAGATCGAGAGGGAGTGGAGATGTGGAGGAGGTCAGTGATGAAAGATGGAGCCAGGTTATGGATAGCTTTGAAGGTGGTAAGAAGGATTTTGAAATTGATTCTGTGTGTTATGGGGAGCCATAACACACAGAACAGAACAGAACAGAACAGAACAGAACAACAGAACAGAACAGAACAGAACAGAACAGAATAGAATAGCTTTATTGTCCAACAAGGTGGAAATTCATCTTTGGCTCACCGCCACATAAAAACAACACACAATTGCACACAATAAATAGCAACAGTAAAAACATAAATTATGAGAAGGTTCATTTCTGTTGCTGACGCTTTCCACCTCCATTTAACAAATCCACAGCACATGGAACAAAAGATTTCTTATAAATAGACTTTGTGGCCAGTGGGACCCTGTAGCGCCTCCCTGAGTTGGCTTTATTTAGTCCCTTTCTTTATGCAGCTGACTCAAAGGTTTCTGAGGCCTCCCCACAATCTTAGAGCCCAGTGAGACTATTTTGTTTCATTTGTTTTTTGATCTGCAGGTCATGTGATTGAACCATGCAGTCACATGAAAAGTCAGCACAGTGTCCACTAAAGATTTATAAACAGTCTCTATAATTTGTGAGTTGACTCCTATGCTACTGAGTTTTCTCAACAGGTACAGTCGTTGTGAGCATTTTTTAAAGACACTTTCAGCGTTCAATTGAAAGTTCAATTGGGTATCCAAGATTGTGCCAAGATATTTGAAACTGTCCACGATCTCCACAATTTCACCGTTTAGAGTGACAGGCTGTATGTTCAGATTGGTGCCATTTACAATAAGTTCTTTGGTTTTGGCCACATTGATTTGAAGCTGACTTGTATCACACCATGTCTGGAGAGTCTTTGGCCATGTTCACACCGCAGGTTGAAACGACCCAAATCCGATTTTTTTGCCCCTATGCGACCCAAATCGGATCTTTTTATGGCTGTCTGAACGACACACATCCGATTTTTTTCAATGCGACCCAGGCCACTTTCATATGTGGTCCTAAATCCGATACATATCTGATCTTTTCAAATGCGACTCCAGTCTGAACGCTCATGTCGCATTCATCCGACTTTTACGTCACAAAACTCAACAAGTCAAAGCAGAAACAGCGGCAGAAGAGAGGAGGAGGAGGTGGAGGAGGAGGAGGAGGAGGAGGAGGAGAGAGCATCCGCGCCAGCGTCTGCTTAAGCTTCGTAAAGCAGGACCGGCTGGTAAACTCCACTCACAAACTCCACGTGAGCCAGACAAGAGACGACGCTAAACTAAACATACACAGCCTGTTTAATAACCGGGCTTATCATACAGTAACTAGGCTACTGCAGCGGAGCATCAGATCAGTCAGAGGGAGAGATGCAGGACAAACACGGTGGAGAATCTTTCACTCACCTCTGGAAAGTTTTCAGACTAAACTGTTGTGTCATCCAAGTCCTTTCATCCATTCTGCACAAATCAGTCACATAAAGTCCACAGAACATCGCTACAAATCCGTTTAGAAGTGTTGTTTGATATAAGAAAAGCCAAAAAGCACGATGCAGTCCTCTTGTGTTGTGTTTGTTTATCCGCGGCTCGGCCTGGTCAAGTTATTATAACGTCATTATCACTGGATTACTTCCTGTCAGCGTCGTAACTTTCTGCTTCAAACACATTTCTCTGTGACTCTGCGGCACATTTACACATAGTTTGGACTTGTATCTATAGTAGTGTAATGTTCTGAATGTTTTCAACTCTTTGGGCTTCTTAAAATGACCGACTTTATTCTGGACAGGAAACAGAACATGCTAATGTGTGCTAGCTTGTTAGCAGAACTGTTCACTGATAGTATTTGGTCCGTGCAGCTCCGTTTCTGCACTAACAGCCTGAAACAGACACAAACATGTCTTGGCTGTGTAACTACACTCTTTGCCTGTAACGTGGTGCTCTTTACTGCGCATGCGGGTCACTTTTGGGGCCGCATCCCGTTCACACTAGAGACAAGTTGGAGTCGCATGTCTTGTGTAATGTGAACGACCACATGAAAAAATCGGAATTGATGAAAAAATCGGAATTGAGAATCCGACCCTGCGGTGTGAACGTAGCCTTAGTGTGCTCTAGGTAGGTCCCCTCAGCCAAGGCATTGTTTTGATGCAGGAGACCAATGAGTGCCATGTCGTCTGCATATTTTAAAAGTTTAAAATCTGGATCATCCATTTTAAATTCATTTGTGAAAAGACTGAATAAAACTGGTGACAGTACAGAGCCCTGAGGACAGCCTGTACTCACACTCAGCTCCTGACATAAACCCTTTGTGGGCCGCATGAGAGAAACTGTCTGATCCACAAGGTCAACCCTGAGTTAATATTAAGGTCAGAAAAGGTTTGTTCCATTTCCCAATTTATAACATGTTTCCTAGGCAACTGTAGTGTTTTGGAATATAATCTTCTGTTTTTGTAACAGATTCTGTGAAACATGAATCTCATCAGTAGTTCAAAATGAAAGATCCAAACACACGCGTCAGTCCTGAAGAAGTTAAACAGATAAACTAACCATCAACAAACTTTAATGAACCTGTCATGAAAGGGACAATCTGATTGGCCAGTCACTGCTGCAGACCACAAACCTGCTTGGACACTGTTTTTTCTGTGCTCTGAACATCTGAAGCTCTGCCACTGCACAAGCTGCTGCTGTAAAACATTATGCATTTTTTTTTTTAAATACCTTGATTAAAGCAGTAACTGTAGCAGAATACTAATACTCATGAATAGTTATCTGAATGTGTAACGTGGTACATGTATTCTGTTCCTCCCAACACTGCGCCTGTGCGTCTGGAGCGCTCACTGGTCTGTATCTGACACATTATCCTGAGGCGTGTAGGCTCCTGGCTTATTTCACACTAACCTTCTCATTTGTCCTGCCTCATAAAGCACAGAGCAGGGCCCACAGGCAGACTGCAGATACACACCCAGCTCCATAGACTTCCAGCTCTGAGATACACACCCAGCTCTGAGATACACACCCAGCTCTGAGATAAACACACCAAAACAAGCTCTGAGGATACACACCCAGCTCTGAGGATACACACCCAGCTCTGAGGATACACACCCAGCTCTGAGGATACACACCCAGCTCTGAGGATACACACCCAGCTCTGAGGATACACACCCAGCTCTGAGGATACACACCCAGCTCTGAGGATACACACCCAGCTCTGAGGATACACACCCAGCTCTGAGGATACACACCCAGCTCTGAGGATACACACCCAGCTCTGAGGATACACACCCAGCTCTGAGGATACACACCCAGCTCTGAGGATACACACCCAGCTCTGAGGATACACACCCAGCTCTGAGGATACACACCCAGCTCTGAGGATACACACCCAGCTCTGAGGATAAACACCCAGCTCTGAGGATACACACCCAGCTCTGAGGATACACACCCAGCTCTGAGGATAGACACCCAGCTCTGAGGATACACACCCAGCTCTGAGGATAGACACCCAGCTCTGAGGATACACACCCAGCTCTGAGGATAAACACCCAGCTCTGAGGATACACACCCAGCTCTGAGGATACACACCCAGCTCTGAGGATACACATCCAGCTCTGAGGATATACACCCAGCTCCTAGGATACACACCCAGCTCTGAGGATACACACCCAGCTCTGAGGATAAACACCCAGCTCTGAGGATACACACCCAGCTCTGAGGATACACACCCAGCTCTGAGGATAAACACCCAGCTCTGAGGAGGGCTGTGGTGGTGCAAAGGAGCTGCTTAGAGGAACACATTATATATAAATATATATATATATATATATATATATATATATATATATATATATATATATATATATATATATATGGTGGTGGGTAGGTTTGGTAAAGATAGAATTCTAAGTATTTTGAGAAGATTTTTTTTGGGTACCGATACTTGATGCCAGTAGCCTACATCCTTAAGGTGTTTTCAGACCCAACGTGACCACGCAAACACTGTTATGTCTGTCAATGTTATGTCTATGTGTAGGCGCGATTCGCATGACCAGAGCAGCGCGGAGCGTCTACTACGACCGGCGCGAGCGTTTAAGGGCAGACGGGCGTCTAATAAGCGCGACCAACATGTGAAGAGCAAAGTGACAGTGTTAATGACCAGTACTACAGCTTAAAGGCCCGTGCATACATGGACAAGAGAACTAATCCTCTTGGTATCAGCCTCATACACCACTGTCTCTTAACTATGTGTTCTATCTACATATATTGAAATTTTCTAATGTATTGCAATATAAATTCTTGTATATTGCAATATATTTTTGTTTCTTAAGGGTCTGGAATAAGCTTTGGCGAATAATCTGATATTTCCCTGTAAATCAGTGGTTATTATTTGGATTCTTGTCAGGAACATTCTCGTGTCATTGTCGTCTCAGCCTCCAAAGACCATCTACTGTCTCCAGACTCACTCTCACACACAAATATGAAAACTTCTGTCAAGGCCACCACTCTGTCTGTCTGTCTGTCTCTGCCCTCTTTCTTTTCCTCTCGTCTTCATACTCTCTCCTCCACCTCGCATCTTTCCTCCTTCTCTTCTCTCTTCTTTCCTCTCTTATTCTCTTTCTCTTCTTTCTCTACCTCCACTCCCCTCTCCTCTTTATCCTCTCTCCTTTACTTCCTTCTTCTCTCTTCTTCTTTCTCATCTTTCCTCCAACTCCCCTCCTCTCTCCTGTCATACACCCCCCCATCTATTCTCATCCTCTCCTCTTCCCCCCTCCTCCCCTCTCTCCTTTCTCACCTTGTCCTCTTTTTATACTCTCCTTTTTTCCTCTTCATCCTTTGCCTTTCTTTTTCTCCTCCTCTTCTCCCCTCCAATCACATCCTCTCCTCTTGTTCCTTTCTCTCTCTTGTTTTTTCTCTTCCTCCTCTTTTCCTTCTCTTCTCATACATATTGTTGTATTCTTCTCCTCTTTCCTCTTTCTCATTCTCTGCTCCCCTCCTCTATGCATTACTGTCTTCTTCCTCTCTTATTCCTGCACTTTCTTCTCCTCTTCATCTCCCCTCCTCTTATACATACTTCCTCTTCTCTTCCTCCTCTTTACTTCCCACTGTCTTCCTCTTCTTCCTCATCTCCTCTGCTTTACTCTTCTCCTCCTCCTCTCATACATCCTTTCCTCCCTCGTGTCGTCCATCATGGCTGCTCGCTGTAGCGTGTCTGTCCTGATCTCAGCTCTGTCCTTTCACATGGGTCGTTAGGAGTCTCACCTGAGTAACAGCCAATCAGACGCCCAGCTCTCAGTAACAGCCAATCACACGCCCGGCTCTCAGGCCTAAGACAAAAGACATTGCCTGCTTTACGAGAGCAAAGCGAGATATCGACCAATCACAGGTAAAGACTTGAGGCTCTGAGTCTAACCAGCTGTTGTGTGAACGATGTGGAAAGTGAAACCAAAAAGACTTACTGTTAAAGTCAGGGAAGACTTAAAAAACGTCCAGGCTTCGGAAAGGTTTTGGAATTTTTCGGACTTTTGGAAAACGATGCACTGATCTGATACACATCTTTAGTTTTGCCTTGGCAGTTATGTCTCTACCCAGTTACCTTTTCAATTCCTAAAACTTAACCAAAATAACTTAATCTAACCCAGCTAAGAAGTCACCTAGGCCAGGGGTTCGCAAACTTATTGAAGCCAGGGACCCCTTATCGGTATGAAAATATTTCAAGGACCCCCTTCTGTTTGACACAGTGACATCATCGTAAAAGTAAGATGTTAAAACCATGCTTTTTATCAAACAGTAAATGAAATATTCATTTATCCTAATTCCTTTATTTGTTGGTAACGTTTCTATCAAATACATGTGTTGGATTATAGATCATGTAGTAGAATTGATTGTCATCAGAGACTTTTTGGGGACCCCCAACAAATTGCCCAGGAACCCCCAGGGTCCCCTGCCCCACTTTGAGAACCACTGACCTAGGCCCTGTGCAACGCCTCCATCTGCAACCATCTCTCTGATATAGAAGAAAACACTTTCATATTCACATTAAGTTGTTGAATTCACTTGTAGATTTAATAACACTATGTTTTTGAGGAACTATTCGATTGCCTACACTATCGACTGAAATTGGATATCGACAGAAAATCAGGAATGGAACTGAAAAAAAACTAGATCGGTGCTTCCCAAATCCTGACTAAGACTAGCACTATAACAACACTCCTGGGAGAGGCTCCAGAACACAGAGGACACATTTCATCATATGGAAAGTGTGCTGTAACATATCAGATAAGAGAAAAGATGAGAAGATAAGATTAAAAACGCTCTATATGTCCACAATGAGGACAGTTCAGAGTAAAAATAGACTTACATGAACTGAATAGATGGAGCAAAAATCTCACCAAACCATCCTGCTCCTACACATCTTAGAATATACTTGTTCTTACATAGTTTAGAATCTAATTCTACAAAGGTAATGCAGCCTATCAGTATAGTGTGCTAGGAAATCTAGTTCTTAGATTGGCCCAAATGTTTATTATTTCATGTGTCATAACAGTTAGTCAAGAGGTTAAGACGTTTACACATTTGAGTTCTGCTCATTTCCTCTCTCTTGATGTTTTTTTGTCTACTCCACCTCTCATACATCCCATTCTCCAGTTGTTATTCACAATATGGTTAATACATCATCTGGCCTCTGCTCAGAGCTCTCTTCCTCCTGACCTCTCCTGTGCTCCACAGCAGAGCAAGCTCATGCACACACAAACATACAAGTGAGGACATTCATTGACATAATGTATTACCCAGCCCCTTACATAACCTTAACCAACCAAACTAACCCCCTGACCCTAACCCTTACCCTAAACCTAACCTTAACCCAATTCTAACCAAACCTTAAAACCTCATCTTGACCCTCAAACAGGCCAAAACAGGCCCTTCAGAAAGTGAGGACCAGGTAAAATGTCCTCACTTTGATAGCAGAATGCGAATTTTGGTCCACAAAGCACGTCCTGGTTCACAAAGAAAGACAAACTTATGCCTGAAACTGTGGTCAGATTTTGTGTGGAAATGCAGTGATTCGTGCATTTCAATCTGCACAAGTGTTTGTTCGTCAGCCGCTTTTGCATGTAACTCAGAGAATAAACAACACATTTGCCTGAAACAAAGCTTAGCTGACAGCTCATGAGATGTGGAACGCGTTTTAGAGCTCCAAAATGTGCCAAGAGTCTTTGATAATGTGCTACGTGCTGTGAATCACATCATAGACTTGAAGAAGCAGCAGCTGGCTCCTCCCCTCCCATCACCGTGCACACTTGCCTGCTGCTGCTGTATTGTCAGGGCCGGCTTAAGGTTTTTGGAGGCTCTAGGCTACTACATTTTGAGGCCCCTATCCACCCCCACCCTGCCCCCGAAAATTTTTGCTTAAAAAATATATGTTTTCTGCATTTTGGTGGATTTTAGAGTTTTTTTTTTTTTTTTTTTTTTTTCAGTGCCTGGCCATGGTTTAATTTATTAGGCCTAGTATTTATTATTTTCAACATGATTTAGCAGTATTTAAAGTTAGTAAGATTTACCTTACAGAAAGTTTCCAGGTTAGAATTAAGCTAAAACTATTTCTGTGTCTCAATGTCAAGCAAATCTATGTCTAACAATGTTAAAGTGATTTTGTAAAGATGTGTGCCATTTTAAAACACAGTGGAGCACTTTGTACCTTAGAAATCAGAGTGTTTTCAGTTTTAGAGAAGAACACAGCCTAAATATGAAGGAACTGTGAGTGAAACAAGAGTGAAAGAAACAAAACTTAGTTCCACACATGTTTTAGATGAGAAAACAGATCTAAAAAATATGGCAATATTTTTTTGTACATGTGCTCTTTAATTTCCTCTTCTCCTCGGCCTGCTCTGCGGCAAAGCGCGCTCTCACGTCAGGGACACACGAAGCAGAGTAGCTCACGCTAGAATACCTTCTGAACTTATGTTTTTAGACATCTATCTTTGGAATAATTCGACAGGAATGCGGGCAGAAATTCGCTATTGGACTAAATCTGCTTGTGGATTTGTTCATCTCCTCTTTTTGAAATTGTGTCCAGAGTCTTTGATTTTCCGCTGTGTGCTGTTAATGATCAGCCGCATCTCTCCAGACTTTCTCGCTCTCTCAGAGCGCAGCAGCACAGGGCCCCTCCCTCTGAGACACTAAACATTTTATTTTTAATTTATGCCAACAGAAAAGTGACAAACAACAGTGTTCAATCATAAAATAATAGGCCCACATACATAAAACTTATAATATCAGTTTTGATTTAGCTTTTCAGATTATATTGTATTGCAGATACATTTTGATTCGCTGCTCACTGAGGCCCCCTGCTGGCGGAGGCCCTAGGCTGCAGCCTGTGCTGCCTAATGCCATAAGCCGGCCCTGTGTATCGTGATATTCAATGGAAAATAAAGTGTAAGAGGAGTTCATGCAGCACACCTCCAGCCCTGCCAAAAATTATAGGATTTTTTTTGCCACTGCATTTTTTTCCCTTTACAAATAAGCACATACTATGGTCCTATAGGCAGTGACAGTTATTCCTTCTTACCAACACAGCCCTCTGAAGTAGCGCTAACTGCTGTTTATGCACTGCGCAGCTGACGGAGTCGAGAATACAGAAACACCAACCAACAAATCACAGCTCTTCTATAAAAACCCTATTCTTTGTCTCCCTTTAATCAACATCTGTCCACCTGTTTTACATCGGGCGTGAGGAGGAAGCGGAGGACAGACATAGTAGTGTGTAAAGCTGCTCATAAACTTTAAACAGGCCTCGGATAGCACCAGCTCAGCACTAATGTCTTTTATGGTCCAGGCCACGTCGGGTCAATGGAACCTGCAGAGGAGCCAGGAGCAGACACAAACTCAGCCATTAGGACCAGCTTCATACTGCGTCAGTGTGTTGTAGGTGAGCGTGTCTCGATGTTCCACTGTAAAGCTTTAGATCTTAAGTTATAGTTATCTACTAGAGCTGTGCAATATGTCAAAATGTAGGTAATATCGCGAATGTTTTTAAGATAATCAAAAACTGAATATCGAGAAGCAGTAAAAACATGTTACAAAAGGGCAAATTTACAATAAAAGTGAAATAAATGATGCTAGCAACTTTCTAATTGACAGAGTGTACATTAGGTCAAAGCACTTCACAAAATAGCAAAATTATGCTATAATGGGAGATTCCTGCACTTGTAATTAACTTGACAATTATTTGTTTGATTTTCAAACAAACTGGCAAAAAAATTACCAACTTTATTTAGAAAACAAGATAAATTAAAAGTAAAACACGTTCTACATGAAAAAAGAAAACTACACACTAACTTGAAAAACTTGTTTTTGAATCAAGGGCTACATTTTGTGTTCTTCTATTGGAAGAAAGTCAAAACATGCCTAAATCATGTTAAAGGTTGTATGGAGGATTTTCAAAAGTAGTTTGTCAGTCTTGGTCAAAAACAGTTGCATAGATTTGTAGCAGCCTTGTACTTAGGCTAAACAAAACAAGAATGATAAAAATATATAAACTGTGGACATGATAAATCCAGTAAAACGTTGACCAATCGATAACAAGGTACCTAGTTATCTATTGGCCTTTTAACTTGTCAAGTAAACCCTCAGTGTTCCTAAGTAACTCATTGGCCCAGTTGCAGTGAAGGGCGTGGCCCTGGGAGGAAACACATGTGCATCATTTGAAAAACAACAAACAGTTGTTGGATTTGAAAAATCCTCCATACAACCTTTAAACACTAAAGTCAGTCATTAAAAGAAAAGCTGTGGGTAGTGCATCATGGATCTTCTTGTGTAAAACACTAGATACTCAGTTAGGTGCTCATTGGAGAGAGTGGGTGAAGATTTCTTTTACAAATAAAAATAGAAAATGCCAAAATGATGGAAAAGGCAAAGCAACTCTTAACTGTGATTATTAAAGGAACCATATGTAAGATGCACAACTAGTGGTTTTAAAAAGGTATTACAATCACAAATGAACTTGGGTTGCCAGATTGTGAAATGGCCCATACATTGAAGATAGGAAGCTTCTGACCAATCAGGAATAAGATTCACTATGAATCATGGGTAATACCCAGAAAGTCACTTTCTCAGGCACCTGACTCCTTCTCATGGATTGTTCCTAAATACTGCTTTTTAACACAATGTGGGAGGAGCCTAATGAGAACTGTGTAGAAACAAGTGCATGAGCCTATCACAGACAGTTGTGTCTGTGTCCTGGTGCAACATCAGTTCAAACTCAAACATGTTCTGACTTAACTTCAGGTTCTAAGAAACCAAACTGGCAACGCAACTGAGAGAGTCATGTGAGGCTCATTCTGCTTTCTGATTGGATAATACATGTAAACATCAACAAAGGGACATCATGTCCATTGCTTTTTTAATTAAGAATAACTCAGAATTACATTGACTTTCAGTAAAAATAATAGTATGTTTGAACATGTTGACCTTGTATCTTTGGACACATATAGGTCAAGTTTATGAAATCTGACATCAAAATCTTACATACGATTCCTTTAAAAAGCCTTTATTAATACATGGCTATTATTAAAAAAAAAACACGCACCAACGCGTTTCTGCTCAGATGAGCCTACCTCAGGGTGAACTAAAGTCAGTCAGTCCCCATCTCTGCCTGGAGCTACAGTCAAATGAAATTGAATGGAGACACTAGGTGGCACCACCCTGGCTATGTTTTTTGTTTGCGTAAAATTGTCGTTACGAGAACCGCTAAAGGACCAGATTGATAAGTGGTATGGACAAGAGGAACAGGCAAACTCCACACAGAAATGATAATATAAATGTTAAGTAGGGATGAGTTTCATAACAGCCTCGGTGTGGCAGTCCACTGGATCCATCAGCTCCATCCCTATCAGTCTTCTTCTCCTCTTAAAATCTAAGTACGTTTTATCTCCATTAAAGTCGTGTGTGTGAGTTGTCTGATATTCTCTCTCTCTCTCTCTCTCTGTGTCTGCTTCCTTCCCTCTCTTTCCTTTCTTCTCTCCTGTCTGTCTCTCCTCATCTTTCTCTGTCTCTCTCGCTTTTACTCCTCCTTTCTCCCTTTCATCTCTTTCCTTCTAGTTTGTCCTCTTTCTCCCTCTCATCCTTTTCTCTGCCTCTCTCACTCCATTCTCCCTTTCTCTCTCTGCCTTGCTTTCTTTCTCTCACTCCTTTCTTCCTCTCCTCTCTTTCTTTGACTCCCCCTCTCTTTCCCTTTCTCCGTCTCCACTCTCTCTCTTTTCTTCTTCTCTCTCTTCCTCTCTCTCTCTCTCTCTCTCTCTTTCTCTCATAATATAATATCAGTGTTGTATTTCCTCCTGACTTCTCTGCGTTGCCCTGTAAATGAGACGGGCCCGACTCATGGGGCGTTCTGTCATTAAACAAATCAAATGTAATGTAATGTATACGCGCCACATCACACACTCACATTATTGTAATTCATCTGTTCTGCTTTACGGGTCTGGCTCAAACGCACTGTTTAGGGACCGTGTGACATCGCAACATTCACAGACAACAGCACAGAAGCTCTTTTACAAAACTTGAGACAGTTTGGATCATGCAGGGGAAGCTGACCTGACGCTCGGACGTTTCTCCAGGTGAGGATTTGACTCTTTGAGCTCGTAGTTACCATGAGAAGTTTGTTCACGCTGGAACGTCATTTGTGTAGTTCAGAGATGTGTTTGAGGAGCGTGTTGTGACTTCACTAGAGTCTGGATGTGTTTAGTGTCGGCTCTGGAGTCTGTGTGATCCGTGGCTGAGCACAAACGTGTCAAAATCTGCCGTATTTCGCCGCGGTAATTTGTGTGATCAAATGTGCATTCATCTGCTGTTTCTCCTCGTAACTTGCCCAATATGTGTCCTATTGACGCAAAATAAAGATTGTCTAAGAGTTTACGAGTCGTAGAACACGTTTCTGTTTTCGATACGGTTTCTCGAGTCTTTGATTTTGCGCTGTGTGTTAAGAATCATCAGGCACCTGCGTCTAGACCAGACTTTTCTGTCACTCATGAGTTCAGCAGTGGGGCAGCACAGCTCAGCTTGGTGCCCCCAGAGCAGGTGATGCCCTACGCGCTCTGCGTTATGTGCGTATTGGAGGCGGCGACACTGTGTGGCTCTGCGGTCGGCTGTGGAGCTCGGCGGGACGGGCAACGTGTCAAAAGCAGAGCAGGCGAACACACACAGCACCGTCCCTCTTTAAGAGTCACATAAACGACTCGCGCTGTTGTATCTGGCGGTGAATCATGTGTTCAGAGCATTATTACCTGTACAAAAGACACTAAACACCAGAACCAGGCAGGTTATCAACTGAAATTACTGGTAAACAAGGAAGATCACTACTTCGCGGGTTTCGACCTTTCACGGGTTATTTTTGGAACCTAACCCCCGGCGATAAACGAGGGACTACTGTATCTCGATATTTTTTTCTATATCTAGATATTCAATATATATCTCGATATCTTAACACCCAAAAATTTTCTCCCAAAAATAATGAAATAAATACATTCTGTCACCGGGCAACGTTTATTAAAGTGCAATCAAATCCTTAAACTTAAAAGATATATATATATATATATATATATTTTTTTTTTAAATAAATAACTTATAAATGCAAAAACAAGACGTTTTGTGAAAAGTGTAAAGACAGAGCAGATCAAACATCTTGCTCGTTCAACCAGGTAGATTTTCATTCATTTAAAAGTGCCTTGTAAACATTTTAAGATCTGTGCAAACTGACAGTTGTAGCTCAATGTGGAACATACATTAAACACCTTCAGCCATAAACATGCTGACTTCTCTTTTATAAAAGCATGCCTTGTAGCCACTAGTTCCACACTAACATTATTATTTGTTAGACAGTTGTAAATCTCTCCAAAATGCATTAGAATAAAATATTCCTTATTTATTTAGAAGCGCAGTGTCACTTCTGCTGCCTCTCCTTTCTCATCTGCGCTCCTCCGCAGCGCTTAGCATTAGCCCCTTTAGCATTAGCATTAGCCACTTTAGCACAACAGTGAGTTTTCCTTCTGTCACCACGGCCACACTTTGGACAATATGGACATGCTATACCTCTTTTGAAAGCTTACATTTTGCACTGTTCAGTCGCTAGATTTGTTTATCAATTGCAAAAAGTCATAATGCATGCACAAGCATAGAAGCGCCAGCTACGTTACACGTCATAAACAGTTAGCTCGAACCTTTCGCTGGTATTTCTTTACGACAGTATTTTGTTGTGCATCAGATGGTTTGAACCCAAAGTACCTCCAGATAACTGAACCAGTAGTCCGTTTTTTGCTTACAAGCCCCTCCTCAGTGCCGCCTTCGAGAGACGGAGAAGCAAACCGGCCAATGCCACATTAAATACACAGCATTATTGATATATACGATATGTCAAAATTCATTTCGTGTTTAAAATTATATATCACAAATATCGATATTTCGCCCAGTCCTACCTTTTCCTAAACTTGATGACTGTCCCTCCGGACCTGACCACTGAGCATTTACCAAGGCCGTCCCAAGGAGAGTTAATACAAATGTTGGTACTGATAAACACTTATGTTTATCAGTACTTTTTGTTCATTATTAAAGTGCAAAATTGTGCAATAGTGGGATTTCACTCACAAAGTGCAGAAAATGACAGTGTCGGAGTAAATAGTGGCCGGAGGAAAGTTATGAAAAGTTGAGTTTCTTCATATTTCTACAGTGTTTGTATTTTAGATTTAAATAAACAAAGATTTCAGACATATGTGTTTCAGATTGAATCATTGAGAGCCAATGACTCACTGTGAGAAGAAAACACAATGTTTTCATCATGAGCTCGTGTTCACAGAGAAGAATGATAATGAGATTATGAACCATCTCATTACATTACATCTTGTATTTGGTTTCTCCTGTTTCGTTGGTTGTTTTGTAGTTTGTTTAACATCACAAGCGAACCCGCTGGAGTCCTTTTAGAAATGGACCCACACCACCTCCAAACCAAACCAATCACGTCTGCAGGTGTTCTGAACTCCAGCTCGATTGAAATCAAACCAATAAGAAAGCATCCTAATGACTTAACTTTAGGGAACGCTGTGAGGTGGTCAGAGGTTGAGGCGCCAGGTGTTTACCTCTGCTGAACTGCCCCAGGGTTGCGGCTGTCACTGAGTTAGGAGGTGAGTTTGAAACACTTTGGAAGACATCTGTCTGTGTGCTATAAATAAATTCATAAATTCTTTCATTCTCTCACCTGTAGATGCAGATGTCTTCAGTAGGAGAACAGTTGTGATATGGGCTGTGTCCTCACGTCCACACTCGTTCCCTGTTCACTCAATTACTCTATAGTCCTGTCCATTTCAGTGACTGTTCAGTGACCCATTCATCTGGTCTTTTGGACTTTCATGACTCCTTGAGTTAAAATAACTGCAAAAGTGTGATTGTAATAAATACTGGTCAAGTACTCCTGACACGCACATACAGTATTTATGGACTAATCACAATACAAGTCTGGTTTAACTTGGACAGTACATTTAACTACAAACAGACTGGATAATTCATCTTTTACAGCCCAACCTAACATAAGCAGCTAACGTTAGCATCTTTATGGCTAACTCTTTCAGTTACGAGTGTTTTGTTTATTCTCCGGCTCAACAGTGAGTTTAAGCAGCTCCTTGTCACTTTTACTTCAGTCGTGTTGTTTACAGTTAAAGACCTGACGCTGTCCGTGTTGTGCTTCCGATTCTCGCAGTGAATTGTGTCCATATTAACTGTTCCAGTGACCATCGATGCTCACTACTTTTACAGATGCATTGTATGACATTCTGAGTGCACTACTTTTTTACCACCGGACATTCGGACACCACTACAAAATGGTCTCACCCATGGGCGTCACAACGTTTTTGAAAGTGGGGGGGGACACTTTTTTAGTGGGGGGTCTGGGGGTCCTCCCCCAGAAGATTTTGAAAAAGCTAACATTATTTCCTGCATTCTGGTGCATTTTAAGAGCTCTTGGGCAAAGACAAGAGCAAGTATTTTTGACATAGAACATCCTGATATTTTTAAATTTCAACAGCTGAGCTGTTTGTCAGTGGTATCTCTGTTTGTCAGTGGTATCTCTGGGCTCTGTCGTGTAGTAAGTTTCAATGTGTGGACAATAGATACTTTTTCCTAAAGAATGAGTCTCACAACACTCAATCTATCACTTTAAAGGTGCACTGTGTAACTTTTGGAGGCGAAAAGTTGACTACACATTTCAAAATAGAAAATTAAAGTTATTTGGGTGTAGATAGCCTATGTTTTATACCATATTGTGAAAAAATACAGCTAAAGGAACATCTTTCCCATAGACACATATAGGCCTAAAAATTTAAGTAGACTTTTGTTCAATACTTTAATTGAACAAAAGTCTACTTAAAGTGAAAATAAAAAACAAACACATTTTTATTATTTATTTAGTAACTATTTAACAAAAACATGAATGACAAAAACTTGCATTTGTTCAAAACTATTTTTGATCAAAAAGTTACATAGTGTATCTTTAAGAAGAGATCTGATTTTGCTCTAGATATTTTGTATTTGAGCCCAATTTATTCTGTTCTTACAAATATCTTTGCCTGCTTTTTATCACTACATTTTTTGGAGTGTATTAAATTAACCTATTTATTTATTCATGAAATATTTTATCAGGTAGGTCAGGTGATAAGTTTATCATTCACAAGTAGGACCTGGCCACTAATATTAATATTCTATATTACAATATTGTTATCTCTATGATGTTAGTGAATTTTGTTCACTAACACCACTAAGATTTTCTGATTCTAATTTTAGGCTTATTCATAAATAAAATATTTAACATTAGTTTATAAATAAAACTCTGCTATACAGTATTACAGTAGTACTTTTAAGTTGCCCCGCTGCTGAATCCTCACGTCGTTTGGTCAGAGGAAGACTGTTGCTGTCGCGTTTTTTCACAATAAGTGTCTTTCTGCTGCCGTGAAGTACACAGCTTTTATTTTGTTAGAGCAGCAGGATGTGTTGCACTGCAGTTAGCGGAGACTTAACTTTGTAAACAAAGAAAGAGTTTGAAGCAGACGTAACGAGACGGTGCATTTACGCACGGACTGGAATAAGACATATGGGAGAAAATAAAGAGAGGCGCTCTGACTGAAGCTGTGATGTGGCCCTGCGCCCGCACAAACCTCCCGTTCGTGTCCGCCCCGACAGACAACGCCTGCTGCAGGTACGAGCAATGCACGCACCTCTGTACAAAATCATACGAGGCTCTGAGGCTCACCCTCTGCAGCAGAACCTGAGAATGACCCCACGCTACACAGTCACGCTCACGATTCTCATCGCTGTCATTCATAAAGTTTGTTGAAGTGTTTTAACCGCGTTGGTCTGGAGTACTTACACTGATGTTGCATGTATTCCTTTAATGCCGATGCGATGCGACACAACTCTTCTCCTCCTCGTGTCTCCTCTCTTTTAAAGCCTATGCGCCCGTTTCTCCCTCTCTTGTTTACCGCACACAAACGCACACATCTGCGATCTGCGAGCTCTGCTGTCCTCCACTCTAATTTGGCGGCTCTGACCGCCCGGAGTCAGACGTCCATCTTGTCAGCTGCGGTCGCCAACGCGCTCTCCGTGAAATATATATACGCCATGTATAGCCTAAACTATTTTGAGGCTGCCGCCTGGTCTTTGTGGCGGTGCATTTCGGGGCCAGCGCGGGTTTCTAGCCACAGCCTGTGGGCATACCCGGTGACGGAGGGCAGACTCGGGCTGTGAAAGTGGGGGGGACAAATCAGCCACTTTGCAAAAGTGGAGGGGACGCGTCCCCCTCACCTTATATGGTTCCGACGCCTATGGTCTCACCCCTGAAGACGTTTGGACAGGGTGGTTTCAGTGGAGGCTTAACTGAGGGGGTGAGTGGAGCGTGGTCTGCTGGTGAGAAGGTGTGGCCCTGCTCCTGAACCTTAGTAAATGTCATTATTAACTCAAACTAATGATGAGAGAACACTGTTATAGCATTGATACAAACTCAGAAATGTGGATTTTGTGGAAATGTGGAATAGGTCCTCTTTTGAATGGCTCAAAATGGCTGCCAAACTATTGATATTGACAACCCCACATTTGACATATATATGAAGTTACTGGTTCTGATCTATGCAGATGATACTATTGTTATGGCCATGTCAATGTCAGGTCTACAAAAAGATCTTGTTTTCATATTGTGACAAAATGGAGATTGAAAATTAATAGTCAGAAAACAAAAATGACTGTATTTGGTAAAAGAAAAATGGACAGTAGCAGACTTAACTTTGTGTGCATAGGGAATGTCTTGGAAATTGTACCATGCTTCAAGTACCTGGGGCTTTCTTTCAATTTGAATGGATCCTTTAAGACGGCTATCGAAGAGTTACATGATGCAGCCTTACGTGCCATGTTTGCTGTACTTGCTGAAAGCCGAAAACTTAAGCTATCGATTAGTGTTACACTCGATTTGATAAACTAGTCGTGCCTGTTATGCTGTACGCCTGCGAAGTGTGGGGATTTGAAAAATTCGATGTTCTAGAAAAGTTACATCTTCGATTTTTAAAGCACAGCCTGAAAGTAAAAATGGGTGAGTCTGTGTCTCCATGGCTTCAGCAGGTGAAGAACATCCTGGATGACTGTGGTCTGTCCTATGTCTGGACCTCACAGTCGTTCAGTAGTGTCGAGTGGCTTAAACTCACAGTGGAACGCATCCTTAAAGACCAGCAGATACAAAAGTGGCGAGATCAGGGAAATGACATCTTGTGACGTTTATGTTGAGGAATATACATTTGAAAGATATTTATTTTGTGAAAATCTCAAATACAGACAGGCCATTTGTAACTTCAGGACTAATAACAGCGGGATTCCTAAAGTCACTGGCAGATACAAGGTCTTGAAAGAAGTTTAAGAATCTGTCATTTATGTAGCGATAATTCTGTGGGAGATGAATTTCATGTTCTTTTTGATTGTACAAATAGTGATGTGGTTAAATTAACTCTTTCCCTGCCAATGACGGAAATCTCCGTCATAACGAATCCAACCGTAGCCTGCCAATGACGGTAATTTCCGTCATAAGCTTTTTATATGCGGCGATAGAGGGCTCTCTGATACACGTGTCCGGTGCACCAGCACAAAACAATCATGCTGCAGTTTCATATATTCGCCACCAGAGTGCAGTATCGCATTAGCACAAGAGCGCAGAGGAAGTCACAGGACCGGAAACTCACGTGTTGTTCTGTTTATATTATGGAGCGCGGTCGGCTTTGTTTACGTGATCATCCGCCTCTAAAGGATCGTCTTTCTTTTCAAACGGATTACAGGAACACATCTTGGACTAAAAACATTGTTGAGTAAGTTTAGAGCAGATATTTGATCTTTAAAATGAAGAAAAGACGATCCTACAGGACTAGGACTCTGAGGAGAACAACACATGCAGCGAGTCTGGAAGAGAAAAACTAAACTTTCTCTTCTGTGAGCGATCCAAAAGTGTCAGAGTGAGTAAAACTACTGTATTTCTTCATGTTTGGGGGGTTAAATATAATCTTTCCCCCATGAAAGAGGCTGAATCTATAGAATCTGCATCATTGGTTTAAAGATGAAATAGACACTCGTCCTCATTGTTTTCATCACGTGAAGCTTGTATTTCTATCCTAAAAACATTATTTAATTGTAGTAGTTAATTTTCTTTCACCAAAAAGTAGTACAAACAAAAATAACACTGACATGAAGTTTGATTTAGAAAAAGGGCGTTTTCTCAAAAGTTTCTCGTCAAACGCTGAAATCTAATGAAAACAAGGAATTTCAAATGCCTATAAAAAGAGAACGGATTAATGTAGAATAACAATTCTTTTTTTAAAATGAAAGTAGACACTTGTAGGTCTCATTTGGTGTATAACATGTCATGATTCCAGTTGCACAAGATTGTTTGTGGAGCTGTGAATATTGCTTAAAATTAGCAAAAAGTCCTGGCAGGGAAGGGGGGTCAAAGTGAGAATAGGGCTGGCAGTGAAAGAGTTGTTTGTGCTTCATACTGTGTATATGGTAATGAGCAAAGAAATAAATGAAAATAAATGAAATAAAAATGAAAAAAAAAAAAAAGTCACACAGTCACTATGCGGAGCTGTCTTTTTAAACAGCTGCATGTAGCATAAAAACGGCTGGAGCTATGTTTTAACCATGCACCTCCACCAACCATGAGCTCCTGCATTCTTTATTTTATACCCACTTCTATCCTTTCTTGCGTCAGACTCTTTTACATTGTCAGTCGAGCTTGTGTTAAAACATTCCTTCATTCCTCAGTCTTATATCCGATACATTGAGCAACAGCACAATTATACAACCTAATCAGACGTATCAGCAAACATAATTGTATCACCGCGGAAACCATGGAGTCTGACCCGAGGTGCGTATGAATTTCAAGCATTTGTGTGACGGCCGGCAGAGCGATGTGAACAATCTAATGCCTCGCTGACTGTTCTAATGATGCCATGGTTCATTTAGCTTAGCATGGAGCGCTAACGGAGCTAATGCTGCGGCTAATCACTGTACTATCCACAATGTCGTTCAGAAAATAGACTGTTTTTGTCCAGACTTGACAAAACAACACTAAAAACATGTCCAGTAGCTCCTCCCCAGGACTGCAGATGGAGAGTAGCTGAGTCGGGCGCTAGCATCTCTGCCACTGTAGTAGTTATGGAAAGTATAAATTATACCTGGTTTGGTTGAATACTTGTTTATTGACATCTAAACCTAATGCTGTATTCGGGATCCCAAAATCAAATCGATCCGGGGTCGATATGATCGGTGTCAGGGTTGGTTTTTAAATCACAAACACATCTGCGTTATGTTCTATATAGATTATCCAGTATTAAGCCTATTATAACATGTACAACAATAGGTTCACATTCATTATTTCATATTGCTTTATCCGGTACAGCAGGCCTTCTCAACTTAGAGTTGGGGTAGTTAACTTTTTTAGTTGTAAAAAAGTAAATTTTTTGCTTTCCACTTTAAGGTATGTAATAAATGCAGGACATGGTAAGACAATGAGACCACTGACTACTGTCCAAGTTAAATAATAAAGAATTGTAGTTGTAATCAGGAGCCAAATGCAGCGCTCTGATTGGCTGAGCTCAGGTGGTCCTCTACAGTTTCACTTTGTTGTTAAAGAGGGTTTCAAGATGAAATTGCAACCAAAAATGATGATATTGACCATGTGTCTAAGGATTTCTGAGAGAAAGTAGTCAGATTTAAAACCTAACTTGTGTTTGTTGTGTGAAAATCAAGATGTAGCCGCTATCGCCATTAAATTTTTTAGTAACATATAGTGTAATAGTCAAGACCGCACGAACCGAGACCAAGACCTTTTTAAGACCACAGATTCTCAAGACCGAGTCAAGACCAAGCCTTTCATAGGTCAAGACCATCTATGTAATTTTATACAATTATCAGTGTGTTATTGTGCAGTGCTTATTTCAAACTGGGCCTGGGACAGGTCCCTTCTCTGGGATAATGAAGTCCTGGTGCAAGCTTGGCAGAACATCTTGGTGTCCAAGAAAAGACCAAGTCCAAATGTCTTGGTCTTCAAAAAGCAGTCTTGAGACTGGTCTCGAGCACTACTACTCTATAGTAACAGATGTGTCAGAATGGATCCGCTCAGCAGCTGACAACGACCGGCCTCCACAGCGTCTGCAGCTCAGTTATGGTTTGTGTTGTTGGTTCTGTTGGCAAATATTTGTAATATACAAATGTACTTCTTTTTTCACTTTCACTGTCAGACCTAAGGCTATTTAGAATGTTAAAAATCCACCTCGTATGGGCCCAAGTCTGTGTTTGTAGTGTCCAAACCTGACCTCATTCTTTGTGTGTCTGAGTCGAAAGCGAACTGCTCACTCACTGAACTGGCATTTTACTGACAGAAAAAAGCACAGTTTGTGTCTACATATAGGCTAAAAAAGGTTTCTCTGGAACCAGAAGCACTTCCTCCCTGCCTCATCCTCTCTTTCTCTCCTTTTCTCACTGCGCATCTTCTCTTTCAAACCTCATCTTTTCTTGCTTTCTTCTTTTTTATTTGCTCCATATCACACATACACAAGCTTTCTCTCTCTTTCACCTCATTCTGCTTATCAAACACGCCTCATCCCTCCTCGTGCTGTATATTTGCCAATAAGAGAACACTGCAGCTGTCAATCATCTATGGAGTGCATGTGTTCAGTGAGGCTCTGCGTCTCAACTCGACCCTTGAGATGATCCGAAATCATCTCAGGGGGCAGCATGAAATCATATTTGTGCAGCGAGTTTGAGACCCCAGTGTTAGAACATGATTATAACCTCTATTTGAAGTATAATATATGATGTCCTGCCATTCACTTTCCCACCTTCACTCATGTCCAGAGTAAAGTGTCTTGCTCAAAGATACAACACTATGCACTGGCTAAAAAAAGACTAAGTTAGGACAGACTTTGCTAATAGAAATGCTCTTGTAGCAGCCCAGCGCAGTCAGCAGGTGGATACTGTAGACTGCTTCATATTTTATCACTCGTGTCTCAGTGGGCCCATTACTGTCACCGCTGGACCTGCTCCGCTGCCAGCTCCCATCCTCCCAGGGGTCTGTGAACGCACCGCCAGAACCTTCTATGTCCAACTGTCTTTGAACGCATCGCCACAATCTCTCTCTCTCCAGCAAGAGTTCCTTATGTGGGAAGAGCTTGACTGATATGTAGTCATGTGTGTAAATTAAGAGATGATTGATTGATTGATTGTGTTTTTTGTTAACAGATCCACATGTTGTACGACTTTTGGTAGACCATTTTCTTGCTTATACATCTAGTTCACATTGTATTTACTCCATAAACTTAGCATTAGAAAGAGCAATTTATACATAAGCTTAAAATGTTCACAGTCTTTATATCTGCAGTTGTTTTGAATGCTCATCTCTACGATTGGCAGTACAAACTAGTCTTTGCTTTTATGTGCAGCTGAAAGTGCTTGTGCTGTTCATTCTTCAGTGATAGAGTCGAAACCAGCCTTCTATTGATTCTCCGTGGATCTGATTCTGACCCAGTGTGACTGCAGAAGGAGCAGACCTAGGACTCTCTCTTCTGTCAGCAACAGCAACACAACACTATTACATACAGGATATTCTGGTTTCTAAAGGAGGCATTCTGCAAAATCTGTTTTATTGAGCTTTGAACCTGACAACAATGTTTTCTCATCAATAGTCTACTGGAAGTTTCATGTTTGACTCACGTCCCTGTAGAGATCTAAAATGTCACATTTTTAAAGGATAAAAATGTCTTGCTTTGAGGAGATTTGGACTAGATGTTTCCTGATAAACTGTTAAACTAGATTAGACCAGAGTTGTGGGTTACAGTTAACGCACAGTGACTAGTTAAGCAGTATTATATACAGTGGTCCCTCGCTCTATCGCGGTTCACTTTTTGCGGCTTTGCTGTTTCGCGGATTTTTTTAGTGCAATTTTGCATTTTTTTTTTACAGTGTGCTCTCCTATAGGCGTGTACTGTAAGCTGCTTTTTTCTCAAACGCACTGTTTAGGGACTGTGTGACATCGAAACATTCACAGACAACAGCACAGAAGCTCTTTTATAAAACTTGATACAGTTTGGATCATGCAGGGGAAGCTGACCTGACGCTCGGACGTTTCTCCAGGTGAGGATTTGACTCTTTGAGCTCGTAGTTACCATGATAAGTTTGTTCACTCTGGAATGTCATTTGTGTAGTTCAGAGATGTGTTTGAGGAGCGTGTTGTGACTTCGCTAGAGTCTGGGTGTGTTTCGTGGCTCTGGAGTCCGTGTGATCCGTGGTTCTGCGGTCAGCTGTGGAGCGGGACGGACAACGAGTCAAAAGCAGAGCAGGGGAAAGAGCACCGTCCCTCTTTATGGCCAGTGCAGACAGGACGCGATGAAATCCCTTTCATGTGTATGTGTCTGTCAGCGGAGGAGCGCCCTGACATGCCACTGACAGACACATGCACATGATTGGGATTTCAAGCGACATTTACGCTCATCGCATCCTGTCTGCACGAGCCTTTAAGCGTCACAAAAACGACTCGCACTGTTGTATCTGGCGGTGAATCATGTGTTCAGCGCATTATTACCTGTACAAAAGACACTAAACATCAGAACCAGGCAGGTTATCAATGTAAATTACTGGTAAAAATGAAGATCACTACTTCGCGGGTTTCGCCTTTAACGGGTTATTTTTGGAACCTAACCCCCACGATAAATGAGGGACCACCGTAATACGTTTTTACACAAAAGACAAACATTTTTTGGCATTCACAAAAGTTGTTCTTAACTGAAATGTGCTTGCCTGTAAGGAGGGAGGTCAAGAGATCAACCAGTTTTTCAATCATCGCAAACATTTTCTGCCATGTTAGGTTATTGCTAGAATTTTTACAACTACTGCACAAACATGTCTTGTGTGATGTGACTGCATGGGCAGGGCAGTGTCATCAACTCACCGCCAGGCCTGTTGATGAAAATGTATGGGATCCCACAATATACATTCATATGAAAAGGATATCTCTTTGGGCAATGACGCTGGGGCCCAGGACAAAAGACCCCTTTACCCCCCTTTGTCGACTCCCCTGCTCACCGCTAATGAAAAGTTGCCGCTAAAAGGTCTAACACATCCAACATGATCCAGCATGTTTGGTAATCATCCCTTGACTTTTGTTCAAGGTAAAAAAAACAACAACAACTAAAAATCCTTTCCTCTAGCCTTCGCAAATACATAACATATGAGTCTGTAAACAGGAGGCTGCAGTTTCACGGACCACACGTTAGCTACGGAGCGCGGATAAGGCTTTATTCGACAAAATCAACGGGATTGTCAGAGTATTGTTGGTCTGATTTCAAGAGGATTTGTACTTTTGACCAGGAATCGCTTGACAGACAAACACTGATGTTTATTCAGATTCGTAATCAGCTCGCATCAGAGAAACTTTCCCGGAGGAATGAACGACTGGCTTTTACGCAGGAGAAATGGAAAGTTTGGGCAAAATACAGTGTGGATTTTAGAAAGTGAAGAGAAGTGGAACTTTGTGCTTCAGGTAAGATGCAGAGCCTGTCACATTAGTCACATTGAGTTTGTTATATGTCAAACGGACACATTGATTTTTGCGGATGCTTTAATGTCATTTTTGTAATGCATCTTATGTGTCATGACTCGTGTGCTTCCGTGCAGTCTCTGTGTCAGAAATCAGCTACAAAAACATCAGCAGCAATAAACCTACTGAACAAAAGTATCCTCATGACGGATTTTTGGGACCTTGTCCGTCACAGTGACGGATTGGATTTAAGTCTAGTGTAACCACTGTGTCACATACAGGCTGTGTATGTTATTAGTTATTAATCCATCCCTCATTGTAAGTGTATTGAGATCATTCAAGCAATCATAATGTACAATGCCGATTTTAAAAATAGTTTTATGAATCTTCTAGGCTATTTAAAAGAATAAATGAATGATTTCTTCATAAAAAATTTATAAAAATATTATTTTTTCATTTGATCGTGTAATACAATTAGTGTATTGCCACCGTCAACCAATCTAATGTCACTTATTTTGTTTATAAATCTTACTTGTACTTTAAATCTTACTTTACAATAATCGTGATTCTAAAGCACTCATAAGAACAAAAGAAATCTACTGTTTCAGAATTGTATTACTTATATAGTTCAGTCAAAAATAGTAATTCCTACATGATTGTAAGTTATGTATTTGTTCAATATATGAAACAAATTTAAAAACCAAAATGTCATCAGCTATTCTAAAAAAGACTCTTTTAATCGACCTGCAGCAGCCTCTGTGTTCTGACCCCCCCAGGCCCAGAGCCACCGTGTGCCCCCGCTACAACCTCGTACGTGAAGGTCTGACCTCGCTCCTGTGATTATCAATTGAAATCGGCTCTCAAATTTCAGATTTTTAAATACTGATTCATTTAAGCACATCTCAGCAAATTCCCCATAAGAAACTGAATGAGAAGGAACTCTCCACAGGTATCAGGCAACCCAGAACCAGACTAGCCACAGCACTGTGAAAAAGACACCATGAAGACCTTTTACATAGTCTCATATTGACATTGCAAACTAAAACTAGACATAATAGTAGTAACAAGACATAATACAACACGAAAACAAATGAAAAATTGACCATATTATATTTGACAAAACTATTCCAAACTACAAACAGATTTACAAACTTCTCCTCAGAGTCTATTGGAAGCCGTTCATTTTGTGTGTGGAGCTATAATTATAGTAACAGCTTCAGTCCTGGAGGCTTAGATCCGCTTGTACCTGGCTGCTGCCTATCTTCTGTGTCCGAAAGTGCATTAGTTTTAGAGAGAGGGTAATAAACAAGCATGCGTGTGTGCCAGGAGCCCCATCAGTGCGCTCTTCATCTTCTTAGTGCTGATGTGAGCGGACAGGGCCTGAATCAGCACACTTCTCCCCTGTACCCACTTCAGGAGGGCGCAGAGGCTGGTCGGCGCGGGACAGGACGGAGCGCAGACGGCCTGAATCAGCACACTTCTCCCCTGTACCCACTTCAAGAGCGCGCACAGGCTGGTTGGCGCGGGACAGGGCAGAGCGCAGCTGACCCAACCGACTGACTTATGGTTCAGAAGACTTAGGACAAAAGAGAGGAGACTTAAACAGCATGAGAGGAAAATAGGACACAAGAGAGGACACTTGAGAAGACACTTGAGAGGACGCTTGAGAACAGAGGAGAATAGAACACATGGGAATAACCATAGGACACAAGAGAGGAGACTTAGGATACAACAAAGGAAGCTTAGGACACGAGAGATGAAATGAATGAAACAAGAGACTTAGGACAAAAGAGAGAAGACTAGGGAGCATGAGAGGAGATTAGGACACAAGAGAGGACACTTGAGAGGACACTTGAGAACAGAGGAGAATAGAACACATGGGAATAACCATAGGACACAAGAGAGGAAACTTAGGATACAAAAAGGAAGCTTAGGAGACAAGAGACTTAGGACAAAAGAGAGGAGACTAGGGAGCATGAGAGGAGATTAGGACACAAGAGAGGAGACTTGGAACAAGAGAGAAGAATAAAACACAAGGGAATTACCATAGGACACAAAAAAGGAAGCTTAGGACACAAGAGATGAGACTTAGAAAACTTACAACTCAAGGCATTGGGTTTAATACACTATAGGGAAGACTTAGGACACAGACATTAGATTTAGGACACAAAAGAGGAGACTACAGGAGATTAAACTTAGAGAGCACAGGAGGAGATTAGGACACAAGAGAGGACACTTGGGATACAAGAGAGGACCAATCAAACACAAAAGAGAATCCTTAAGACACAAGGCTTAGGACAGAGAGGAGAAACAGGACATGTGAGAGACGCCTTAGGACAAAAGAGAAGAGCTTTTAGGACACAAGAGAGGAGATTAAAACACAAGAGTGGAGAAAGAGGACATGCAAGTGAAGACTTAGGACACAAAAGCGAAGCCTTAGGACACAATTAGAGGCGTTACGACACAAGAGGTGACTTAGGACACAAGAAAGGAGGGTAACACTTTAAAGTACCGCCCGCTAGTTAATAGGTAACTACGGGGGTACTTACTGGTACTTACTGGTACTTCTGGTGTTAGTACCAGTGGTAGTTACTGGTAACTACAGTGGTACTTGTAGTGGTACTTAGAGTCACGAGTACTGGTAACTAAAGTGACAGTTACCAGTATATTTAGTATTAACTACAGTGGTAGTTCACTGTCAGTTACTATAGTAATTGATAGCTAACTAACACTGACAGCGGGTCGTATTTTAAAGTGGACAAGGTGGTACTTCACTGTCAGTTACTATAGTAATTGATAGCTAACTAACACTGACAGCGGGTCGTATTTTAAAGTGGACAAGGCGGTACTTCACTGTCAGTTACTATAGTAAACTCACTCCCTCAGGTATAGGAACCCACAAACAAACTGGGCCAAGGGGAGCGTTCCCTTTAGCTCAATGCGTTTGTCAGGTTGACCGGCGCGTGGGAGACCCGGGTTCGACTCCCGCTCAGGACATGTGTAAGACCATACCCGTTACACTATCAATTACTGTAGTAACTGACAGTGAAGTACCACCTTGTCCACTTTAAAGTATGACCCGCTGTCAGTGTTAGTTAGCTATCAATTACTGTAGTAACTGACAGTGAAGTACCACCTTGTCCACTTTAAAATACGACCCGCTGTCAGTGTTAGTTAGCTATCAATTACTATAGTAACTGACAGTGAAGTACCACCTTGTCCACTTTAAAGTACGACCCGCTGTCAGTGTTAGTTAGCTATCAATTACTGTAGTAACTGACAGTGAAGTACCACCTTGTCCACTTTAAAATACGACCCGCTGTCAGTGTTAGTTAGCTATCAATTACTATAGTAACTGACAGTGAAGTACCACCTTGTCCACTTTAAAGTACGACCCGCTGTCAGTGTTAGTTAGCTATCAATTACTATAGTAACTGACAGTGAAGTACCACCTTGTCCACTTTAAAATACGACCCGCTGTCAGTGTTAGTTAGCTATCAATTACTATAGTAACTGACAGTGAAGTACCACCTTGTCCACTTTAAAGTACGACCCGCTGTCAGTGATAGTTAGCTATCAATTACTATAGTTACTGACAGTGAAGTACCACCTTGTCCACTTTAAAGTACGACCCGCTGTCAGTGTTAATTAACAGTTAATTAATGCAGTAACTACCAGTGAAGTACCACTGTATTAAACTGTACAAGAAGACCAGCTGTCAGTGTTTTTTTTTTTTTTTTTGGAACTACTACCAACTTTTACTGTAATTTAGCTAGTGCTCAATACATTATTTACTAGTAACTATTGTTTAAAGCTCAACCAGCTGTAGTATGCAAATATTTTTTGGGGTTTATTGATAAACATTTTGTAAATTGTTAATGTGTTTCATATCTATTGTGGCTGTGAGCATAATAAAGAGGTGTCTCTTTGTATTAGATTGCCCAGTGTTTGATTTTTATCATAATCTGTTTTATACACAATATTTGCAGTAATAAACTTGTTTCATAACAGTCTTTACCTTGTTTGTGTAGCATCACAAATAGAACCACCAAGTACACAATTAAGTATCACTAGAGGTACCCGTATAAGTACCACTAATTAGTACAAATGATGCCACCATAATCCCTAATTATCATTCCACAAAAGTACCAGTAACTATCACTATAATTAATACTTAACTAGCCGGTAACTGTCACTTTAGTGACCAGTACTTGTGACTGTAAGTACCACTAAAGTACCACTGTAGTTACTAGTAAGTACCACTGGTACTAACACCAGAAGTACCAGTAAGTACCCCCATAGTTACCTATTAACTAGTGGGCGCTATTTTAGTAACTGTCAATTAAGTACTAGTAACTACCACTGTAGTTAATACTAAATATACTGGTAACTGTCACTTTAGTTACCAGTACTTGTGACTCTAAGTACCACTACAAGTACCACTGTAGTTACCAGTAACTACCACTGGTACTAACACCAGAAGTACCAGTAAGTACCAGTAAGTACCCCCGTAGTTACCTATTAACTAGCGGGCGGTACTTTAAAGTGTTACCGAAAGGAGCTTTATGAAAGAAAAGAGGAGGCTTATGAAACTCAGGACACAAAAGAGGAGCCTTAGAACACAACTCAGGAGAATGAGGACACAACAGAGGAAACTTGGGAGACTTAGGACACAACAGAGGAAACTTTGGAGACTTAGGACACAAGAGAGGAGACTTAGAACACAACTAGGACACAAGAGGAGAAGACATAAAAGATAAGAGAGGAGACTTAGAACACAACTCAGGAGAATTAGGACACAACAGAGGAAACTTGGGAGACTTAGGACACAAGAGAGGAGACTTAGAACACAACTAGGACACAAGAGGAGAAGACATAAAAGATAAGAGAGGAGACGCAGAACACAACTCAGGAGAATTAGGACACAACAGAGGAAACTTGGGAGACTTAGGACACAAGAGAGGAGACTTAGAACACAACTAGGACACAAGAGGAGAAGACATAAAAGATAAGAGAGGAGACGCAGAACACAACTCAGGAGAATTAGGACACAACAGAGGAAACTTGGGAGACTTAGGACACAAGAGAGGAGACTTAGAACACAACTAGGACACAAGAGGAGAAGACATAAAAGATAAGAGAGGAGACGTAGTACACAAGAGAGGAGACTAAGGACAAAAGTAAATAGCCAAGGACACTGGGGAGACCAAGGACACAGAACAGCAGACATGCATTAGACCAGAAGAGGTAGAAAATGAGCTGTTAATAACACTACAGCGGTGCACAAAACAGCTCAGGGAGGGGGGACACGGGCAGAGGACAGTTTGGACATTTTCAGCCGCGTTGCTCTCTTATCGATCGTTCTATTTCCGGAGGTGGAGAAGAGCTTTTACTGAAAACGTCCCACTCACAAACAAAGAGATTACTGAACATTAGGCTTTTTAGGCTGCGCAACATAATGGTGCATAGACTTCATAACTCTGGATAGTGGACCAATGAAGCTATATGGCAACAGTCATTCAGAAGTGTTTGCTATAGAGGATGTATGGCAGTCCAAAAGACAATTCTGATTGCTTTTTAGTTGACAATTGGTCGTCCGGCCCAGAAGCCCTAGTTCTTATTTATGAATATTAACAAAATCTTCCCTAGCCTGCATGTTATTGAACATATTGTGCTACATTCCGACGCAACATAAGTACTCATACTCATAATACACTGTTTTTGTGCCGTGGTATGTATGTACGCTTTCTTGTGTTATGCAGAGACGTCTGGACTGAATTCTTTTAAATGACTTCTCACTGTGAACAACAAAAACCAAGTCATGAAGGTGAACAATTCATTTTCTCTTTTGGGAGGGAACAACAACAGACACTCAAACCTCAAATGTGCAAGTACAGAGAACTCCTGGTGTCAGACAAGTGTGCACTGCATGAACCCGTACGCATGTGTCACCTACAGCCATTGTCTTAGGAGTCACAGGTCGAGATCACACATTTGAATTCACAGTGGCAGGTTGTGGTGGTGATGATAAAAGTCTGATCTCATATAGAAGGATTTTCGGTCGACGTCACTTTCCGCCCTACTGCACATGCTTTATCCATCTGTTTACATGGGGAAACTTCTTTGAATTAAACAATGAAATAGGACGACAGCTTACTGTTTCCATCAGGTCTGAACTGGTCTCCTGAGTCGTTTTTTTCACTCACCTGACTGTAACTTTTAAGGATTTTTTAACATTTTGTATACAATATCATTATTTACACTATAAGTATAGAAAATCAAATGCTTACACTATATAAAACAAACTTTTTTTTCATGCAGGAGTTTGAGAAGCTTTCAAGATTCAGCTCCAGTAGCTGTGATGAAAAATAAAGTTTGGACTCTCCAGGCTGCAGGCTTTGAAGTCTGTGTTTTTACACTATTGTAAAAGCCAGCGCCCGAAGCAGAGCTGCTGCTGAACTTCACAAACTTGTACAAGTGATCATCTGACCTGTGCAATGACAGGGGCCTGAGTGTTCCATCGCTCATAATCTACAGAAGACTAGCGTTAATAGGACACGTGTTGGTGGAGTTATGAGGACAAGTGGCAGCTCAACTAAAACAAGCTTTCCCAGGACGTCCAAAGTTACTATCCCAGCAGCTCCTGAACATTTGTATTATTATTATTTCTATTTGAAACTACACCGGTTTAATGTATTTATGTGAGTAGTTTACCGTTTAGTTTAATAGTTAGTTTAATCAAAACAATCAGTTAAATACAGAATAATATTAGTACAATCATTTTACTAATATTACTAATAAAATTAATTGTTTCGCGCCTTCCAGATTTTGCTTATCTACCCTGTGTGCTGTGTCTTAATCACCGGAGCGAGAGGAGGAGTTTATTTCAGATTTACACGCGTGGCTCATCGTGGCTTTAATCCAACAACAGTTCATTGATCGTGTCGTCTGTGAGCTTCAGAGCAGGTTCAGTGTCACAAATCAGGGTCATAATGTTTGAAAGTGAAAAACAAAAACTTGAAACTGAAAATCCAAATTATTAATTGAACTTTGAAAAATGATAAAATTAATTTAATATATATTTTTTTTCACATTCAGATTTTTTTTCAACTTCGGATCACTTTTTCAGTTTCAGATCTTCTTTTTTCAGTTTCAAATCTTTGAGCCAGTTCTGACCAGAGCTGAGGGAGCGTTCAGGTGTTCAGGGAGCGTAGGAGAAAAGAGCATTACATAAGCAGTCTTCTTATATATGTACTGAGGGTCGAAAACAATGACAATTTGACTTATTATTTTTCTTTTAATAGACTTTTAGGAATAACAGTTAATAGACAATAATTATTATTATGAAATACCATATACCAGTCTGGTAATGTATGATTTTACTGTCAACAATAAGTCTTTTAGGCTAACATAAATCAAAATCGACCGTTTAACGTTTTCCAATATCAATATTCGGTCAAAACACGGCACATACTCGTTATTTTAAATATTTGATTTTGGGTTTCGAATTTTGCAAACTCCAGGAAATGTACCGAGGCTTGTAGTGAGTTCCAGTGGTACTCGGAGCTCGGATCATCTGAGTTCCGACTTGTTAATTCTCACTGGAACAGCCCTCAAACTCGGAGTTCTCACTCGGATCCTCGGAGAGAATTTCAGCGTCCGAGGTGGGGTCAGCCCTCTCTGTCGACAGCCCTTTCTATCGACATGCCGTTACCCCGAAAGCCTTTATTTTTAAATCCCACTGTTCCGACAACCCTGTCCTCCGAATTTATTGGTGCCGCACCTCCGACACACACTCAGCGAACGTCATAATGACCAATAGGCCTATGTGTAGTTGCCAACTTTATTGTTGCATTAAGTAGGCTAAAAATTATACTTTTGTTTCTCCGTTACAACAAGTCCTTCATCCACGTTGCTTTTCAGACAGGCTGCTCCCGGTAAGACAGAGAAGTAATTTTTGGACAGACGTAATACTTTTAAAACTTTATCCTCTGCTTTAACACTCTCCAAACGGCCAGAGCAATGCGATTGTTCGTGCAGACCTGGTCTCAGACGTACTGAATCTCAGGTCTGGACTTGGACTCGCTCGCTTACAAGCCAAAGTCTGTCAGAATTTCAGCATTAACATTATTTTCAAAGCTTCCACGTATTGACGGCATCTTTTTTCTTATATCTACTGGCAGCACTTTTTTCTAAACATTTTCGCCTTTCCAACTTGAATAAAGGGCCGCAGTTTCCCGCTTTAGCTTTCCCCGTTCCTTTAGGTTTTTGGACATTGAAGTGTAAGAAAAAGCGATTTAAAGGATGACAAGTGGCAAACTGTGCGTAAGAACACTTGTGCGCACTCGCTATTGGACACAGCTTTACGCACTGGCACAGCGTATTTGGGGACCTCATCACCACACTATGACGCGTAAGACTGATGAAAGACAAAAGATACAATTCTTTATGTAGGCTACTAGACTATTTGCACACGCAGGAGTAAAAGTAGGCCATCAGTGAGCGTCTATTACATTTTCTCTCTCTCCCTTCCTCTCCGTTTTTATTTCTTCCACCTCACACAGACGCATCGTGGACAGGGGAACTATGGCAAGTGTACAGTAATGCTCTCTGTGTTTTAAGCAACAGAATACTGTGTCTTTTGTTACAATCTGATGTAAAATCACTGAGAAATGAGCAAAACAAGAACCTAGATTTCTAAGCGCTAAACTTCAAAGAAGCACGCGGCGAAACGCGAAAGTACGCGGCGCTCTCTCAGCTTTTCTTATTTTCTCCACAAACTGCATTAAAGGATCATTTCAGCCTGTTCCAGCCTGGCCCAGCACCGCCTTATATATTAGGTTATATTACTGTATGTGCTGTGGCACGCCTGATCTAAAAGCCTGACGCGTCCAGGCACGTGACTCGCGGCCTTCGTCAACACGGTCAACTTTTTTTCTTTTATTTTTGTGGTTTCTAGGTTGAATTCGTTCAAAATTTTTTGTATTTCGTTAGAACAATTTATAAAGTTTTTAATTGTATATTGTAGGTTTAGATTTGTCTCTTCTATTTTCTTGGGTAAATAAATATATTTTATTAATGGTCTTATTTTTCTTTAATTTAGTTTTTAACTTTATAGGCACAGAGGGCTATTTGTAGTTAATTTTAAATAGAATTTGGACACCCTTTGTATCAGTTTTAATTTACTATTATTTTTTTAATGATAGCCTCACCTCAGAACCAAACAGGCTGTTCACGTGGGACACACGTCACACTCGACTCTATAGCTTTTATAAATTATGTGACCAAGCAGACGAAGACACACGGAGCTTGTAAGTTCGACTGTTTTGAGAATAAGCAGGAGAACGTGAACGCAGGAGGACGCGCTGTGGAGATCCGTGAGAAATCTGTTCCAAACGCACAGCCAGAAAGCGGAATCTTTATGACTGAAAACTATTGGAACACAGGGTCAGACTGGAGCAGGACGAACAGCCAACACAAGGACGTCAGGTAAGCCCCCCGCTGTCTCTGCGGTTCAAAAAGCGCATAGTTACGCACTGAGTGAAATGCTTAAATCATAAACACGTATTATGAACAAATTCCTCTACAATTCGTTCTAAGGGCTACGTTTTTAAGACGAAACCGCATTAGTTTGGGCATGATTGTGGTACAAAGGCTCCCTGGCCAGTGTGCGTCATTCTTTGAGCGTAATGAACACAGTTGCCTGTATCTCCCTTGTGTGCCATTAATGTTGCATAGAGATTCTCTTTACACAATGACGGGGGAACATTCAAACATGACACTTAGCGTCATGAGAAATCGCTTTGTATTTTTTTAAAGAATTATTTAATAGAAACACCCACAAAAGAGTGTCGGAGAAGTAGCATTTCTGAGAAAACTACAAAACACCACTACATCGACAAAAAAATGTTAGGTGTCGGAGTACCAGGATGTGAGAGAAAATAAGCTAATGCCGCAACATCGACAATTACACTTTAATGTCGACATTCCGGGTTGTCGGTAGAGAGGGGTGTAGCCGTCCGAGGTAGAAAATCAAACATGGCAGCGCCCTGCGTTTTGAGAAAGATAAACCTCCGACAGCTTCACTACTGATCGTACCTGTGTTATTTTGTCTTTAGTTTGTCTCTACAGTTCACTCGTCTCTGTGACTTTGCTCCTGTGCTGCTCATGCACGTCTGCCGTTATAAACCTGCTGTTATGTGCTGCAACGCTAATGTTGCTAACGGCTACACGGAGCTAATGTAAACAAAAGCAGAAATTCGCTCTTGCAATGTTTTACAAACTGTAAATGTAACAGCAATGTCCGAGTTGATAAACTGACATAAAGAGATCTGTATTTTGGCTGTATTGGGCAGTTTCCGAGCTATTTATTACTTGGTTGGCTAATTACTATAAAAGTAATCCGACTTGACCACTGGAACACACAACACTCGGAGAAAACATCACTTCGAGGTCCGAGTTCTGACCTCCGAGGACGACTGGAACGCACCATTTGTCTCTCTCTCTTCCCCGGGAAAAGAGTGCTGTGATCCGGGAAGGAACAGAGCCAATCTACGGCCCGTGCACCGGGTAAAGAGCCCGAGGTTTCATCTCTCACTTCCCCGGAAAAGGAGGACGACTGTTGTTGTGATTTTGGGCTTTTTAAAAACTTTTTGTAACATATTGAAGAGGCATGAAAACGGGCTTATCTTACAGTTTTGACATTTTCTAGGGTTAATCTACGTTTTCTTCAGAGACTGCGCTGTTGTATCAATTAAATATTTAATTATTTCAGATGTTCTTCAAAGGGATGAATGAAACAAGAAGAAACTACTTGCAGATATTTTTAGACTAGCTTGTGAAAAGAGACTACATTTGTGCTAGCCATCTTCAGAGCAGTTTTGATGGTAATGTTTCACGCACAAAAACACAAACCGGTCTCCTCTCTTGATCATATTAAAATCCTTCCTCCCAGCCCTGGCCTGTGTGTGTGTGTGTGTGTGTGTGTCCTGACTCACTCTGGGACCTTTGAGCTTCAGTCTGAGCTGCCCACACAAGCCCACGGACCTCCACCAAACACAAAAGAGAACGTCCAGGCTCTGGTGCTGTGTTTTCTATCCACACTGGAGGTTCACATGCTGTAATACAAAACGTGAATGGACAGCATGGAGCCCGTGTCCCGGAGCTTCTTATATATCTGCTTTGAACAGATAATAGTTTCTACTTTTCATTGGCATTATATTTTTTGTTGATTTTGAAAGTGTCACATCTGCCTAACACTTGTCTCCTGTGAAAAAAACATTCTAATCTCAAGTTACGCTCATGCCGGAATATGTATTCGCTGAGTTACGATGACAAAAGGCAGATGGACTATACTAGAATAGTGTATTTTTGCACTTTTCTTTAGCTGGTGGGGAAGCGAGGCAGAGGCTGTAGCGGGGTGCACAGTCAGTACACAGTCCGCTCTGGTCCTGGGGGACACAGGGTCCTGAGTCCTGTGGAGGTTAGAACACAGAGGCTCTGAGACTGGGACAGGCTGCTGCAGGTTTATTAAAGGAGTCATTTTTTTGCATGAATTCAAAATTTCTTATACAGTATATACAATCATTTGCAAAAATATGTCATGTACAATCATGTAGGAATTAAAATTTTGACTGAATTATATAAGTAATACAATTCTGAAACAGCTGTTTTTTTGTTCTTACGAGTGCTCCTCAGTGTTCTTAGGAATTGTTCTTACAGACGAACATTTTCCGTTAGGAACAAATTTTGTGAATGCCAAAAATGTTCGTAAGGAGCCCTTAAGAACAAATTTGTTCGTAAGAACGTGTTACGAATGAGGCCCATTGAGCATAAAAATACATACATGCATTACATGTGTGAGTAATTCAGTAAGGTAAGTGGGGGCCTCACCGTGCAGACAGTGGTGGGTGTGCAAGTGGACTTTGTATTTAATACGGAGGTGAATGGGAAGCCAGTGCAGAGTGTGAAGGATGGGGGTAATGTACTCATGTTTTCATACCCTCATCAGGACGATGGCGGTGCTGTTATGAACATACTGGAGCTTTTGAATGCTCCTGCCTGGGATCCCGATGAGAAGTGCAATGCAGTAATACAACCTGGAGGAGACAAAGGCATGGACAAGCTTCTCTGCTACTAGGACACAAAGAGAGGGACGGAGATCAGAGATATTATGGAGATGAAAGAAGGAAGTTTTGTAAATGTGGGAGTCAACCTTGACCCCAAGGTTAGAAACAGAGGGAGAGGTGAATGCTATGGCCGAAAAATGAAATGAAGGTGATTAGAGAAGAATGAAGTTGAGGAGCACTTGTTGAATGACTTTAGCTTTTTAGCCATTGAGCTGAAGAAAGTTTTGACTCATCCATGGCCCTATTTCCTCCAAACCCAACCACTCAGACACGAAAAGGAACATACAAACTCCACACCGAAAGACCTGGGTCGAGCAGAAGTCGAGCTTGCTTCTTGCTTTGAGGCAAGAACGCTATCCACTCTGCTACCGTGCAGCTGTACTGTACAATATGCTATTGTACTTGCTTCTCACCACCGCTGAGGTAAAACTAATCCTGTCACAATGGCCTCACAGTGGCTAAGCACAGAGTGTATTTACATTTATGTGGATATAGTTGTGTATATGTCTATAGATCTGATGTATTTGTATTAGCATAAAATTATTATTTTTTTGAAAACCATAAGACGCACTTCACCAGTGCTTGCTTGGTTTCCTTTGTGTCAGGTTTTGTTTTCACAGCTTCACCAAAAAGAGAGAGTATCTCTATTTACTTTTCAAGAAACAGAAAACCTCTGATTGCTGGACTGGATGCAGTGTGAGCCCAGTGTCTTATATTAACATCCACATGTGTGAGCCCAGTGTCTTATATGAACGTCCACATGTGTGAGGCCAGTGTCTTATATGAACGTCCACATGTGTGAGCCCAGTGTCTTATATGAACGTTCACATGTGTGAGCCCAGTGTCCAGATGTGTGAGGCCAGTGTCTTATATGAACGTCCAGATGTGTGAGGCCAGTGTCTTATATGAACGTCCACATGTGTGAGGCCAGTGTCTTATATGAACGTCCACATGTGTGAGGCCAGTGTCTTATATGAACGTCCACATGTGTGAGGCCAGTGTCTTATGTGAACGTCCACATGTGTGAGGCCAGTGTCTTATGTGAACGTCCACATGTGTGAGCCCAGTGTCTTATGTGAACGTCCAGATGTGTGAGGCCAGTGTCTTATATGAACGTCCAGATGTGTGAGCCCAGTGTCTTATGTGAACGTCCAGATGTGTGAGCCCAGTGTCTCATATGAACGTCCAGATGTGTGAGCCCAGTGTCTCATATGAACGTCCAGATGTGTGAGCCCGGTGTCTCATATGAACGTCCACATGTGTGAGCCTAGTGTCTCATATGAACGTCCACATGTGTGAGCACAGTGTCTTATGTGAACGTCCACATGTGTGAGCCCAGTGTCTTATATGAACGTCCACATGTGTGAGGCCAGAGTCTTACATGAACGTCCAGCTGTGTGAGGCCAGTGTCTTATATGAACGTCCACATGTGTGAGGCCAGTGTCTTATATGAACGTCCACATGTGTGAGGCCAGTGTCTTATATGAACGTCCACATGTGTGAGGCCAGTGTCTTATATGAACGTCCACATGTGAGCCCAGTGTCTTATATGAACGTCCACATGTGTGAGCCCAGTGTCTTATATGAACGTCCAAATGTGTGAGCCCAGTGTCTTATATGAACGTCCACATGTGTGAGCCCCGTGTCTTATATGAACGTCCAGATGTGTGAGCCCAGTGTCTTATATGAAAGTCCACATGTGTGAGCCCAGTGTCTTATATGAACGTCCAGATGTGTGAGGCCAGTGTCTTATATGAACGTCCAGATGTGTGAGCCCAGTGTCTCATATGAACGTCCAGATGTGTGAGCCCAGTGTCTTATATGAACGTCCACATGTGTGAGCCTAGTGTCTCATATGAACGTCCACATGTGTGAGCCCAGTGTCTTATATGAACGTCCAGATGTGTGAGGCCAGTGTCTTATATGAACGTCCAGATGTGTGAGCCCAGTGTCTCATATGAACGTCCAGATGTGTGAGCCCAGTGTCTTATATGAACGTCCACATGTGTGAGCCCAGTGTCTTATGTGAACGTCCAGATGTGTGAGGCCAGTGTCTTATATGAACGTCCAGCTGTGCGAGGCCAGTGTCTTATATGAACGTCCACATGTGTGAGGCCAGTGTCTTATATGAACGTCCACATGTGTGAGGCCAGTGTCTTATATGAACGTCCACATGTGTGAGGCCAGTGTCTTATATGAAAGTCCACATGTGTGAGGCCAGTGTCTTATATGAACGTCCAAATGTGTGAGGCCAGTGTCTTATATGAACGTCCACATGTGTGAGGCCAGTGTCTTATATGAATGTCCACATGTGTGAGCCCAGTGTCTTATATGAACGTCCAGATGTGTGAGCCCAGTGTCTTATATGAACGTCCACATGTGTGAGCCCAGTGTCTCATATGAACGTCCAGATGTGTGAGGCCAGTGTCTTATATGAACGTCCAGATGTGTGAGCCCAGTGTCTTATATGAACGTCCACATGTGTGAGGCCAGTGTCTTATATGAACGTCCACATGTGTGAGCCCAGTGTCTCATATGAACGTCCACATGTGTGAGCCCAGTGTCTTATATGAACGTCCAGATGTGTGAGCCCAGTGTCTTATATGAACGTCCACATGTGTGAGCCCAGTGTCTTATATGAACGTCCAGATGTGTGAGGCCAGTGTCTTATATGAACGTCCACATGTGTGAGGCCAGTGTCTTATATGAACGTCCACATGTGTGAGCCCAGTGTCTTATATGAACGTCCACATGTGTGAGCCCAGTGTCTTATATGAACGTCCACATGTGTGAGCCCAGTGTCTTATATGAACGTCCACATGTGTGAGGCCAGTGTCTTATATGAACGTCCACATGTGTGAGGCCAGTGTCTTATATGAACGTCCACATGTGTGAGCCCAGTGTCTTATATGAACGTCCACATGTGTGAGCCCAGTGTCTTATATGAACGTCCACATGTGTGAGCATTGATGTGAGAGAGAAGGACTGAGTCTAGGCCTATGTTTGGAGCTGGTCCTCAGATACAGAACTGTGTGTGTGTGTGTGTGTGTGTGTGTGTGGGTGCTGTCTTCACGGAGCTCTTCTCCAACCTGACACACTTCTGTTAATTATTCAGGACCAACTGCACTTTTGAGACCACATGCTTTTTCACCTAAATCTTAAAAGAAATGCTCAGCTTGTTCTCACAGATATGTGTCTTCTATACCACAGCGTGTTGTATGAGCGCAATTTGTATTTTTGTCTTTTATTTTAAATTTCACAATAAAATTGCATTTTACTGCTAAACAATAAATTATTTCGCGAAACAAAGACTAATATCTTGGTAAACATTGCTGTTGCTATGGTTTCTTGAAAATGGTAGCTAATAAGAGAGCTTTAAGAGAGTTTTGAAGTACACAGTAACACTCTATTACTTACAAGCTTTCACCCACTTTGCAAACCCTCTGGACGTTTACAGTGATGTCCAATGACCTATGCATGCTTTTTGATGGATGTTTTTTCTCCCAGTAACACAGGGAGAACATGCAAACTCCACCCAGAGAGATTGGGAGATGTTGACCAATGCTTGGAGGATTTGGTGTAGTAGCCAGGGAAAAGTGTGACAATGTGACTGTACATGTACACTGTAGTCCTATCCAGTCCACTGTGTCGTCTGTAGTTCTTCTGACATAAGAGAACAGGAGCTGTACCTGTCCTTTAGTGGCCGTTTGAAGAAGGACACGCTCTTTGTAACTTGTTTCATGCACACTTTGCTCTGACTTTACAAGGAGACTAATAGACCCTTCAACAGTTTATGGCACTTGAGCCTAATAATGCAGAAGATGTGTCCTATAAAGTCCATTCACCTTCACTAGACACATTCTGGTGACGACTGCTTTATTGTCCATACAGATGAATTATAGGATGTGCTGTGGTTGGAGTCTACACGCTGAGTACAAGACAGATCTGCGGAGAGGCTAGGATTGTGGGTTTTAAAATCAACCTCCAAAAACATGCATGTGTAAGTCGACTGGCAACACTGTCAAATGAATGAGAGAGTGATTGACTGTCTCTGGAAGTGTTCATCCTGCAGCGAGTTGGACACTGTTCCGCCGCCTAAGGCCCAAAGTTACCGAGATAAACTTCCTCGCATACATTTTTCCACACATCATTAATATAAACATGTATTCAATTTATGTTCAATTATGGTTTAAAACCTTCTCTTTACAAACAACAAAGTGAAACTGGAGAGGACCACTCAAGCTCAGCCAATCAGAGCATGGCTTTTGGCTGCCGATTAGAACTAAAATGGTTTGTTATTCAGTTCAGACAGTACTCAGAGGTCTCATTGTTTCAACATGTCCTGCATTTATCATAGACTTTTCATTGGAAAGCACATTTACTTGTTTACAACTAAAAAAAAAAATCAGCTACCCCAACTTTAATCAACAACATAACAAGAAACTGACTGGATAAAAGCTACAAGAGAATGACCTGAATCTCAAAATACTTTCTAAATACACAGGCACCTGCAGACTCTGTGCCTCCTGCTTCATGCATTACACACTGGATGATTGACAAGAGATTAAGGCTGCATTCACAATACAAACCGAACCGGACTCGGCTCGATTGAGAACCAAAATTGCAACATTGTGTCTTTCTCTAAACTGGCTCGGTTGGCGTTCACAAAACACTTTTACCAATCGAACCAGCACAGTAGAGACACATCTGCTCCTCGCCTGTAGAGGCGCTGTGGGACAGAAACACGTTACGTCAGCAGCAAAGAAGACACCGGCTTCTCGGTTAACTGCGGCTACAGCTAACTTACATCAGAAAACACGCTGCTGGACTTTTTATTTTTGTTTTTATGGATCTATCCACAACTACTCTCACATGAACAGGACCAGAGTGAGTGACAGACCAAGTGTCGGAGCGTGAACAATGTGGACTTTAAGAGAGGAGGGCTGGGCATTTCGTTCCTAATGCCGAGAGTAAAACATAACAAAAAGTTCATCTGTTTGAGTAAATCTGGCTCTGAAAGGTCTGTCATCTGCTTACTTAGCTGTGTAACTAAATATTAGATCAGGGGTCTCAAACTCAAATGGAGCTGGGGCCGAAATGATCGGAGGCAAATTGGTCGAGGGCCGCATTTTTAAAAATTCTGACCTGCTATGATATTAATACGATTATTAGGCGGTAAAACCTCCAATACAACATACAGCCTACAATAAATTCACATTAAGTATTTTGTATTGCGTTTTACAATACTGTCTTCTATGTAATGAAAACTAAAGTAAATTAAAGTGTGTAAACAGGGTCACACTGTCCTCCCTGGGGAATTCTTGGCTAAATTGCAGGTAGTTTGCTGTATTCTGGTGCATTTTAGAGGTTTTATTGTCACATCTCAACAAAATAAACCTTTATATTTATAGTTTTATTTTTCTGTCTGGTTTAGGCTGTGTGTTTCCTCCTGTGCTCTTCACACAAATGAACTTTCTGTCTGTTTCACAAACACTATAGGCCTTTATCTGGACATCTGAACACAGGTTTAGGCTACACTGATGACGATTATATATTTATGGAGCTGCGTATGCAACGTTGTGTGCGTGTTGGCGCCTGTGTGTCGTCGTGCGCGTGTGGCCGCGTGCGTTTTGCCGCACTCGCGGTGCCGGTTCGCATCGTCTTTTTCAACAGGAGTTTATGCACGTTTCTCCACGGATATTAGATCAATTTTCGTCAAATAAAAAGTGGCGTGGAGCTTGACACACGAGGCACTCCATTATGACATCGAACTTATTCAGGGAAGCTCACCTGTCTGCATGAAAAGATGAATCAACATCTGTGCATTTCTGTTGTAAAGGAGCAGCTTGTTTACGCGGTGACAGTCTCTCCTCTCGTATCTGAAGCTTCTGCTCTCAGAATCTGCCTGTGCTCTGTCCGTTTCTTTGTTGAGGAAAGTTTAGAAGTGACTCTAGTTCTCATTCATCTCTCTGTCGTGTTTGTGTTTAGCTGCTGCTGCATGGGGCAGCAGGGGGAGTAACTGAGGCTGCGCTACGCTGCAGTGCATTGTGGGACCTGTAGTTGAAATTGTTATTTGCGGGCCGCATTCAATATTAATCTGAAATCACGCCGCGGGCCGCATTAAATCATCTCGGGGGCCGCGAGTTTGAGACCCCTGTATTAGATGAATATAGACCATTTCCCCGCAGTAATGTGAGCTGTCGGGTTACTTTCTGTTATTTTTTTTCATCTAAAAGTAATAACCTTGTTATTTTTGTAAATAACGCGAGAAAACGGTGATATACGGTCGTGAGATCACAATTAATTCTACCCGAATCATTCCCCGTCCTTCTAATTTCATGTGTTTTTGAGTATTTGTCTCCTTATCCTTTCATAGGCACTTTTAATCCTTTTAAACCTTTACAATGGAACATCATAAGCAAAGTACTGGAATCTCAAAGCTGTAACCTGAAAAGTGACATAGTTCATCTTTAAAGATCAAACTGAAACCACAAAACTAATTCTCCAGCTCTCATTAAGTTAATAGTCTATAATAACTCATTGAAAACCCTTTGAGCATCGAAACTGCTGAAAAAGCCGTCGGACAAACCGTGGAGCAACGCAGAGTTTTAACGCCAAGTCATAAATACACATAACCGGAGATGTTTCTGTTTTAATGCAGTGCAAATGTTGGCACTCCCAGCCACCGAACCATTAAAAGACATCAAATCTAATGGAAAATACAGAAAGGAAAGGTGAGCCTGTTGTGCTTGGAGCCATCTTTATAAAACCCCCTGTCATAAATCTGGGCCTTTTATTGGTTTGGACAATTCAGTCGAGTTTAAAGAGGTGCAGTCTGGGATACATGTGTTTTTTGTACGTTTCTCAAGCTCTTTGACCAAAGCTATCACCAACACTTTAACAGTATCTTCCGTGTTCACTGTTGTTGTAAGTAAACTGGTCTGTTTTCATTCTTCCTCTTCTCTAAGTGGCCAGAACAGAGAAAGCAGCTTTAGAACTGACCTTTCACTACGTCTATAAATAACCTTTTCAGTCGTCCACACCTTCAGCTTTAGACCCTCAGTATCATTAGGGCGGTTTGGCTCTGTGACTTTTTGTTGTAACCTTTTTGGCTCCTGTCTCCTTTTACGGCATGTTCCCATATAAAAAGGACCAGGTTCATGTAGGGATATGAGGACTGTATGGTGCAAGCAGTGGAGAAGAAGAGATCATGGAGTGTATTCTGCCCCCAGTCTATGTCTTAGCTCCAGTCTGTTTTGTCTGATCCCAGTTCATTTGGTGAACCTTATGACACATCTGCAGAACATGACAATGGAGCAGTGCAAGTTCATAGGAATTTATTACATATTCTTTGCTGTCTATTCTAAATGTATTATTTATAGTGCTGTAGTCTTTTAGTCGATTAATCGGTTGATAGAGTCTTAGTCGACCAAGATTTTTTTTAGTCGACCAATTATTTTATTTAGATTATAAGGATTTGTGAAGATTTGTTGGACCAAATTGTTGGTCCAACAAATTGAAGTCGACCAAGAATTCTTTGGTCGACTTCAGCCCTAGTGTTGTCACAATACTTACATTTCCAACCTGATTTTGATACAAAGGAATAAACTTGATTCTTGATCCCACAATGACAACTAGAATGTCCATTCAAAAAAGTCAGATTTTTATACAATGGACTGACATTTTCAACACAAAATCCAAGTTTATGATCAAACATTTTAGTTTCAAACTAGTTTTGATGAAACTCATTATTTAAAGGGACTGTACTCGAGCCCTGATGCCTTGTTAATGTATCTAATCAGGTGGAAATTAGTCCCCAAAGTCCTGTCTATGTCTAATAAAATCCCGTTTGTGTGCAGCTTTTTCTGTTTTTGTTTTTAGCATTGTGGCTAACTGTTGTTAGCATAGTGACTCACCTCGCTGTTAAAAGCTGTGAAAAAAATTAAAACTCATCATGATGAACAATTCTGAAGCTCAGAATGCATTAGCTACGTAAGGAAATCATGTAGCCTGAAGCAGTGGTTCCCAAAGTGGGGGTCGGGACCCCTCGGGGGGTCGCGAAGCAAAGTCTGGGGGTCGCGAGATGATTTCAAAATGTATTATTACAATTATGACTTGGTATTTAATGTTGGAAACAGTATGCTCGAGTGAATTGGGGTCATATAAAGCAATAAACTATCAAATTAAACACAAATAAACCCAATTTAAATGATTGTGTAGCATAAAATTATTACAAAAGCATATATATTTTTGCTGTGGGGGTTGCGAGTTGGTTGCACCGTTATTTTGGGGGTCCCGGGCAAAAAAGTTTGGGAACCCCTGGCCTGAAGGAAAAAGGTTAAAATTAATTATTTCTGTTTGTTTACATTTTTAGGATGCAAAAATCAGGTACAGTCTCTTTAAACACTTTTCAGAAAATGTGATTTTCTTTTTCTTTGCAGAAAGGATCAGATTTTGTTCAAATGTATGTCCTGCTAATGTTATCGGTATTTGTTCAAATGAGTTTCTAATTCGACACAGTCTTAGCGTTGATTTGCAATATTTTTGACAACTCTACTTTTAACTTCAGAGCCTTTGCCACGCCCCCTTTTTAGTCCATTAATCGGTCGATGAGACATGTTTTAGAATTTCTTTGGTCGACTACAGCCCTAATTAGTTAGTTAGCTCTTATTAAATTATATCAATATCTATAATGGTCAAAAAAATGATTCACTCTGGGCTTCAGTAACTTTGTGTTTTTCCTTTAACACCATTCTGTTATGTGGAAGTTATAATAAAATGATCTGACGTGTGGACATGAGAATCTTGATCTGCGCGTGAAAACTTCAGGAAACTCAAAAGCAGTTGAAAAGCTGTTGATGAGCTCAGTCTGCACAGCGCTTCGTTACAGAATCACGTCTACATTCTCCAGCCTTTCTGTGAGTGTTTGGCAGGAGGGCTGCGTGGTCTGGTCCGGACGGAGTGGCGCTTGGGTCCAGATCCAGAGTCCACCTTTCAGTATTATACTGAGACTATGGTGGCACAAACAATTTGTAATTGATATATTTATTTTGTGGGAGGCTAATGTAATTGTTTGCGTCTACATACGAAAAAGCACTGATTACAAAATAAAATGGCTACTTTTATATGCACATGATACTCCCAAAGCCATAAACTATCACTTTGAACTACCAATTAATTGTTCATCTTATGTTGAGACTAGGGAGCAAAAATTAGACCATGGGGGGCCGCCATAGTCTCTTCTATTAATGGGAAACACTTCCATTACTTTTGCTTTTAATCATCACAGCCAATCAAGAAAAAATAAGTAAGTAAGTTTGGCACATTTAACACATTTGTTTTATAAAGGTGAAGCCAGTTCAAAATAACAAAAAAACCTTTGAATAATCTAAGTCTGAATCTTGTTATGGAAGTGTGATTCAGTTCTTATGCTGCGTTCCAGGGAGCTGGGATATTCCCACTTGAAAAATACCACTTCCCAGTTCAGAGAAAACATTATGACTGATGCTAACCTTTAGGTTAAACAAAAATAATGCTAAATAACCGGTAATCAATGTTTACGTAGTTTTTGTGACGGTCAAACCCCCAGATTAATGTATGCATCAAAATCAATTAATTTTTGTATAGCCCAAAATCACAACAACAGTCGACTTTGAGGATTTCCCAAGATTATTGATTTAGCAAACATGAATAGTAGGAATAAAACAATACACATTCAATGAAACAATAAACATTCAGAAGCAGTGATTGATCAAGAATGTCAAAGCAGATTATTAGTAGAGCAAATGAATAATTGTCCAGAGCATCCCCTGTCCTTAGACCCTCCTTCTGTCCTTAGACCCTCCTTCTGTCCTTAGATTCTCCTTCTGTCCTTAGACCCTCCTTCTGTCCTTAGACCCTCCTTCTGTCCTTAGACCCTCCTTCTGTCCTTAGATTCTCCTTCTGTCCTTAGACCCTCCTTCTGTCGTCCTTAGTCCCTCCTTCTGTCCTTAGACCCTCCTTCTGTCCTTAGACCCTCCTTCTGTCCTTAGACCCTCCTTCTGTCCTTAGTCCCTCCTTCTGTCCTTAGACAATCCTTCTGTCCTTCTTCTGTCCTTAGACCCTCCTTCTGTCCTTAGACCCTCCTTCTGTCCTTAGACCCTCCTTCTGTCCTTAGACTCTCCTTCTGTTCTTAGTCCCTCCTTCTGTTCTTAGACCCTCCTTCTGTCCTTAGTCCCTCCTTCTGTCCTTCTTCTGTCCTTAGACAATCCTTCTGTCCTTCTTCTGTCCTTAGACCCTCCTTCTGTCCTTAGACCCTCCTTCTCGGCAAGGAAAAACTCAAACAAAAAAACAAACAAAAAACCCAAACAAACAAAACCCTAAGGGAAAAAGAGAAACCTGGAGGAGAACCACAGTGAAGAAGGGTTCCACTCTCATGGACGGACAGGCTGTAGATGTAACTAAGGCTAAAGTTATAGAGTTTATGTTTGTAGAGCCAGAGTCCATAAGCAGAGGGAAATGACTCGTCTAGCAGGACCAGGACAGGCCAATCCTGGAGAGGGAAGTGGGGCGGAGGTCCAGAAAGAGGAGGGAGTCCGGCATCAGTGGTCCGGCCCACGTCACTGGAACAGCAACATCTGTTACACTCCTCGAGAGGGTGATTGTTTATGTTGTATGTGAAGTGGGACTTCCTCAACCAGGTCCCAGTTTACAAGTGGTATTTACCAGTTCGAGTGGCGTTCCAGCACATTTTCAGTGGGAAGTGGGAAATATACCAGTTCCCTGTTGCCTGGAACGCATCGTTACTACCAAGTTAGACGCTTTGACACTGACAAGCTGCAACTGTAGTTAAATGATAAATGAACACGTTTATACAGCTCAGGTCAGTTAGCACTTTATAGCAGCAACCCTAGTATACTTCTGCCTTCTGTGTCCCTGTGAATGTGTGTAGATGTCCGCGCTCCTCCGGTGGTCAGCTCACGTCACGGTGCAGTTGAAAGATGGCATATGTCTGTGGCCTGGGAGGTGCAGTAAATATAAGCTTTTCAGAGAAGAACGCTCGATATTACAGATTGAAGCGAGGACTCAGTGGAGCAGAGTGTGTGATGGACGACTACAGGCTCTTTACCGACAGAGTTCCATCATCTCATCAGGGACCTGGGGCTGGCACGGATACAGTCGGACTACCGGACCTCCGTGTGGGAAACATGAGAACAACAGCTTTGGGATGTGGACTTAAGGAAGTACATTGTGTCAAATATAGATATAAAGGCATGGAAATGAATAAAGTGATCCAACGGTCCAAATATGTAAATACATCCAACAATTGTAACAGTAGCTGTGAGCTAAATGCTAATATGTTTTCGCAGCAGATGTTAAGCTACATCAATGATCTCCTTTTAAACTTGGTTGTAGCTCAAATTGTACAGAGTATCTTAGTATCTTAATAAGGTAACAAGAGGTTGTTATATTATTTGAATTAACCTTTACTCAAACATTTTTCATTTTCCACTGGGAGAAGTTCCAAAATTCACAGAGAAATAAAACAAGTGAAATAAAACATGAGAAATAACTGCGACACAAATTATGCAAAACCGTGCAGCTCGGAAATCTTAAAAGTTTTTGCAAGAATGTGACATAAAACAGACATTGACTTGACCAATTGTTTCATTCAAAGTGTATTGTTTTATTTTTATTTCCTACTTTTTATATTTGCTAAATTAATAATCTTGAGAAGTCCTCAGAGACGACTGTTGATGTGATTTTGGGCTATACAAAAATAAATTGATTTGATTTGATTTGACGGAAGTGTGTGCAGCAGCGTCTTCTCTGCTCTGATCACACAGGACAGTTCTGATGCTCCTAAAGCCCTGTTGGCATTTGGGCTGCAGTGTCAGGCTGCAGTTTGAGAATCTGTAAACCCGGCACCTGCAGTCTGAAGGCCCCTCACTGAAGCTCCACTGGAAACCACTGACTCAGGATTTGGACACAATTAATAAGAGACTAGTTATTAAAATCCACAGCAAATTTGTTCTGAAGTAAAGAGTGATTGCAGTATAGAATTTATTAACTAAACATAGCCCAGATTGCAGGAAGTTACATCTATTTTAGCCAAAATCTCCAGGGGGAGAAACCCTCTCACCCCCATATAATAATACCACTGTGCATTTATTTACTATGGTTTAAATTTGGTTTGTGCAACGAGCTGCAGTATAAACTCTAGCTGCTCACATAAAATGTTTCTTTTTAAATACATATACTTCTATGCATTTGTATTTATTTCTGCACAATATGGGAAAAATAATGCGCTTAAAGTTGCTCACAGCGTCTGATAGGGCTGCTCAGGGAGTTTGCATCTTTGCTCAGGCTTAAGAAAAATTAGAGGGAACATTGCCGTGAGGGTCTGGGATCAGAGCGCTGGGTTTCAATTTCGTGGGCGGCCTTTCCGAGCGCTGACTCAACCAATCACAGAAAACCCGGAAATTCCACCAAAACAGCGACACAATATTTTCGTAAACATGTAACGAGAGGATTTTTTCCGGCTGAAGCCTCTCAACACAGTTTGTGCTCAGGTTTTAAGGAATTAATACGTTCTTTGTTCAAAACTGAAGAACATGCCGATTCAGATACAAGCCACTTCCGACTTTTTAGTGTCACGTGTCAGAATGGCCGTGCTTGATTGGACCATCCTAACATTGGCCGAGGCTCCGATTTCAGACCCTTCTGCATCAAACAGAATGTAACAGAATGTAGGCGGGAAGGACTGGTCAAAGAAGAAAACGTCCCCACGTGGCTTCAACCAAAACAAGTGTCATTTTTACACTTTTTCATATCGTTTTGAATGTAAGGCGTAATACAAGTACACAAAACAGCTGTGAACTCGTGCTGAAAATAAGCTGTTTTTGCGTTGTGGTAAAAGTACGCCCTCTAGTGATACTGTGTTGGAATATCACATCTAAAACACACAAATATACAGGACATTGAAAAGAAAAACACCCGAACCCTGACTTACATCAACACCTTGTTACATTGAAATCTATTTTTACCAAAGGGCTGTAAATTCAAATGAAATATCAATATATTTCCCCCCCTGGTGGTCTATTCATGGTGTGTCTCTTCAAGGATGACGGCTGAAAATTTGGGCTCTTGGCCTCTGAGCAGTTTGTCAGCCCCGCTTTGAATAAAGTCAATAATGCACTTTGACAAAGATAGTCAATGCTCAACTTTTTGGGGTTATTATTTAAGTCTCTTACGTTAGCCGGCACCTGCCGGTCTTTGGCCGGTAAAATGTGCCGTTGACCGGAAAAAATAGACGTCCCCGGTCAGCTTGACCGGCAGAAATAATAGGCGAAAAAATAAAAAGTCGAAGAAAAATTAGGAATAATACATGATTTACTGTAGACTATTTCATGATAATTCCACATTAGTTTGTTCTGTGGTCAGTGCTGGCGCTGCTCAGGTTCAGAAACTAAACAAGGCTCGCGCTGATAGCCTACACGTGACCATGGCGCTGCTCGCAGATGATTGACAGGTGCTCAGAGAAACGAGCGCGTGCTCGTAGTGCTGCGTAGACCTGCTTTTTTTTATTCTCAGCTCAAAACAAAATGTTTTACTCGCGTGTGAATACAGTGGCTTAATACGCCAAGTGAAGAGAATTGGTGCATGTAATGAAAGTGCGTCGTTTATGAAGTGGAGAAAAAAAAAGAAAGTATAGAGGCAGACGGGGGAAGGCACGCGTCTCTCTTGAAGATTTGCTGATCAGCGTCAGCGAAACAGACGTGTTGCCACTGGAGACAAACAGGTACAACACTTTATACGTGAAGCCTATCATTAAAACCTCGCCTCTGAACTCAGAAATCTCCGGTTTAAAAGTGGGCTGCGTGGTCCCGATGCGCTCCGGGCTTTCGTCTCAGACACACGGGGGGTGATGCTCGCTTGGCCCGGGTCCAGCGCGTGCGTTGTCCCGGGCTCCTGGCTCAAACACACGTGGGATCACGCGGACTAATGCTCTGGTTCAGTCCGCAGACGGGCGCGAATCAAAGCGCTTGTCATCATTATGATAAGTAAAAGTTAAAGACACCTCATTAACAACGACCAATTTTCGCTTTAAAATAGATACTGTTATGCAGGCGAAAGCACGTATGTTACTGCCAAAATTCACGTGCTGTTGTTTGCATAAGACAATAATATGTGACCGATTGTTCTCCTAATTGACCGGAATTTCCAGACCCCGCCGGTCAAAGTGACCGGCATAAAAAAAGTCTAGCGTAACCTCTGCTGTTGGCTTTACATTTATGTGGTTATAGTCACGTAAATGTCTAAAACTTTGACGTATTTGTATTATTTATAGTAGAATAATAGTATTTAATTTGATTTCTCTAGTGTTTTAACAACTTCACCAAAAAGTTCCTTCTAACGTACATTTGTTTCGTTTAACGATCAGACAGCCTGCAGTGTGAGCCCAGTGTTAGACCCTCTTAGTGGACAGAGAAAGAGAAGCACAGCGAAGGACAGATCCACTCACACGACTCACGCAGATCCACTTCCAGATAGAGTTTGTAGAACCAGATACGCCGTGTGTCTGTGTTTGTTTGTGATCTCTAATCTGCGCTGGGACTAAACCTTTGTCCACTGCTCCACTTTCGACTCACATAAAACACGGTGTTTCTCTGCACAGATCAATATTCACACGTGTCCACTGTGGAGTTTCCACCTGAACGCACCGCTGCAGTGATTGTGTCTGTCACAGTGAACACACAAACAAACACAGCACATGGCTCAGACAAGGTGCACTTACACATGGGCAAAATATTATTAGAACCGTTTACTGGTAGCGAGATCATAATTCTGATTTGACCATAATTATAATCTGCTTTTCCAGAGAATTCCTCCGATCAGTGACTAAATCCAGCAGTCACTCACTTGTGTGTCATCACAAAACAATTGTTAATGCTTTTGGAGTAATAACTAAGAATAACAATGTTTAGACATAAAACTATGCTACAAATCAGTGTTTCAGTCATAAATAGATATAGTTTTTGAATAGAGGGGCGTCACTCCCCAATCGGAGTCACTTGATGAATTGGAGTCAATCATGCTAGTTGTTAGCTTGACTATATTTTCATTGTTTAAACTGCCAGAAACTGCTAAAAACATTGTTTTTCAGTTGTAACCTTAGATTGCCTCATATGAGATTAAAAAACGTCCGTTAAGAAAGTTTAATAACAACAAACGTAAAATCTCGTACTTTCTACACTTAACGTTGGTGACCTCAACATTTCTCTGCTCTGAGCTGTTTGCTTAAGTTTATTAACAGTTAAACTTTGTGTTTTCACAAACGTTAAGCTCATATGCAGGGACGTGCACAGAGATTTTGAAGGGCAGGTGCTCAAACCAGAAAAAAGGGCACTTTCCCATATCGAGGAGACTTAATTTTTAAATTCATAGAAGTATGCATATTTCAAAATAAAATTTTTGATGTGTGCAGTCAGAGTTCACTGCAGCTCCTTGCACAAACCAAGTTTAAACCAGAGTAAAGAAATGTACAGAGGTAATTGTTATTATATGGGGGGGTCAGGGGTCCTCCCCTGGAGATTTGGGCTAAAATAGATGCAATTTCCTGCAATCTGGGCTAATGTTTAGTTAACAAATCCTCTATTCAACCACTCTTTACTTCAGAACAAATGTAGCTCAAAATAGGATTAATTTCCCGTATTTTGGTGTATTTGTGGAATCTATTTGTTGACCTTCATCCACAGATTAAGAACAGCAAATTGAATTGGCAAATAGGCCTAACCTAGCCTTCATTCATACTGTGCCTCAAAGCCTAACATGCTCTCGTGATGTGGCTAAATGGAAGTTTTGAAAATACCAGGTATTTTACCATGAACCATTATACTATACAATACTGTAGCACAAGGGGAGGCAAATAGGTTTTCCTAAAGGGACTTGTGCAAGTGGTGGAGGACCAAACTGCAGTCACTGTGTAACAAATTCTCATTATTGCAGGAAGTTTTTTGTTAAATGTAGTCTTTTTAATACTATTTTAACCATTTGTTGTGATATGTATTAGTACAACAAGCAATGACACATGCTCCATAGCCAAGTCAATATACAGTATTAATTTAAAAAAATAATAAATATTAGTAACACTTAATCTCCACAATGTGCCCGGGGCCACATTGAAACAGTCCGACGGCTGCATCTGGCCCACAGGTCGCTGTTTACCCAGGCCTGCGGTAGCATAACACACTGAATGTTTTTGTTCACCTTTTGTTCAGTTGAGATTTTATTCTCTGTTGCACAAAAGATGCATAAGGCTAAAACAAACAATAGCTACAGTCTTAAAGACAAACAAATTCAAGGCTGAAATGGTTACAGTAAAGGTGTGTGGAATTTTAAACCACAGTGGGGCACTTTTTGCATCACCAACAGGCTGTTTTCAGCTTAAGTGAATAACTCAAGTTAAGAATGCTGGATTTATGAGTTAAATAAACATAAGTTCAACAAAATACAACTCCAGATATGTTTTTAATAAGGAAACAACATCAAAATATAGACATTAAAATAATGTCATATGGGCCCTTTAATCTCCATTCCATGACCCGAGTTTCTGGGCACAACTCGGCCTAGATCAAGCCAACTGTAAAAACAAGCCTCTCATAACGATCTCATACGGCAAAGATCCTAGAACAACAACACGAGAGGATATAGAATAGGAACAAAATGTAGGTTAAACACCAGGATTCAGAGGGAGGAAATATATTTGACAAGAAAACGTGGGTAGGGGCTGACGCAGCCGAGGCAAGGGGCCGCCAGCAGTCAAACTACATTTCTGCCTAAAACTTTTGCTTGCTTACTTACTTGTGCTCACTTCTTCTGGAAGTACGTGTGTTGTGCCGCTTTTACTAAAAGTCCGCGTATCTTTTCCCGAGCCGCGCCGCGCGCTCCGCCGCTGTATTTCATGCAGACGTAAAGTTTCATCAGCTGTTTTGCTCATAACTTTGTGAATACCAGACGGATTATCAAAATATAAAAACTGGCTAAAAGCTTAGGCTGTGTAGAACATCGTTATGAACTTCAAATGGTTCCTGCAGTTTATGATTCCACGCTATTTGCTGTTAAGGGGATGGAAAGGGAAGAACACAGGACGGAGCAGCGACAAACGAACGCACGTGAGCGAGGGAGAGAGAGAGAGAGCAGAGTGGAGCAAAGCAGCTGCATTATTATATGGTAGTAGGCCAGTTTAAAACATTTTACATCACTGCTGTCTTCATGAAGTAAAAAAATAAATAAACCGAGAATAAAAAAAAAAAAAAAAAAAAAAAAAAAAAAAGTTGACCAGAAGGGCACTTGAGCCAGAAGGGCAGGTGCTTGAGCACCACCAGGGCTCTATCTGTGCACGTCCCTGCTCATATGTAATCTAAAATAAGTACATTTAAAAAGTAAATGATAAATATAGCATATTCTATGTTGTTTGTCCTCGTAGGTGTTGCCGTAGTCAAACACTAAAGTTTATGCGCCTGCGTAGCTGCTTCTGGACATGCGCACATCGACTTTTGACTCTAATTCGGCACTGACTCTTATTGGGGAGTTTGAAGGGGTTTCCAGTCTCTAATAGACATAGGCCGTTACATCTGGTGGCGTAGTTGCCATAGTGACACAATTGTTTACTTCAAATGCAATGGACATCAGATGAGGGACTTTGGGCTAGTCCTGAAACAATCCTTAAAAAAAAAGTTCTCTTTTGTCATTATGTTGTAGATGCAGCGACATCTGTAACCGCAGGAAAAGTGCAGCTTCTGAACCAGGTTTTCATAAGGAAAAGTTGTAAAAGTGAGCGAACTGCGTGAACAGAAACTCCGCGCGCACACAGAGAGCGCTGTGCTCATGAGCCCGGGCAGATGCGCTGTGGGCGTTTATCAAAACCTGGTTCAAAAGCTGCACTTTTCCTGCTGTTACAGTCATCAGAGCGTCTACAGCAGATGACAAAAGAAAACGTATTATTATTATTATTATTTTTTTTTAACGATTACTTCAGGACTTCCCCAAAATCACTTAGTACCCATCGCATTTGGAGTAAACAACTGTGTCACTATGTCAACTACGCCCCCGGATGTAGCGACCTATGTCAATCTGAGACCGGAAGACGTTAGTGCATAAGTCGTATTAATAGGGCTGTAGTCGACCAAAGAAATTCTTGGTCGACTAAAAACATGTCCCATCGACCGATTAATGGACTAAAAAGGGGGCGTGGCAAAGGCTCTGAAGTTAAAAGTAGAGTTGTCAAAAATATTGCAAATCAACGCTAAGACTGTGTCGAATTAGAAACTTATTTGAACAAATACTGATAACATTAGCAGGACATACATTTGAACAAAATATCATCATTTCTGCAAAGAAAAAGAAAATCACATTTTCTGAAAAGTTTTTAAAAAATGAGTTTCAACAAAACTGGTTTGAAACTAAAATGTCAGTCCATTGTATAAAAATCTGACTGTCTTGAATGGACATTCTACTTCTCATTGTGGGATCAATAATCAAGTTTATTCCTTTGTATCAAAATCAGGTTGGAAATGTAATGCTGCGTTCACATCAGACAGCTTATTTGCGTCTAAATTCGTTACATTTCGCCGGTTATTTATGCTGTTGACGCCTCAATAAGCTTCTAAGCTGCTCTGACGTGCGTCAAGGCTTTGGTGGACAAAAAGACACTTTTAACACCCCAAAGCGCTTCGAGCTCCCACTTGTTTACAGGCTTTGTTTTGCTCGTAGACAGATCATGTTGAGAGAGAGAGACAGAGAGAGAGAGAGAGAGAGAGAGGCTTGTTGCATTTATAAAACGGAGCTTACCCGATCACACAACTTTCTCCTCCCCCAGACAGTGTCTTTTTACTGTCTCTGTCCTCGGCTCCTCCCGTTGTACAGCAGGTTTAAACACGGCACTGGGCATTTTTAATACATCCATGTGAGCGCGTTGTCAGTCCAGATCATGTCCCGTGTTTGCCGTGTCTCCAGATTTTCAAAACAACGAACGGCCAAGCCTTTGAAAAAAACCCCAAACAAGCCACCTTTCGTTAAAAAAGTTATTAAAACACTTCAGTAAACAGTCGTCCTTTCCTCTTGGTGTGACAGGGGAACAACATGTCATGTGTACGGGAGTGGAGTCTCTGATTGGCTGACGCCGGCTTCCAACGCGTCTGAAGATGGATTTTCCCAACTTCTGCGGCGGCCGCAGCTTCCAGCTTCTAACCAGTTTTCAGAAGCCAAAACGCGCGTCAACTGACGCCCCAGACGTCAATACGCGCGGAAAATTCGCTTGAACGCTCAAGACGCGGGTTTACATTGACTTAACATTGAAAATAGACGCAAATACGCCAAGACGCTGTCCGGTCTGAACGCAGCATTAGTATTGTGACAACACTAGGGCTGAAGTCGACCAAAGACGTGTCTCATCGACCGATTAATCGACCATAAAGGGGCGTGGCAAAAGCTCTGAAGCTATAAAGTATATAGCTTAAAATCAGCTTAAAAAAACAAAACAAAAAAGACAATCACAACAATTTCTACAGAAAATTAAGAGGAAACAGTGAATTTATTTCCAAGAAGGCTGATTAGACCAACAATTTGGTCCAACAAATCTTCACAAATCCTTATAATCTAAATAAACTAATTGGTCGACTAAAAAAAATCTTGGTTGACTAAGACTCTAACGACCGATTAATCAACTAAAAGACTAAAGGACTACAGCACTACGTATTAAGAATGAAAAAAGGACTAAAATTCATCTCTTTTATGACTTGAAGGATGAAGAGTTCTGGTTTGCTAATAAAGAGGTCGTGTGTTTGACTCCTGGGTCGAGCCAAGTCACCGTCTCACCATCTCTCTGGGTGGAGTTTGCATGTTCTCCCTGTGTCATTGTGGGTTTCATAAACATGTTTAGGTTCATTGGGCATCACTGTAATGTTCCCCTGTGAGTGAGTGAATGAGAGAGTGAATAGTGTCTGTCTGGTAGAAAATGAATGACAAAACGAGCAGCCCATAAACCATAACCTTCAAGATTCAGAAGAGACTTTGAAAAAAGAAGCCCAAAGTTATTATAAAGAAGTGGACTTGGCTGAGAGAAGTTAATGAAAAGAGTTTGTATTGTATTGATGCACTTTCTATTGTTAGCCTGTGGAGGAATTTCTCTAGGCTCATGTCTGTACGGGGATTATTTGTTTCTCTACAGAAGCGCGTGCACCTGGTCTGCAGAAAGAGCTGCCACTGATTGACACAAGCTGTAACAGCAACACTAACCAGAGCTGTTGTCAGCGAACTACAAGAGTTTATCACTGTGAGAAAACAAAAGTTATGCTGCTAAATTAACTTTAAAATTCATCTTTATGGCTTCATATTCAGGTGAAAACACAGTCTCAAGCTTCAGGAGACAGACGACCTGATCCAAACAGCTGCTCTTGTCCTGTTTGTTGTTTTTATCCAAGAAGTTTCCCCAGTCAACTAGATGGAGAGCGTCTCTTTCTGCAGGAGACTGAGCAGTGGAGCTGAAAGTGTCGTCCACAGATAATCCGTCTATAAAATCAAACAGAAGACTAAAAGACTATTCTCACTGTGCAGATGTTCTGTGTTTGTCATGATTGGAGGAGATTAACCACAAACACACACTGTTGTTTTTTATTGTCTTAATATATGACTACTGAAGGATAACACACCTTACATCTAAACTATCAGTGTTTATGTGTTTGCTCATATTGTCAAAAGGGACAGAGCCAGATTTAAATTGATTGATTTAATTTGTTGACGTATTAGATCCAAAGGTTTTTACTAAGGAAATCTTACATACCCTGTGTAAACTCGATCTGACAGAAAAGCTTCTAAATTAACATTTATAGTGCTTTTTTGGCTTAAATTGTGAATAAATCAGATTTAGACTGATAAAGTTACATTTCCTTCTGGTTTAGACGAAGACTGCAGTTTGCTGTGTGTATTTAGACACTGATCTGGTAAGGAAATATGTTTTAAGAAAACAGCTTTTGAAATTGTGTTCCATCGAATCTATGTTTAAATTCAATCAGAAAAGAAGCAGACTGGACCATTTAGTGTTCCATTTAAAAGAAGTTCAGTCTCTTTGACTTGAGCAGCTAACATCACAACAGTACAACAGTTAGTATTAACATAAAAAGTCTACTTTTGGTCAAAAACACATAAGTCGATGAAATATGATTAGGAAGAGTTGAGAAAATCAGACCAGAGGAGATGATAGCTTGACCTTTTAATGGCTTTTATTGTTTTTGCAGAATCACAAAAACACAACCATTTAGCAGGTTTATAACTGACATTTTTAAATATTGTTACACTATTAAGGGCCAACTGTGTTTCAATATAGACTAGTCTAAAAATAATTTTTGTGACAATGCAAATGAACTAAAATAATGTAAATCCATAGGTAGATATTCAAGCTGTGCTCAGACTAAAAGTAGCTCACAAGCTGAAAAAGGTTGGCCAGAATTTTGTTTGTGGAAACTTATTCATTTGACGGCCACAATAACCCTTACGAAACAAAAATATATTGCAATATACTACAATTTATATTGCAATACATTAGAAAATATATTTCAATATATGATAAAATGTCTCATATATTTTAACATATATGGCAATATATAAGTGGACAATATATTGCTATATAGTGAGTCATACACTGAGAAAAGTGATTCTGGACCATAATTTGTAATATTCTATAAGAATAAAAAGTACATATTTGAATAAACACTTTAAAGTACATTTGTGTCTGAAACTTATGTCTGAGTACATTTATGTCTGAAACGTCTTAAGTTTGTTGATACTTTAACTAGTGATGGAGTATCAATATGAAGTCTGATAAGTGGATATTGACTCTTTAAAATCCAGTATTGATGCTCATGCAAATATAATTCCATATGCAAATGTTAAATTATTGTGGTAATTTCCTCATTGTTATGTGTCAATCTCACATCAGCTTCAGCTAACTGTTCCTGCTGAATTGCTTGTTATTTTTTTAAATGCCTTCATCTGTAAGGATGTACTGGTATCAAACAAATACCCAAAAAATCCCCCAAAATACTAAGTATTTTATGTTTACCAAACCTACCCATCACTAACAAGTCCATACAATGCGCATCTATCAAGTTAAAAAGTCACTAAACGGTCAGAAAAAACTACAATCAAAAATACTCTTAGAGCAGGGCTATTCAACTATTTACAGCAAGCCAATGCTAGAGCACAATTTGTGGACCAGATCAAAACTGATCAGTGGGCATTTTAGTTGATTAAGTTGATTTAAAAGTACTACAGACTACTGAATACCAGATCTAATCAAGAAATGTGGCCCAGTCCCTGGCCCACTTTACTATGATGGGCCAGTCTTTTTTCCTTAGCATTATGTTGCTGTATCACCACTGTTCACTGTAAAGATACAGTGTTTCCCAGGCTTCTTCACATGTGGTCCAGTTCATGGCCCATTTTACCATGGTGGGCCACATCATATTGTTTAGCGGGCTGCATTTGGCCCGCGGGCCGCAATTTGTCCCGGTGCCTGGAGAGATGCGGGCGCGGGGGGAGCACGGGGCGTGTTCGCGGGGGCGTGTTCTTCTAGACGGTGTAAACATGGCGCGGACCTCGGCCAGGTCTGACTTCTTAGTGGAACAGACATTTGCTCTTGGATTATTCATTCCTCTTTTTCGGACCCGACGGGACATCGCGGAGCCGACGGCCCTGAGTGAAGCCTGGAGTCTGGACAGGCTGCTGGATGAAAGCCAAGTCTCCAAATTGACTGAAGAAGCCTCTAAAAGCTAATGCGCTAACACCGAGCTAATGCTAAAGCTAAAGCTACCAATGCCCTATATGTTTTGGATGGATCCGTTTGGTTACTTTCAGAGTTTATAGTGTAAAGTTACTAATGGACACAACAGGACAGTCTGCTGTGACACAGGAAGAACCTCCAGACACATGGACAAGCCCAGTGGACATTAGCTGTGGACATTTGCTAAGGACTTAGCTAACTTAGCTAACTGTGTGTCTGCTGTCTGAGTTGACTGTGTCTGACTTCATATCACTTTTAGTTTTGAAATAAACCTCTCAATTTGATTGTAGTAGATTGATGCACTGTTCAAAATATTTTGAAATAAAGGATGGAAATTGTCATAGTTTTACATATAATTTCATATAATGTAAGATGTGTTTATATTGCAAAGTATATTAAGTTTGAATGTATTTTGCATAATAAAGTATATTATGTCATATATTTATAATGCTTCTTACAATATATAATCTTATAGATTAGGAAATATATTTTAATATATAGAACAATATATATCTTGTATAATGTAAGATATATTTCAATATATAGAACATATATAATCTTATATAATATGAAATATATTTTAATATATAGTGCAATATATAATCTTGTATAATGTAAGATGTATTTTAATATATATAGCAATATATTCCAGAGTATATTTTATATCTATTCAATATACGAAAGTGGCAATAATTGCAGTATTTTCATATACTGAAATATATATTACTTTCATATAAAATATATTATTACAAAATATATATATCATATATTGCTATGAAAATCTCACAATATATGAATTATCATGAAATATATTGTCATTTAATATATTGAGAAATATATTTTTGTTCCGTAAGGGAAGCCCCTGCTTATGGACTCTGGCTCCACAAACATAAACTCTATAACTTTAGCCTTAGTTACATCTACAGCCTGTCCGTCCATGAGAGTGGATCCATTCTTCACTGTGGTTCTCCTCCAGGTTTCTCTTTTTCCCTTAGGGTTTTTTTTTTTAGTTTTCCTTGCCGAGAAAGAGGGTCTAAAGACAGAAGGAGGTCTAAGGACAGAAGGAGGGTCTAAGAACAGAAGGAGGGTCTAAGGACAGAAGGAGAGTCTAAGGACAGAAGGAGGGTCTAAGGACAGAAGGAGGGTCTAAGGACAGAAGGAGAGTCTAAGGACAGAAGGAAAGGGTCTAAGGACAGAAGGAGGGTCTAAGGACAGAAGGAGGGTCTAAGGACAGAAGGAGGTCTTAAGGACAGAAGGAGGGTCTAAGGACAGAAGGAGGGACTAAGGACTAAGGACAGAAGGAGGGTCTAAGGACAGAAGGAGAGTCTAAGAACAGAAGGAGGGTCTAAGGACAGAAGGAGGGTCTAAGGACAGAAGGAGGGTCTAAGGACAGAAGGAGGGTCTAAGGACAGAAGGAGGGTCTAAGGACAGAAGGAGGGTCTAAGGACAGAAGGAGGGTCTAAGGACAGAGGATGCTCTGGACAATCATTCATCTGCTCTACTAATAATCTGCTTTGACATGCTTGATCAATGTTTCATTGAATATGTATTGTTTTATTTTGATTTTAATAATCTTGGGAAGTCCTCAGAGACGACTGTTGTTGTGATTTTGGGCTATACAAAAATAAATTGATTTGATCTGACAATACTGTGTGAGTGTAACAGCTCCTGACCTCTCCTGTGACCTTTGTAACCTGGAGTTTCATCATTGTTGTTGTTGTTTCACTTTTATAAAAGAAAACACTCTGCGCTAGATCACATGACACACACACACTGTTCTCTGTTCTTCTGACACATGATGAAACTGTCAAACGTCCTTATGTCTGTGGTCTGATCTGTTTTTGACTAAAGTCTAAACACATGTAAAAAAAAAAAAAAAAAATTCTCACTTCGCCCCCAACCTCTACATTTAAGTTATCCCATCACAAAGCCAGAGAACTCAGCTCGCCAGTTGGTCCTTGTTTTCTCTCCTTGACCGCTCCTTGTCTTATCCTGCCTACACAGAAAATCCACACCAGAACGCTGAAACAAGCTTCCAGTTTTCACATACCATACAATTATCACGCCTCAGTGTACATCGACCGTCTATGATTCACTACAACGGTATGCGCCCTCGTAGTGATCCGTTAAGGATTCATTAAACCTACTTGCCTAACTCTAATATCAATACTGGTTCACCTTGATCATTTAACAGTTGTTATATTAACAGTCTCCTCTCCTCTAGCTCCGCCTACTCGTTGACCCCTACAAAACGACTGCCTGCAACACCATCATAGACATCCACACCCCCACTCCCTTGATCCTAGCGGAATTCCCAGTCCGTTGCCAGCCTTTTCAAAATACAAACCACCGTTCCTCAATGCTTCCACACCTACCTGTACGTCCTTTTGAGTCCTTCCTTCAGCGTCGACTTACACCCCCCCCTCACCCCCGGCCTCTCACGATAGCAGTCTTCGAGCCAATCCGACACCCAAGACTATCATTTTCTATCCCGCGCCCCCCCTCCCGAGCAACATCTAACATTGCCCCTTCCGTCATTCACTAGCATAACCCTGCATGTCCAAGGCATCTCCCCCAGCTGAAGACTTTCTCACCTCGGGCCATCCCCACCAACCCTGTTCCGATCTCCCCCCCCGACTCCCATCAATCCCAGCCTCTCCCCTGTCCCCCGCGACAACTCGCAACATCCCTTGCACTCCGCCCTGTTCGCTGCTTACCAGATTCTCGTTCAGTTCCCGTACCGACCCCACCACCACCCCAATTCTACTCCGTACATTCTAGTTCCTCTTTCTTGTTCCTGTGTCTTTCCTTCCACAGCCACGATTTTCAAGACTACCTGTACTTGTTTACTAGCCTTCCAGACGGCTTGCCTGCCGACGCCCCCTCTCCACTCGCGCCTCTCCCGCATTCAACCCCGGAATCTCGGCCCATCCGCATCCCGACTGACACGTCTAGTCACTCCTCAGCCTCAGTGTACTGTCCAAATACTCAATGCCTCGATGTTATCCCCCGGCCCCACGCCCCCCACTCACGACGCCCTCGCTCTCCCCCACCGACAGGTGCTCACCAACCCCCGACACTTGGCCTACATTTGCCCGCTCATCCGCTTTCAATGTTACACCGTCAATGTTACCAACCGCTCTTTGAGCGTCCCAGTTCAAGCGACACTTATTCCTGCGCGCGTAATTTCCGTCTTGGCGGCCGGTCCCACGCCCCTCTGACGTGCCGTTTTGGCCTTTCTGAAAACTGATTAGAAGCTGGCACAAGCGTGCGCACCTGGCACGCGATACGATCAGTATTCGCGCACATAATTCCACTCTTGCAGAGCCAGCCGTTGGCGAAGCCGTCTGCCACGCGAGCGCCGTCCAGCCAATGCAGAGACTCCACATCCCGCTAACCATCTGACATTGTCTTTTCACGCTGTGACCCAAGGCCGAAACACCAAGGCAACCGGACTGTTTACTGAAGTCTTTTAACTAATTTTTTAACACAAGGCTGGCTTGTCTTGGGGCTTGTCTTTCAAGACTTTGGACCCGTTGCTGCGTTTGTTTTGAAAATCTGCGAAGATCACGAACAAACACGCGACCCGATGATCTCGCCACCCCCTCGACAGACCCACCCCGACAGCTCCTCCGTGGATGTTACTCTACACCCCAACCATCGCCGGCAACGCCACTCGCACTGCGCCCGGCCGTCTCCTCCCGGAACCCAAACCCNTGTTTTTGGGGGCAGAGCTGCACCAAAAACACATAACCATTTTAAGGCCAGGCTTTATCACACTCTGCACGACTGATTTTTCTTTAATGGCTTTTATGTTTTTGCAATTCACCTTGGCACAGGTTTGCAAACGGTCATATTAACTGAAATTTTGTTACATTATTGGAACTGTTTCAATATAGACTAGTCTAAAATAATTTTTTTGTGACAATGCAAATGACTAAAATAATGTAAATCCATAGTAAGATATTCAAGCTGTGCTCAGACTAAAAGTAGCTCACAAGCTGAAAAAGGTTGGCCAGAATTTTGTTTGTGGAAACTTATTCATTTGACGGCCACAATAACCCTTACGAAAAAAAATATTGCAATATATAACAATTTATATTGCAATACATTAGAAAATATATTTCAATATATGATAAAATTTCTCATATATTTTAACATATATGGCAATATATAAGTGACAATATATTGCTATATAGTGAGTCATACACTGAGAAAAGTGATTCTGGACCATAATTTGTAATATTCTATAAGAATAAAAAGTACATATTTGAATAAACACTTTAAAGTACATTTGTGTCTGAAACTTATGTCTGAGTACATTTATGTCTGAAACGTCTTAAGTTTGTTGATACTTTAACTAGTGATGGAGTATCAAATTGAAGTACTGATAAGTGGATATTGACTCTTTTAAAATCCCAGTATTGATGCTCATGCAAATATAATTCCCATATGCAAATGTTAAATTATTTGTGGTAATTTCCTCATTGTTGTGTGTCAATCTCACATCAGCTTCAGCTAACTGTTCCTGCTGAATTGTTTGTTATTTTTTTAAATGCCTTCATCTGTAAGGATGTACTGGTATCAAACAAATACCCAAAAATCCCCCCCAAAATACTAAGTATTTTATGTTTACCAAACCTACCCATCACTAACAAGTCCATACAATGCGCATCTATCAAGTTAAAAAGTCACTAAACGGTCAGAAAAAACTACAATCAAAAATACTCTTAGAGGCAGGGCTATTCAACTATTTACAGCAAGCCAATGCTAGAGCACAATTTGTGGACCAGATCAAAACTGATCAGTGGGCATTTTAGTTGATTAAGTTGATTTAAAAGTATACAGGCTACTGAATACCAGATCTAATCAAGAAATGTGGCCCAGTCCCTGGCCCACTTTACTATGATGGGCCAGTCTTTTTTCCTTAGCATTATGTTGCTGTATCCACCACTGTTCACTGTAAAGATACAGTGTTTCCCAGGCTTCTTCACAATGTGGTCCAGTTCATGGCCCATTTTACCATGGTGGGCCACATCATATTGTTTAGCGGGCGCATTTGGCCCGCGGGCCGCAATTTGTCCCGGTGCCTGGAGAGATGCGGGCGGGGGGAGCGGGGCGTGTTCGCGGGGGCGTGTTCTTCTAGAACGGTGTAAACATGGCGCGGACCTCGGCCAGGTCTGACTTCTTAGTGGAACAGACATTTGCTCTTGGATTATTCATTCCTCTTTTTCGGACCCGACGGGACATCGCGGAGCCGACGGTCCTGAGTGAAGCCTGGAGTCTGGACAGGCCGCTGGATGAAAGCCAAGTCTCCAAATTGACTGAAGCAGCCTCTAAAAGCTAATGCGCTAACACCGAGCTAATGCTAAAGCTAAAGCTACCAATGCCCTATATGTTTTTGGATGGATCCGTTTGGTTACTTTCAGAAGTTTATAGTGTAAAGTTACTAATGGACACAACAGGACAGTCTGCTGTGACACAGGAAGAACCTCCAGACACATGGACAAGCCCAGTGGACATTAGCTGTGGACATTTGCTAAGGACTTAGCTAACTTAGCTAACTGTGTGTCTGCTGTCTGAGTTGGACTGTGTCTGACTTCATATCACTTTTAGTTTTGAAATAAACCTCTCAATTTGATTGTAGTAGATTGATGCACTGTTCAAAATATTTTGAAATAAAGGATGAAATTGTCATAGTTTTACATATAATTTCATATAATGTAAGATGTGTTTATATTGCAAAGTATATTAAGTTTGAATGTATTTTGCATAATAAAGTATATTATGTCATATATTTATAATGCTTCTTACAATATATAATCTTATAGATTAGGAAATATATTTTAATATATAGAACAATATATTATCTTGTATAATGTAAGATATATTTCAATATATAGAACATATATAATCTTATATAATATGAAATATATTTTAATATATAGTGCAATATATAATCTTGTATAATGTAAGATGTATTTTAATATATATAGCAATATATTCCAGAGTATATTTTTATATCTATTCAATATACGAAAGTGGCAATAATTGCAGTATTTTCATATACTGAAATATATATTACTTCCATATAAAATATATTATTACAAAATATATATTATCATATATTGCTATGAAAATCTCACAATATATGAATTATCATGAAATATATTGTCATTTAATATATTGAGAAATATATTTTTGTTCCGTAAGGGAAGCCCCTGCTTATGGACTCTGGCTCCACAAACATAAACTCTATAACTTTAGCCTTAGTTACATCTACAGCCTGTCCGTCCATGAGAGTGGATCCATTCTTCACTGTGGTTCTCCTCCAGGTTTCTCTTTTTCCCTTAGGGTTTTTTTTTTTAGTTTTTCCTTGCCGAGAAAGAGGGTCTAAAGACAGAAGGAGGGTCTAAGGACAGAAGGAGGGTCTAAGAACAGAAGGAGGGTCTAAGGACAGAAGGAGAGTCTAAGGACAGAAGGAGGGTCTAAAAACAGAAGGAGGGTCTAAGGACAGAAGGAGAGTCTAAGGACAGAAGGAGGGTCTAAGGACAGAAGGAGGGTCTAAGGACAGAAGGAGGGTCTAAGGACAGAAGGAGGGTCTAAGGACAGAAGGAGAGTCTTAAGGACAGAAGGAGGGTCTAAGGACAGAAGGAGGGACTAAGGACAGAAGGAGGGTCTAAGGACAGAAGGAGGGTCTAAGGACAGAAGGAGAGTCTAAGAACAGAAGGAGGGTCTAAGGACAGAAGGAGGTCTAAGGACAGAAGGAGGGTCTAAGGACAGAAGGAGGGTCTAAGGACAGAAGGAGGGTCTAAGGACAGAAGGAGGGTCTAAGGACAGAAGGAGGGTCTAAGGACAGAGGATGCTCTGGACAATCATTCATCTGCTCTACTAATAATCTGCTTTGACATGCTTGATCAAATGTTTCATTGAATATGTATTGTTTTATTTTGATTTTAATAATCTTGGGAAGTCCTCAGAGACGACTGTGTTGTGATTTTGGGCTATACAAAAATAAATTGATTTGATCTGACAATACTGTGTGAGTGTAACAGCTCCTGACCTCTCCTGTGACCTTTGTAAACCTGGAGTTTCATCATTGTTGTTGTTGTTTCACTTTTATAAAAGAAAACACTCTGCGCTAGATCACATGACACACACACACTGTTCTCTGTTCTTCTGACACATGATGAAACTGTCAAACGTCCTTATGTCTGTGGTCTGATCTGTTTTTGACTAAAGTCTAAACACATGTAAAAAAAAAAAAAAAAAATCTCCTTGCCCAATCTAATTAGTATCCCATCACAAAAGGAGAATCAGCTGCAGTGTCTTTTTTCTCTTTGACGCTTTTGTCTATTCTAACAGCTCACACAGAATCTGAAACAGCTTCAGTTTTTCCACACTAAATTATCAGCTCAGGCTAAATGAAGTTTGATATAAAGGTATGGGTATCGTTAAGGATTTATTAATATTGTAACTCTTATCAATACTGCTTATTGATATTAACAGTTATATTAACAGTTCTCTTATCGCTACTTTGACCTACAAAAGATGCAAACATATAAATAACACTTTGATTAGGATATAGTGTTGCCAGCTTCAAAATACAACACGTTCCAATGTAGTGCTGTAGTCCTTTAGTCTTTTAGTCGATTAATCGGTCGATAGAGTCTTAGTCGACCAAGATTTTTTTTAGTCGACCAATTAGTTTATTTAGATTGTAAGGATTTGTGAAGATTTGTTGGACCAAATTGTTGGTCTAATCAGCCTTCTTGGAAATAAATTCACTGTTTCCTCTTAATTTTCTGTAGAAATTGTTGTCATTGTCTTTTTTGTTTTGTTTTTTTAAGCAGATTTTAAGCTATATACTTTATAGCTTCAGAGCTTTTGCCACGCCCCTTTATGGTCGATTAATCGGTCGATGAGACACGTCTTTGGTCGACTTCAGCCCTAGTGTTGTCACAATACTAATGCTGCGTTCAGACCGGACAGCGTCTTGGCGTATTTGCGTCCATGTTCAATGTTAAGTCAATGTAAACCTGCGTCTTGAGCGTTCAAGCGAATTTTCCGCGCGTATTGACGTCTGGGGCGTCAGTTGACGTGCGTTTTGGCTTCTGAAAACTGATTAGAAGCTGGAAGCTGCGGCGGCCGCAGAAGTTGGGAAAATCCATCTTCAGACACGTTGGAAGCCGGCGTCAGCCAATCAGAGACTCCACTCCCGTACACATGACATGTTGTTTCCCTGTCACACCAAGGGGAAAGGACGACTGTTTACTGAAGTCTTTTAATAACTTTTTTAACAAAAGGTGGCTTGTTTGGGGGCTTTTTTCAAAGACTTGGCCGTTCGTTGTTTGAAAATCTGGAGACACGACAAACACAGGACATGATCTGGACTGACAACGCGCTCTCGTGGATGTATTAAAAATGCCCGGTGCCGTGTTTAAACCTGCTGTACAACGGGAGGAGCCGAGGAGGACGGAGACAGCAAAAAGACACTGTCTGGAGGGAGGAGAAAGTTGTGTGATCGGTAAGCTCCGTTTTATAAATGCAACAAGCCTCTCTCTCTCTCTCTCTCTCTCTCTCTCTCCCCCCCAACGTGGTCTGTCTACGAGCAAAACAAAGCCTGTAAACAAGCGAGAGCTGGAAGCGCTTTGGGGTGTTAAAAGTGTCTTTTTGTCCACCAAAGCCTTGACGCGCGTCAGAGCAGCTTAGAAGCTTACTGAGGCGTCAACAGCATAAATAACCCGCGAAATTTTACGCGCGTTTAGGCGAATTTAGACGCAAATAAGCTGTCCGGTGTGAACGCAGCATTACATTTCCAACCTGATTTTGATACAAAGGAATAAACTTGATTCTTGATCCCACAATGAGAAGTAGAATGTCCTTTCAAGAAAGTCAGATTTTTATACAATGGACTGACATTTTAGTTTCAAACCAGTTTTGTTGAAACTCATTATTTTAAAACTTTTCAGAAATGTGATTTTCTTTTTCTTTGCAGAAATGATCAGATTTTGTTCAAATTTATGTCCTGCTACTGTTATCAGTATTTGTTCAATAAGTTTCTAATTCGACACAGTCTTAGCGTTGATTTGCAATATTTTTGTCAACTCTACTTTTAACTTCAGAGCCTTTGCCACGCCCCCTTTGTAGTCGATTAATCGGTCGATGGGACATGTTTTTAGTCGACCAAGAATTTCTATGGTCGACTACAGCCCTATTCCAATGCTGAGCCCACTGTGCTTATTCCACATGTGACCTGCACAGCCAATCCGTGTGGTGGAAAAAGTTTGTGTATTTATAACATAAGTTACCCGATTACATTAGGACCGATAAACACACTGATAACCCTGGAGCTTATCGATCCAGTGAACTGTCAACACCACATCTCAGTACTCATTCTTTTCCACCAGCAGCCTTACTCTTCTCACAGACCGAAGTGTCCCTGAAAGTCTTTGCTGTTTGTTTGGCTCCATCATCAGCCACAATCGAGTCCTAAATGAATGAGTTTGAGTGAAAAACAGCAAGGACGAAGGGTGAGAAGTGTAATTCTGCTGCAGAAGGGGAAAAGCAGCTTCAGATAGAACCAACATTGAAGGAGACACAAAATGCACTTTTAGTGATCGTGTTTCCTCATCAGAATCATACCTAATCTTCTCCTTTTGAGCCTCAGAAAACACACTTTTGTAAGAACATAGATGTGGATCACCTTTTGACTGTTTCTACTTCAAATCACAATAAGTACAACTGCATCCTGTCTTTAGGCTCACACTGCCTCCTGTCCGGCCACCAGAGGCTTTCTGTTTGTTGAGACACTCACCTGGCAACATGTCTGCTCCAGTGAGCTACAAACGTGTGCTCCAGTTGTTTGATCATTCACTTTTCCGCTTTGCAGGAATGTTCCAGAGTCCTTTTTGGTTAAGTTGGTGAAGTAACTTGCACTGCCAACAGTTGTCAGGGCGTTTACATGGAGGCCAGGAAAACCAGATAACCAGCCTAGTCTGATTTAAACCAGTTTTCCAAAGCCCATGTAAACCTGGGCAGACCTATTGAGGAGCTGTAAACCGGTTTTCGGAAAAACAGTTGGCGTACGTGGTCCCGACCGATTGTAGTCTGATTTCAGACTCATGTAAACAGACAAGCGGTCTGCAGCTGGACAAATGTAACTGAGCAGCTCACAACCACTGCCCACTGCACATTCAGCATGAAAGTTAACTATTTACAACAAAAACCTCCCAACACAAAGTGGCAAACGCAGCCACATGTTTAACTACATGTTTTAACACAGTCTTACATGTTTGAAATAGTCCTACATGTTTCAAAAAGAGGAATGTGTAATTTCACAAACAATATTACAAACAATTATTATTAATAAACAATGTTTAGGTAAATCAACATAACACAATCTGAATCATGCAGTAGTGAATCTGATACAAGTCTCTCCAGGGTAATGGGTTTACTCTCTCACATGTAAACAGGAGCAACACTGATCTAACCGGTTTGAGGGGAAAACCAAATAGAGTCTGGTTTTCTAGCCTAGTCTGATTTGACTGATTTTGTACAGTGCTTCCTCTTGACCGCTTCTCCCTCGAAAAACAGATTCACCTCAAGGGACTTCCTGGTCAGATAAAGGTTAAATAAATACAAATAGAAAGGGCAACTGGTTTGGAACCAAATGATCTAAATGTAAAGTGTGTTTACAGTAAAAACAAATCAATGATGTGTATCAGATGTGCACCGAATGAGCTGATGTTTGAGCAAAGGTCAGTGATGATGTCCCGGGAGTGACCTTTACCTCAGACAGGACTCTGCTACAAGAGCAGGACACACTGCACTAGAAAAAAAAAATCCTTAAAACAAAGCAAGAGCCAGTTGAGGGTGTAACCTTTGGGCCCCCTAAGCAAAAATCAGCTTCGGACCCAACAAACCTTAATCAGACAAAACAAAACAGCATTTAATTTGACTTATTTTATTACAATTTCTAAATATAAACATCAGCAGACAAAAATAGGCTTAATAATAATAAAATAAAGAGATAATGTAAGATCCTTCTCCAGAAACGTTTAAATAAATCAGATGCATTTGCAGTGAATTTGGAGCAGGCTGTTTTAGACCAACACATCTTTTACACTAGATTAATATAGGATTACACTTCTCCTGACTTGGCCGTAGTGCCTCAGCCTCTGCTCCCTCTTCACACTGACACTGTAACAGCTGCATCATCACACTTACTGACAGAAATACGAAATCTGAAACTTTTTCAGGACAAAAGCCCCATGTTTTATGTGAATTCTAAAAGAATTCAACAGAAATGTGCAGAAATCCGTTGTAAGTTTCACAATAATATCTGTAGGGATTTTGAGTTGATGTCACTTTCCGCTCAACTGCACATGTATTATGCAGAAAGAGCTCCTCTACATCTGTTTACATGGGGAAAATTCTTTAAAGTGAGGCTAAACACACGTTCAGAGACTAACTCCGCCACAACTGAACCTCAAACAGGCTCGCAAAAGTGGGAGATGCCCGGAGGCTTTTGAAGAGACGCCCAGTGGGTGTGAACAGACATTGATTGACGGCACCAAATATGAACAGTGAGCTTGGCAAATGATGTGACGGAGCAGTCCGGGTCCTGACCACTGACAGTCTATCTGAGGAAGCTGTACAGCACTAAGTCTTTGCTTAGGCTACTTGCACGTCAAGATTTTTTTAACTTTACAAAACATAATCTATTAAACCTTTGCTTTAGTCTACATAGGCACATGAGCTTATGATAGGAGTATTTTCTAAAAATGAAAACGAAAAACGACAATGAAAAACATTCCGTTGATATAGGAATCGAACCAGTGCATCGTTGCACAAGTAGCTGCACATCGCACCACTTGCTCAACAAGCTGAGCCAAATGACGGCTGATACCAATGTGCAGCGAGTGATCGCTTTACAACTCCTCCGCAGTGGTGTCAGGGGGAGGAGTTTATTTATTCCCTCTGGTCGGCTCGTCTGCCGCGTCAAGTCACTGTGACGTCAGAGGGAACTGAAAATGCACTGACAGCGTTTGCCCTGCGTGGCAGTACAGCCGTGGTTTTCCACACATAACTGCAAAATGAGCGAGTTTGCACAAAAATGTCCAAAAAAGGCCTGGAAACAGTAGATAATTCATTTTTGACCCCATATACACAGTCTGACAGTGAAAAAAAGTTGATTCTGAGTTTAGTTTCTCTTTAAATCAAACAACGAAACAGAATGAGAGCAGCTGTTTGGATCCGGTCTGAACTGGTCATCGTTTTCCACACCACATGTGGAACTAGTCCTGCTGTGTAAAGTTGTCACAAAGTTGTAGCGCAAGTCTTGACAGCCAGAACTGACCAATCAGAGCAGAGGATGTGTGGACATGGTGTGACGCAGCAGCACAACTCCACGGCTCTCACACTTTAGTCCTGCTTTCATTGTGCTTCATCCTTTAGAGAAATAGCTGCATGTCTGTGGGAAATCCTGCGTAGTCTATGCACATACAAGTTCATTTTCCAGTTTGGCTCTTTGTGCAGCCAATTTGACGTTTGAAGAAAAGAAACGGAGCGGCTCTTTGGTGCCAATGCCGAGTGAATAAAAGTGAATAAAAAGTGACTTTATAAGTTGTGTTGGAACAGAGAGATTTCAGACAACCGTGGAAGTGTGTGAGGATAAACATGAGATCTAAAAGTTTCTTTAAAGGTTTTTTGAGACAAAGCTAAAATAATCTTGACAGTTAGCCTGGTCCTGGTCGTTAGTGGAACGGAAATGGAGATTTCATAAGCCTAGATTGGCCAAACAAGCCAGGCTTTAGCTTTAGCTGGCTTCATGAAATTCCCTCTATATTTATATGTACAGCCCAAACCAGAGAGTGAAACCAACCGGCCAGATCACAGAGATGAACTGACAGAAACTCAAAAAACTGTCTGCGCTCAGAAGGCAGGGCCAAACACAACTTGTCTAATCTGTGTATTGAAAGGTCTTATACGTCAAAAACAAAACAAAACAACTCAGATTTGAACAAGTATGTTTGTCTCATATAAGATTCTTGAAGATCTGTTTTTTTCTAGTGTATGCTTGCTCCTCTTTAGACTGCTCTGAGCAACCAGTGGAGCAAGACTTTGATTCTCCCCATTGGAAAAAAATCAGGCACTGTCACGATCCCACCGCTCCACTGGGACGTTCACTATTCAGCTACACCTGTACTGCAAAATAACAGGTTTCTACTGAGGAAGGGGCGATTCAGGTCTGGTCTTGATGCATTTGTCACAGTTCTAATCAGGACTGTGCAATATTGTGATCAAAACTGACTCGTGAGCTCATCTCTGTGACAATCTGCTCTTCTCAATAAATCGTCATATTGAAATGTCTCTATTTAATGCATTTAAACACATGCTATCAGCCTCAGAGTTGCCATGTTCACTTCGTTATAGTGACTTCAGGCTTTTTAATTGATGAATGTGAGCAAATGTCAAAATGTTTTGCAGATTATCCTGTCTAAAAGTTTTTAGTTTTTTTTTTAGAAATTGATAGAAACATGTTTTTTGGAGACGCAGTGTTCTATCCATCCATTTTTGTCTGATTTATTTGGAGTCTGGTCGCGGAGGCTGCTGCCGAGCGAGGACCCCTAGACTTCCCACACACTTCCTCCAGCTCTTCTGGGAGGACACCAATGCATTCCTACGACAGGCTAGAGCAGGGGTCTCAGACTCAACTGGAGTTGGGGCCAAAATAATCAAAGTCAGACTTGGTCGAGGGCCACATTTGAAATTACAGGACTGACTATGTTATATTCTATAGAAATAAACATTTATGTAAAGCCTAAAGTAGCACATATTCTAATATGTCCACATCCATAGTTTTACAATTTATATCACACACACACAAGTGATAAAGTAAATAAAAGTGGGAAAGGTCCAGCAGTTCTTCCAGGAACATCTTGGACAAATTGCAAGTAATTTGCTGTATTCTGGAGCATTTTTAAAGTTTTAAAGTGACATTTCAAAGATATATTTGATTGGTGGGCCAGTATTAATAATAATCAGAAATCATCCTGGGGCCACATGAAATCTGGAGGGCCTCATTTGGCTCTTGGGACGCCAGGTCTAGAGACATAGGGACTCATTCATGAAATTGTGCGTAACTTCCACTTTAAGAAGCTGCAGAGAGAACTGTACGCTAGTTCATAACAAACTCCTTCTTAACAGAAGACCGTCCTGTGGGGGTTAGAACACAGAGGCTGCTGCAGGTTTGTTCTTTTAAAGCATAAGTCATGACTTTTTTGTTTCTAAAATCATTTTATAAACAATAATTTGTAAAAATACATAACCTCCAATCATGTAGGAACTACAATTTTTGACTGAATTATGTAAGAAATAAAATTCTGAAGCTGTAGATTTTTTGTTCTTACGAGTGCTCCTGAGTGTTCTTAGGATTTGTTCTTGCAGACCAACATTCTCCGTTTATGAATTCAAAAAAATGTTCGCAAGAAGGCCTTATAAGAACACATTTTTTTGGAAGATGAATGAAGCTTAATGTTCCTCCAGCATGTCCTGGGTCTTTCGCAAGATCTCCTCTAGTGAGAAATGGGAGGGCATGTTTTTTATTATTATTTTTTTGTTAAGATGGCTTTACTGACTAATATGATTTATTTGACTTGCTTGGAAGTGTTTCGAGGTGGTTTCTGCTTCATTTCAACGATTGTTCTATTTCAAGCCAACATATTTGCCAACGGAGTAAGACATTTTTCTCTCCATTGGCAAAATCACTCTAAAATCTCCTGTTAACAGTAGAAATTTCTTGAAAAAGTACATTCTTTTTGCAGTGTGCATGTGTGTGTTTGAGATTCAGCCCGTCCTGATTCTCCTCCCACAAGAACGCTGCCATTGAAGGAGAGTTTGTAAACACAACATTTGAACTCTACAGCGGGGTTACAACCTTTTCCTCTGAAGAGCTGCTTTTACTAAACGGACGGGGCTGGGAGCGTCTTCTTTTATTAGGTGCAAATCATTTTATTATAAACTTGACTAAAACCAGAATGAACCAGGACTAAAACTGGACTAGACAGAACTAAACCAGGACTAAACCTGGACTAAACCCAGAGAAAAAACAGGATCAGATCAGGACTAAAACCAGTCTAAACAATGGCGAAATCAAGACTTTCACGACTAAAGTTGGTCTAAATTAGGACTGCCGGGACTCAAAGTGGACAAAAGCAGAACTATCAGGACTAAAGTTGGACTAAAACTAAGACTAAACCAGGACTAATCTAGGACTAAGCTTGGACTAAAACCAGGACTAGATCAAGATTAAAACTGGTCTAAACAATGGCTAGACCAAGACTATTGGGACTAAAGTTGTTCTAATCCAGGACAATCAGGACTAAAACAGGACTAAACCAGGACTAGATCAGAACTGAAACTGGACTAAGCCAGGACTCTCTGGACTCAAATTAGACTAAAGAAGAACTATCGGGACTAAAGCTGGACTAAACCAGGACTAAAACTGGACCAAACCAGAACTAGAAAAGCCTAAATCAGGACTAGATCAGGACTAAAATTGACCTAAACCAAGACTAGACCAGGACTTTACCAGGACAAAGACTGGCCTAAACCAAGACCAGGACTAAAACTAGACAAAAAATGGACTAAACTAAGATTAAATCAGGTTAAAGCTAGAAAAGACTAAACTGGACTAGCCCTGAAAGCCTGAAAGTGGACTAAACCGGGACTATCAGGACTAAAACTGACATGAAACAGTGTCTTAAAACAAAAAAGTTTCAAGTAGCTCTGGTCTGGTTGAAGTATTTCTGCTTTTTCAGCGTGTGTGTTTTACCGTGTGTGAAAGAAAAAGCTCCGTGGTGAAATCCCGAGCGTGCCGGCGCAGGAGTCTTGTTTGTGTAAATCCGGGCGCTGCGGTGGAGGAGTTATTATCAGCAGCAGCAGATTGTGTTGGGAGAATTGATTGTGTCAGATCAGAGCGCCGTGGCGTGTCCACGCTCATTGGAAATCAACAAAACACAGCGCAGGCCGTGTTATTAGCCCCATTCGGTATGCAGCTGAGGCCGGGGACTGTGGGCTCCTCTCAGTGTGGTGCAGCGGGATGAAGGAGGACTCCAGTCTGTAAATATGGACCATCAGTAGTCTGTCTGTAACATGGTATTACTTTGTCTAGAATGTGCAAAAAGGTGAGCCAAAGGAACAGTCAAACACAAAGAGCCATATTCTGCCCCCAGTTTGGATTAGCGCGTAGAGATGTTTTAGCTCCAGAAATCAACACGTGGCACAAATGTGCTGTTTTACTTGATCCCAATTCATTTAGTGAACCTTATGACACATCTGCAGAACATGACAGTGGAGCAGTGCAAGTTTACAGAAAAATATGAAGATTTTGTTTGCTATCTATTCTAATTTTGTTTTGTAATTAGTTAGCAGGTTTTAAATTATAATATCAGTATCTATATTTGTCAAAAACTTATTCCGTCTGGGCTTCAGTAAGTTTGGTTAAGTTGTTATGTTGACCTAAAGTTATAATAAAATGATCTGATGCGTGTGACATGAAACTTACCTGAGAATCTTGATCTGTGCATGAAAACTTTAGGAAACTCAAAAAAAAAAAAAAACCACTCAGCGTTGTGTCCTTGTTCTAATCCCAAAACAGTTCCGTGCACTCTTCCTTGTGCCCACGCACGGCGTTCATCGCTGTAAAGCACATCGCTGGTCTAATGTCCAGCGTCCTGTTATGAGTTTGCGTGGCTATGATGATCCAAAAAGTCTCTGCTCTCCTGGTTTAACTCCTGAGTCTCTGCTGGTTCACACTGACTTTGACCCATGTTCACTCTCACATCTGATGATCTTTTATATTAAGCCAACAGGCTTTATGGAAAAGAAAAGACAAAGTTGTTGAAGCCTGTCACGTCAATAGACTTTCATCAAATAGATTTCTATTATAAGACTTTTTTCCAAACGGAAGCTGCTGCTGCAGTTACTTTTGCCTGTGATCTTAATGCACTGCTCACTTGTCATAGACGTGACATGAGCCTCACATCTGGAGCTACACCTGCTACACTCACAGTGTATAACGCTTGGAGAGAGCCACTAGTGACCAACAGAAGAAAAAAATAAGACTAACGTCTAGGGTAAATAGGCTAAATTCTATGGGTTGAAAATCAAGTGGAAAAGTCTACATGTGTGCAAAACAGTTTGTGTATTTGCATTTGTCTGTAACTTTAGTCATATGTGTCATTTTCTGATTTGTGTGTGACTGATCAAAAAACATAAAATTATCAATTATGCAAAATGTGCAGAGCTTACAAATCTGGACACAAATCCTTTCACAGATGCACAGAATGCTTTTACACTCACACATACACTTGTTTGTCACAACTCACATCCGGTGAGTTGTTTCTGGCTTCGAGTTGTGTGCTAGTAGTTGTCTCTGTTTATTTGCCTCAAATCCACAAATCTGTTCTAAATTCATTGTCCTACTACACAACAGCGTTGGTTGCTTAGTCCCCTGACCATCCAAAGTTACATCTAACTTGCATTTGTTGCTAGTTTGTGGATTTATAACCCTTTTTCACCCGCTCCAGCCTGAGCTAGCCTAGCTAGTTAGCATCATGGCCGGACCGTCTTCTGCTTCTTTCGCGCTGTCCTGCTCAAGTTGTCATATGTGGAGTCAGAACCCTTGCATCTTTACTGAGGACAGGTCTAGCTGCGTGAAGTGTAGTGTAGTGATAGCCCTGGATGCAAGGGTTACGGAGTTAGAAACGCGGATCCGCTCATTGGAGGTGCTAAAGCCTAGCTACAGTCAGGTTGTTATAGGCCCCGCTGACCGCGTTAAAGATAGGGTTAGCATTAGCAAGCATAGCTCCCCAGTTCCCGAGCAGCCCGGAGAAGAGCAGGGTCGATTTGTGACAGTACGGAAGAAGCACAGTGCTAAACGCCAGCCCGTAGTCCACCAGGAGCTCCACGTCAGCAATAGGTTTGAACCCCTCAGAGGCCGCACACCCGCAACTTGGACAAAAGACACGCTAGTCATTGGCAGTTCAATAGTTAGAGACGTGGAGCTGCCAGCGGCATCAGTTAGGTGTTATCCGGGGGCCAGAATGGGTGACATCGAAGGAAACCTTAGGCTTTTAAAGCAGAGCAGACAGAGATTCCGTCGAGTCGTGATTCACGCAGGCGGTAACGACGCCCAGCGGAGACAATCAGAGGTTCTCAAAATACAGGTAGCTGCTGTGTGTGAATTGGCACAGTAGATGTCGGAGACCGTAATATTTTCTGGCCCTCTCCCCAATCTGGTCAATGCTGAACTGTACAGCCGGCAGTCAGCATTTAACCGCTGGTTGTCTAGGTGGTGTCCTGAAAACAAAGTAGTCTTTGTTGACAATTGGAGGGCTTTTGAGGGGAAGCCTGGGCTCATTCGCAGGGATCGTGTCCATCCGACTTCGGCTGGCACATCCCTTTTAGTTAGGAATTTGGCCGATAGCCTTAGTCGCCTAAACTGACAGAGTAAACATGAGTTCCAGGCGCAGAACAGCTGTGTAAAGCACTGTTCTGTTACTGGTGCTGGGCTCTCGCCTGCACTGTCACAAATCAAGTGTTCAGAACCTAGACAGATAGAGACTGTGTGTGTCCCTCGTATAAACAAAAATAAAAAATGTATCGCCAAAAAAGCCAACTCAGGTGTTAGACCACAAAACTTAATAAAAATTCCAATGCGTGTTACTAAATCAGTAAATAAGTTTGTAAAATGCGGATTGCTAAACATTAGGTCAATTTCCTCTAAATCCCTTTTAGTTAATGAATTGATTACTGATCACAATATTGATATTTTAGCTTTGACTGAAACATGGCTTCAACCCGATGACTATGTAAGATTAAATGAGTCCGCACCTCCAAGTCACTATAACTTTCAAACTGCTAGGAGCACAGGCCGAGGTGGAGGTGTGGCAGCTATCTCTCACTCTAGTTTACTTCTCTGCCCAAAACTAGTAATTCATCTAACTCCTTTGAAAGCCTCACACTATCTATAACCTGCCCCAAGTGGAAAAAACAAAAGGGTGTGTTATTTATAATACTTTATCGACCTCCTGGTCCTTATTCTGAGTTTCTAACCGAATTTTCAAACTTTATATCAGGCCTAGTATTACACTGGGACAAAATAATTATACTCGGAGACTTCAATATTAAATTAGACCTGAACGATGATTGCCTAAGTAAAGCTTTCAGCGCTCTTCTAAATGACATTGGTTTCACCCAGAATGTAAATAAACCAACACACTGTCACAAGCACACTTTAGATCTTGTACTCACATATGGTTTAGAGATCAGTGATCTAAATGTCCTCCCTGAAAACCCAGTACTATCAGATCATTTTCTAATTACTTTTCAGTTTACTCTAAAAGATTTCCCTGCTCCTCAGAATAAAATAATAACAAAAAGAACAATATCTGAAAAAACAATTAAAAAATTTAAAGAAATATTAGGGCCAATATTCAGTGACATGTCATGTGACCCAGATGAGGATAGGCTTAATCCTAATATAAGTGACCAATTTGTTGACAAAACCATGGACTCCTTGAAAACTGCTCTTGATACTGTTGCTCCCTTAAAACATACGTCTGTTAGGCCAAGACAATCTTCTCCATGGTATAATGAAGAACTGCGTGCACTTAAACAAAAGGTTAGGAAATTAGAACGACCGTACCGCAGATCGCACACTGAGCAGTCTCTAGAAGCATGGAAAACCTGCCTCTTGTCCTATAAACAGGCTTTGCGTATGGCCCAAACCAGATACTATTCAAATCTAATAGAAGTAAATAAAAATAATCCTAGGTTTCTATTTAACACTGTAGCCAGGCTGACCAACTGCCACAGTGCAGTAGAACCATCAATCCCAGTTACTCTCAGTTCTGATGATTTTTTGACATTTTTTAATAATAAAATAATCAATATTAGAGGTAAAATAGATGAAGTCACTCCTGCTATTACCACTGAACAAATCCAAGCTGTAAAAGTAGGGTCTCATTTAGATCCACCTGTCATATTAGACAACTTTGTTTCTCTTAGTAAAGCAGATTTAATTTCAGCTTTTAAGTCTTCTAAAACCTCAACTTGTATTTTAGACCCAATCCCAAGTAGGCTTCTCAAAGACATTCTCCCTCTGATGTTAGATCCTATTCTTAGTATAATAAATACCTCATTAAAAAGTGGCTATGTTCCACAGTCTTTAAATATGCTGTAATTAAACCTCTTTTGAAAAAGCCAAACCTTGATCCTGAAGTTTTAGCCAATTATAGACCTATTTCAAATCTTCCCTTTATTTCCAAAATACTTGAGAGAGTTGTAGTTAAACAGCTTTGTTGCCACCTACAGGAGAATAATTTATTTGAAACATCCCAGTCTGGTTTTAGAGCTCATCATAGTACACACTAAAAAATGCTGGGTTAAAATGGGCTAAAAACAACCCAACCAATAACCCAGCACTGGGTCAAATGTGGACCAACCCAGCGTTTAGTTATTTTAACTCATAATGTTGGGTTAATAATTTAACCCAACACAATGGGTTGTTTTTCTACCCAATTCTGGGTTATTTCTAACTACACTGATGGGTTAACATAACTCAACTGTTGGGTTATTTTTTAACCCAATGCTGGGTTGTTTACAACTACTCTGCTGGGTTATTTTAACCCAACGCTTGGGTTAAAAGATAACCAAATGTTGGGTAATTTTTTATTACTCTGTTGGGTTGATTTGACCCAACTCATGGGTTAAATGCTTATAATGATCACCGCAGTGCTTTTAAACAAAACTTTATTTTTAAAGCACATTTTCCACAAATAATTACATTTAAAACATGTCACAGCATCAACAGCAGCACATTATTCAGATTAAAGTAAAAATATTCACCAAAACTGTCCATTTTGTAGTTTGACAGAAGTTTGAGTGTTGATTCTCTCTGGAGCTGGGACTCATCAGGTGCTGAAGACTCTAAAGAAGAAGAGAGACATGTTTACAGTCAAATATACAGAACATCCGCATTTCTGCAATATAGAACTACATAATGAAAAGTCCATAAGAATATGAAACATCCTGCTGTAGTTGAAACACTTACATGTGTGACTGAAGAAACAGAAGTTTGAGTTTGTTTCTCTCAGACTCTGGAGCTGGGACACTTACTGAAAACATGTTTACACTCAGTTATTGTGTATTTACAACATACATTACAAAATAAACGGTTTTGTACAATGAAATAATTAATAATCACTGTAATGTGCAGCTGTAGTTTACACACTTACATGTGAGACTTTGTGAAGACTCAGAGGTTTGAGTGTTGAGACTCTGGATCTGTGGAGGCTTCAGTCTGCTGTAAAAACATAAACATGTCATGTTCTAGTGCATCTGTGACACTTTAAGAAGTGTTTTAAACAGTTTTAAATGCATTTACACTTACACAGTGTGGTTCTACAGAGGCTTCAGGTTGAGTTGGTTCTTCTCAGGAGCTGTGGTGAACACCTCAGTCTGCTTCTGCTGTGGAAACAGAGACAAACATACATCTGTTCAAATCTGTTTAGTGTAAAGACATGATGTTATATTTACAGCACTTACTTAAACTTGTGGTGATTGGTCTGATGTAAGATGTTCTTTAGGTCCACAGCTCCATTTAACAGTCACACATGATGTTCCATCTCAGAGTCACAGGTCAGAATCAGGGCTGTGGACACTTCTGTCAGCTCAAGTTTATACTGTGGGGAGAAAAAAAATCAAAGATATAGGTTACTATGTCTAGATAACACCATTTCTATTCAGTATTTACTTACTTTTGATTGGACTCTTGCAGATGCTGGGTCTGTTCATCTCAAAAGCAGAACGTAGATCTCTGAACATTCTACTGTGGAAAAAGCAATAGGAACATTGTATTTCTGCATATTGTAAAATTAAAAGGCAAATTTAACAATAAAACATAATACAATTAGTAAAAAATATAAACACAATTAGGCTACCTGTTTGCAGTAGTGTCCAGGGCTCCCTGAGCAGACACACACAGAGCTGTGTTTGTCTAAAAGCACAAAGATGATCACTTTAGAATCCAAACAACAGAGAACATAAAACACAAAAGCAGCTGCAGCTCACTTGTAGAGCTCAGGTGATGTTTCCTCAGCTCTGCAGATCCACAAGAAGAAGATGAACTGATCTAAAACAGAGAAAAGAGACAGTTTAGATAAGTGACTGTTGTTAGCTCTTGAGCTGCTCCACACGCTCTGTCCCTGTCCCTGTTTCTGCTGTTCTCCTCCTCACCCTGTGTGTACATCAGACTTATTCACATATTATTTAGACCTAAAATCAGTTATTAAAGAAAATACAGTGCAAAAACAAACAGGGAAAGTCACTGAAAATCCCCTTTTGCTGCGTTAGTATATTAGCGATTAGCGCACATATTATTTTTCTCGATTATTTTCTTGACAAATTTAACTCTGGATATTTCAGTGAATACTGGTCCTATCGACATGAAATAAAAACTGTGACAGAGTGTAAAGTGTTCTCTGTCAGACTGACTGTGTAAAACAAACCTGTGTGTGACAGACTTTGAGCTACAGCTGCTTAAAGACACCAGACGTCACCAACACTTAGCCCTTCTGTTAGCCCCTTATTCTCTCTCTCTGTCACCTATTTACAGCTTATTAACATGAAAACTAACCCAAAGTGTGTGGGTTCAGCTAAGGAACATACACTTCTAGGATAAAAACACATTATTTACTTCACTAACAGTTCCTTTCATGGAGCTGAGCTCACAGATAAAAACAGTTAAAGAAGCAGAAACAGTTAAAGTGTTGAGGCTGAGCAGCAAAAGTTAGAGGAATTAAGTTTATTTTAATCAATTATCTATTTCAAAATGATTAAACTGTACAAAGTTTCAGGTAAAATCACAAAGCTAAAGTAATAAAAGCAGCATAAATACCTGTGTCAGATGTTTCTGGAGCTCAGAGCAGGAGCAGGAGGAGAGTGGCTGCTGTGGAGTCTGGACAGTTGAAAGATTTGTGTTTTCGCCCAATTTTCTGGGTTGTTTGAGATTATTTAACCCAGAATGCTGGGTAGATCCATAAAAAGCGGGAAAATGTCAATCATAATTTGCCTTAAAATTACCCAACTGGCTAACCCAGCATTTTGGGTTATGAAAACCACCCAACTCTGTTAAAATAACCCAGAAAAGTGACCCAACGTCTGTAACCCAGCAAATGGGTAGAAAAAAGAACCCAGCATTTTTTAGGGTGTACGGAAACAGCTCTCCTTAAAGTCACAAATGATTTGTTATTAGCTGCTGACAACGGACTGATCTCAATCCTGGTTCTGCTGGATCTCAGCGCAGCGTTTGATACGATTGATCACAATATTTTACTTTTTATTTTAATATTTTAAATCCTATTTAACCGATAGGTATCAGTTTGTTAATGTAAACCAAAGCTCCTCACAATGTTCTAAATTAACCTGCGGTGTGCCACAGGGCTCTGTACTTGGTCCAATTCTTTTTACTCTCTATATGCTGCCGCTTATGGAGGATTCAGAGTGCCACAATTGAATATATAAATACACCATTAAATAATTAATTAAATATGCCATTAAATAAATATATTTTGAAATAAATAAACAAATAAATAATTAAATGTACAATAAAATTAATAAATGAATAAATAATTGTTTATATAATTAATTAAATAATGAATTGTATAAATAAATACTGAAATAATTAATTAAATAATTAAATGTGGAAATAATTAAATACATAAATTATTAAATAATTAAATGTGTCAATATATGTTCAAATACATCTTTAAATAAATAAATGTTTCAATAAATCTTTAAAAAAAAAAAAAACTATTTATTTATTCATTTCCCTATTTATTTCCCTTTTTCCTTTTACATTTCATGATGGTGCCGCGATCTTGAAATAAATCTGTCAGTCTCACTCATCACACTCAGTGGGCGGGACTTATCCGCTTTGGATCAGTCCATTTCTGTGCGGGGGTTTCTCCCTGGTCCCACTTGCTCTCGCTGATATGAGTGCCTGTCTCCGCCTGCAGTTCTGATCGTACTCGGGGTGGTGCCTTTCGTAGCGTTTGCCGGGGACATATCACCGTTTTTCGGGAGATGTGGAGCCATCCTCCCGTGGACAGATACGTGACCTGGGCCTGGGGTACGTGCTGCGGCAGGTGGGTTCTGGGCCTGTGACACTCGCTCACCGTCTGTGACGAGGCAACAGCCTCTCACTGGTTCAGTCTGAGGCTCGGAGGGACAATGAGCCGCTGAGAGCCTTTATAGTTGTGTGGACAGGGGCGCATGGGAACAACCCTCACTCGCCGTGGTACGAGGTGGAGTTCTGTGTTCGATATTTGGCTCCCAACAGCTGGAGCTTAGCCTGACTGTAGCCGGGACATCGTTAGCCTTGTGTGGGGAGCTTAGCTGTGAAGTGTACCCACGTAGCAAACTTTATGTGGCTTGTTGACGACCCACATACGATGTTTCATCTCCCGGTTCATCTGGGCAAAGTTGAATGTGTACAGTTCGAAAGCAACATCTGACAATCGAGTCATTTAGCCAGCAGTGCCAGATGAAAGCTAGAATCAGCTGACACACGACTGCTACGTGGGTAAGTACGTGCTTAGGGACCGTCAATAAGTTTCTCGTGCTTTATGAAAAAAGTACTGCAATACATTCCTAAGATGTCACATTTTTCATGAAGCACGAGTATTTTATTGACGGTCCCTAAACACATATCAACAGTAGCGACACTTCACAGCTAAGCTCCCCACACAAAGCTAACGATGTCCCGGCTACAGTCAGGCTAAGCTCCAGCTGTTGGGAGCCAAATATCGAACACAGAACTCCACCTCGTACCACGGCGAGTGAGGGTTGTTCCCATGCGCCCCTGTCCACACAACCATAAAGGCTCTCAGCGGCTCATTGTCCCTCCGAGCCTCAGACTGAACCAGTGAGAGGCTGTTGCCTCGTCACAGACGGTGAGCGAGTGTCACAGGCCCAGAACCCACCTGCCGCAGCACGTACCCCAGGCCCAGGTCACGTATCTGTCCACGGGAGGATGGCTCCACATCTCCCGAAAAACGGTGATATGTCCCCGGCAAACGCTACGAAAGGCACCACCCAGAGCACGATCAGAACTGCAGGCGGAGACAGGGCACTCATATCAGCGAGAGCAAGTGGGACCAGGGAGAAACCCCCGCACAGAAATGGACTGATCCAAAGCGGAGGAAGTCCCGCCCACTGAGTGTGATGAGTGAGACTGACAGATTTATTTCAAGATCGCGGCACCATCATGAAATGTAAAAGGAAAAAGGGAAATAAATAGGGAAATAAATAAATAAATAGTTTTAATTTTTTTTTAAAGATTTATTGAAACATTTATTTATTTAAAGATGTATTTGAACATATATTGACACATTTAATTATGTAATCATTTATGTATTTAATTATTTCCACATTTAATTATTTAATTAATTATTTCAGTATTTATTTATTTATTTAATGATTTATTTGTACAATTCATTATTTAATTAATTATGTAAATAATTATTTATTCATTTATTCATTTTATTGTACATTTAATTATTTATTTGTTTATTTATTTCAAAATATATTTATTTAATGGCATATTTAATTAATTATTTAATGGTGTATTTTTATATTGAATTGTGGCACTCTGAATCCTCCATAGCCGCTAGGTAACATTATCAAAAAGCATGGCATTGACTTCCACTGTTATGCAGATGACACTCAGCTGTACTTATCAATGAAACCAGATCAGACTGGTCAAATAGAAAGACTCAGTGCCTGTGTGAAGGATATAAAAACCTGGATGAGCCTTAATTACCTACTCCTTAATCCTGATAAAACAGAAGTGATTCTACTCGGCCCTAAACATCTGCGCGACTCTCTAACTGAGCAGATAATCACACTGGACAATGTCAGTGTAGCCTCCAGCTCGACTGTAAGAAACCTTGGAGTCTTATTTGACCAAGAGCTCTCATTCAAAGCACATATTAGTCAAGCGTGCAAAACTGCCTATTTTCACTTGCGAAATATTGCCAAAATTAGAAATCTACTGCCTAAAAATGATGCTGAAAAACTAATCCATGCCTTTGTCACGTCGAGGTTAGACTACTGTAACTCCCTGCTTGCAGCGTGTCCTAAAAGCTCAATAAAAAGTTTTCAATTAGTTCAAAATGCAGCAGCAAGAGTACTAACAGGTACTAAAAAACGAGAACACATTACCCCAGTACTAAAAGATCTTCACTGGCTTCCTGTTGAGTCTAGAGTCAAATTTAAAATTCTTCTTCTAACCTATAAAGCTTTAAATGACTTGGCCCCTTCTTATATCAAAGATGAAATAACTCCTTATCATCCTAACCGTTCACTTCGCTCTCAAGATGCTGGACTTCTGGTGGTTCCTAGAGTCTCTAAAAGCACAATAGGAGGCAGAGCATTTAGCTATCAAGCTCCCTGGTTATGGAATCAGCTCCTGCTCATGTCAAAGACGCTGACACAGTCTCTACATTTAAGATTAGGCTCAAAACGTTCCTCTTCGGATTAGCTTATGATCAGGTCAGTTAGGAACAGACTCTAAACCCACAGTTCTAGTCAGGCTGCCCTAGGAGCAAATATACTGGGGAAAGTATGGCGACTTGAGCTCTATCCTCTCACTTCTGCCTTTCTTGTAAAGAATAATAAATTAGTTTTTTTGAGTTTTTCCTTGCCGAGAAGGAGGGTCTAAGGACAGGGGATGCTCTGGACAATCATTCATCTGCTCTACTAATAATCTGCTTTGACTTGCTCTACATTTGAACCAGATGCAGAACAGGCAATTATGGCAAAGTTTATGTTCTTAACCCATCACGACTCATCTGTTTAGTCATTATTTCTTGAGTAATTTCTCAATCATAAAACATGTTTGTCATGAAAAAAAAAAAGTGGGCCAATCCATAACCTAAATATTTGTCCAGTAAAGAAAGCTCGGTAACACTTTATATTAACTACATCTTGATTAGCCTTAATACAGTCTTAATAAGGCATGAATAATGGATTAATTCCTAATGAACAAATGAGAAGTTATTGAACAAAATAGGCTATTAAGGCTTAGTAATGACTTAATTACTACAAGCTCCACCCCTCAACCCAAACCCTAATCTTAGCTCCTTTATAAACACTTTCATTCATTAATTGATGATTTGTCCATTATTGTCAACTCTTTATTCATGCTTTAATAAGGCTTTAGTAGGGCTAAATAAGGTATAATTAATATAAAGTTATACAGAAAGCTCAAATGTTCCAGCTTTATGCAGGCCCTAAACACTTCATCAAGTCAAAAAGTATGTGTTTGTAACTGGAGGTTTGTATGTGTGTGTGTGTGTGTGTGTAACTACTGATCTGTAAGTCAAATCAAATTAAATCAAATCAATTTATTTTTGTATAGCCCAAAATCACAACAACAGTCGTCTCTGAGGACTTCCCAAGATTATTAATTTTAGCAAAGGAAATCAAAATAAAACAATACATATTGGATCATACACTTTTTCAATTCACCAAACTATTGCCTGAATACTGTTCTACAGAGACTCTTGCGGACAGAAACAACAGAAACTTTCTGACTAGAATTAAAAAAAAAAAAAAATTACACGCAGAAGTGCTCATTCATTAGTTTTTTTTGTTGTTTTTTTTTCTTTTAATCCTAACTCTGAGTATACATTTCTTATTGACTTGACCTGAAATAAAGATTGGCTAAAGGTTTATGGGCTTATGGGAGTCTTATTGATTCTCAATTTGTGCCATGTGCTGCATGATTGATTAGTCACGACTTGAGACTTAACTCTTTTCCTGCCAATGATGAAAAAGATCCATCATTGTGCGTCCAACCGTTGACTACCGCAGATAGATTTTTCCATCATTGAACTTTTATTCTCTGCGGTGATGTGGGGCTCTCTAATGTAGGTGCTGACTTTGTCTACAGTCAAATCCATGGTGCAGTTTCACACACTCACCTGTAGATGGCGGAGTAATGTGAGCACAAGGACCCTGTTGTCTGTCTGTTTTCATTTACCCAGCGCAGTCGGCTGTGTTTTACGTAATCAGCTGCTTCTGGAGGCTGGCTTTGGGTTCAAACAGATTACAGACAAAACATGTTGGACTAAAAACATAGTTGAGTAAGTTTAGAGCAAATATTTGATTTTTAAACTGAAGAAAAGACGATCCTACTGCACTAGGACTCTGAGGAGAACAACACAAGCAGCGAGTCTAGTATTTTAATTCTAAAGACATTATTTCATTGTACTGGTTCATATTCTTTCACCAAAAAGAACAGAGGAAAACAACACTGACATGAAGGAGGGTCAAAGAGAGAGCAGGACTGACCCCGGGCTCACACTGCATCCAGTCCAACTCTGGTGCAGCCACCGGAGTCTTTACTTAACTTGAAAAGTCCTAGAGTGACTCACACGGCGTACAGTCCAGTCCTGTGTCTCCGGTACGGCCAATATTGCGCTCTGAAAGCGTTTTGTTTTTTTCAAATTTTGGCCGGACGCCGAAGCGAGCGCGGGTGACGTGAATCCGGTAGTTTTCAAAATAAATCCATTACGTTACCACTAATAATACAAACTACATCAAAATACGACATATACACGATTATGTAACACATAGGGTGTAAACTGACCTCCCGTGCTTATCCATTGTGCGTCAAAAAATCAAACAGAAAATGAACTGACGTGAAATCAGCCCAAATTCGCCGCATGTGTTCTTTGTTTACATCTACATGTGTCAGCGATCGGGTAATCTTCCAAGTTGAGCGTGAACCTCCGTGAGTTTGGGGTCTGGCGAGGTCGGCAGCAGAGCCTGTGGCTGCAGCAGGACTGCAGACCACCGAAGCTAATGTCAGTCACCCACTGTAGCAAGACCGGTCCGGTGGCTGTACCGGAGTTGGACTGGAGGCAGTGTGAGCCCGGGGTGACACTAAAAGTTAGTTAAGATCAGAAAGAACCAATACAAATGAGGAAATAAGCATTTGGTCTTTTGTTTTTAGCTGCCATGTTTCTTTCTCTTACGCCCAAACCATGATGGTGTGCTGTGGTCGGTCCTCTTCTTATCTTGTGTCAATGCTGTGTCAGTGTAACAGCTCCCTAATAAACCTGCTTTAATCCACCGGCGTTTTATCATTGTTGTTGTTGTTTCACTTTTATAACCGTGCACATAAAAGAAAACACTCTGAACGCGTGGTCTTCCTCTCTAAGTCTGTTTCTTTTGTTTCCCCAGGTCTTGAAGGGCAGTAAGAAGCTGAACCTGACCGTGCGCTCCGTGGGCCGTATTCCTGGAGGATATGTCACTAACCACGTGTACACCTGGGTGGACCCACAAGGACGCAGCGTGTCCCCCCCTCCGGACCTGCCCCAGCACCAGAGCGCCACCCTGAGGAGGAGTGACAGCCAGCGCCGCAGCCACATGCAGCTGCTGCAGGACGGAGACGAGAAGAAGGTACACACACGGAACTTCAGGAGTTCAGAAGCTCTGGATTATTTTAGCTAAGGTCCACGTGGATTATTTGAAATACAGTTTAGTAAATGGAGCTCAACAGTCCTCTCCTTGGTTTACCAGAAGTTCAGACTCCCATAATAAACCCTTTAGACTAGGTCTGGGCAATATCGTGATAAAAATGCTTTTTTGGTGAAATCGTCATATTGTGATTTTCCTTTTCTCTGATTGATGGATCTGTCTGTTTAAATACATAGATCAACCTATTACTTTTAGTCTCAGAGTTGCCAAGGTCAAGTCTTTATAGCGCCTTTGGGCTTCTTGCTTATTTGGACTGTGTTTTTAGTTCATAAAATGAATGAATATTAGCAATTTTTGAGGTTTGATTTATAAAAATAAATCAATTTATATGATGGAAACTTTACTTTTTTGTGCATGTTTTCATGTCTAAAAGTCACTATTAATGTAAGAAAAGCACTTGTTTTGCAGCAACACACAATGTTCAATTAATCAATTATTTTATTAACTTCTGAAAATTTGGCAACACTGGTCAGATTTTGACAGCTAGATTAAGCTATTGATATTTACCTCAAAGATAATAGGAAAATAAACAATCTACAAGAATCGTGATAAAATCAAAATCATGATCTGGCTCCAAGAAAATCGTAATGTTAATTTTTTCCATATCGCCCAGCCCTATTGCAGAAGTTTCAGAAAATCTCCTCAAGGTTAATTAACTATGTGATGAGTAATGAACTTGAACTTAACTGAAATGTTTATTTAAAAAAGAAAATGTTTCTGCAGTTTTATACCCTACAACGTTATTAAAGGAGCCGTATGTAGATAGTAACTAGTGGCTCAAAAAGAGTTTTACAATCACAGATGATGTTGGGTTGCCAGATTGTGAAATGGCACATACATTGAAGAAGCTGCTGACCAATCAGGAACAAGATGTGCTGAATCATGGGTTAATAGCCAAAAAATCACTTTCTCAGAAACCTGACTTGTTCACAAGAATTGCATTTTATTCCATTTAGAGTGAAGCCTAATGAGAACTGTGTGGAAACAAGTGCATGAGCCTATCACTGTGTCCTGGTGCAACATCAGTTCAAACTCAAACATGTTCCTGACTCATGGTTCAAAGTTAACTTTAGGTTCTAATAAACCAAACTGGCAACCCAACTAAAAGAGTCATGTGAGGCTCATTCTGCTTTCTGATTGGATAATCCTCTTGAGAACAAAAACACTAAATGTAAACATCAACAACTGGTCATCATGTCCATTGCTTTTTTATAATGAAGAATAACTCAGAATTACAGGGCGTTTACATGTGCACAAATAACCTGGTTATTATCAAGGTTTTTAAATATTCTGGTTATGTGAGTGTTCATGTAAACACCATAAACTGATTTCAATAATCTGGTTATTCGAATAACCTGGTTATGAGAAACCAAGGTTATTGTCACTGGAGTTTTCTGATAATAACCAGATTATTGTTCCATGTAAACATCAGAACCTGTCAAACTGTGCATGTGCAAACTCAACTGACCTGGCAGAAGCAGTACATTTCCCAAAATGACTAAACATCATTATTTTCTTTTTCTTATTTGCATTTTATAGCACTTTTTATAGGGTTCGGAGCAAATGACACTTATTTATTCATTTTTTACTTGTAATTTGTCATCATTATAAAACTATAAAGTAACATAACACAGCTGTAACTCTACACCAACTCGTCAGAATTATTTTCCACTGTACAGTCTGATGTTCTTATTTAGTTGTATTTTGTCAATTTGTTGCTTTAAACATGTTTAAAACCCATAAAGTACCAAAGTTTCATACATGCTTAGTTCCTTTCCCATATCTGTGTCATTGTTACCATAGTTACCTGTCTGAATATCCAGGATACTCCCAGTGCTCATGTAAACAGGAACATGAATAACCAGGTTTCTCTGAGCACATGTAAACAATATATCCAGAATATTGTCGTAACCAGGATACTGCTCATAACCGGGTTATTCGTGCTCATGTAAACACACTTTCAGTAAAAATAGGAGTTTTGAACATGCTGACCTCGTGTCTTTGGACACATATAGGTCATGTTTATGAAATCTGACATCAAAATCTTACATACGGTTCCTTTCACTCTTTACCTGCCAGTGACGTTAATTTATTCTCTGTGGCAATGTGTGTTTCTCTGATGCACGTGGAGACTTTTACAGCCAACTACATGATTCGGTTTCATATAGAGCAGATATTTGAACGGCACATGCAGCGAGTCTAGAAACGTCAGAGGAAGTGTCAGAGGAAGTCAAACTACTGGATTTCTTCAATATTATTTAGGCTCCATGAAAGAGGCTGCATCTATAGAATCTGAAACCTTACAATTACATGAAAACCTTGTTAAATGTATTTGTATTGAAGGGCTTTTGGGTTTAAGAGTCTGTGTGTAAATTTAAATTAGATAAAAAATGGGGGTCGGGCGCTATTTGAAATCTCGCAGTGCACTTTAGATTCGAAAAGACGATCTATAAATCATTTTTATTTCATCCAGACTGCTGTAGGACTTAATTCAAATGCTACGCTACACTGGGACAGAATCTGAAATTGAAATCAAAGGCATGTGTCTAAACTGCAGCTGCTTATCCTCCTTCTGTTCGACAGCAGCTGCAAATGTTCACCAAACACGTTTAAAAAAAACACCCTTCACGAGTCAGGCGTCGCACCGTCAACTTACTTTAGAGCCATCGTTTTGTCTTCTAAATCCTCTTCTTTACAAGTCCGCACGTGAAAAGCACATCAGAGACCTCCCTCATGTGTAAAAAGAAAGGCAGCTTTATTCACTTCAGCTCCTGACAGGGCGACGCATAAATCAGCTGTGTGTTTAATGAGAGGCTTTAAAGTGAGTCAAGTCGACGCCTGACAGTTCTTCTGACAAAAACATTCACTTAAACAAGAAATAAATGAGGGAACTGAGCGGAGGATGTAAAGAAGATATTATCAAAGCGGAGCGCCTGGCATAATGCAGCCCGATCTCACAAGAAAGCGTACATATACCACGACATAACGCAACATGTAAATTGCGTATGATTAGCACGAGTTTAAGGCTCTTTTGCGTAATTATAGTACGCGTCACAGTCCCCGTTCATTTTAATGGAGGTTGTTAAGAAGTGTTCTTATTCATGAAAATGAACAAAATCACACATCTAATCTTAACCTACCCCAAGCCCCAACCCTAATCTTAACCATTTTAGTAACTTTTTGCCTGAACTTAACCGTTTCACCTGAAGAAAACGTCTCCACGTGGCTTCAACCAAAACTCGTGGCATTTTTACGCTTTTTCATATCGTGCTATATGTACGGCGTAACATAAGTACGCAAAACAGGACTGATATCGTGCTAAAAATACGCTATTTTTGTGTCGTGCTAAATGTACGCCTTCTTGTGAGACCGTGTTGCATAATGAGTATTGTCAAAGCAAAATGTCAGTGGATGGATTTATTCTGCGGCGCGAGGAACAGAAGTCAGAATGAGATGTATTCAAGTTCTATAGGGAGTTTTTACTTATACAAGTGGAATATATGAGGGGGATGGGGAGGTTATAACCCCCTAATATTTGGACTCCGTAATTTCACTCTCCTCCTCCTTTTTATAGTAGATGCAAATGGTTTTATTTTTTCCTCTGATGTATTTCATAAAGTCATCTTTGCGAATCACACAAATCTATTCCTCTCTCATAAAAATCTACAACACCTACAGGACTTTGTCAACAGAGAACTGGAGAAAGAAGACACCTGGTTCAAATGTAATGAATTATCACTAAATATTAATTATTTCCCTGCCAATGACAAACATATCCATCACAGACCTTTTATTCTCTGCAGCGATGTTGATCTTTCTGATGCACATACTGACTTTGTCTACAGTCAAATACATGATGCTGTTTCACAGATTCACCAGCAGAGCGGGGGTCTGGATAAGCACATGGACCCAGAGGAAGTCACATGACCAGGAAATACATGTGCTCTTTGTTGACTTTTAGGCATGGATGTATTATATTATCTGGATTGGACTCCGTCCCCTCTTTCCAAGTGCGAGTGTTGATATGGCCGCTCCGCGGTACTGCAGCATTTGGGCCCAAGAAAAATGTCCCCATAGACCGTCAATGCATTTTTCAACACTTCAAACTGTCCGTGCTCCGCGGACACGGCTCCTACAGCTTTAACTAAGGTCTCATTTTGAAGGTATTTCTCTCTAGTTTCACAACATATACTTTTCCAATTTTTTCAATCCTCCAAACGCTTAAACAGTGTTTAGCCTAGCTTACCGCTCTGCCCGCGCTCTCTCCGCTCAGGCCACCATCGCGCTAATTGGTCAGAAGTGATCACGCTGTCTTTTTTCTGATGTCACGATAGTGGGAGGAGCTAGCCCGTATTCAGGAAAGAGCACGGAAGTAAAAATCTTTTTTTTCGGCGTCAATGCGCCAATGAGCAGAAGTCGTTGAAAACAGCGGGCAGCCATCTTGGACTCATCTTCCAGTTCTAATTATACTTCCATGCTTTTGGCAGTGGAGTCCAAACTCCGGTGATTAATAATGGCGGGCGCTGTGTCTCAGTGGCATTTGCTCATAGCCATCATGGCTGTTAGCTTTAGCTTTTTGCTAGCTGCGCTACAAGCTATGGAACATGCGCAGTTGTGTTTCCTCCATAATTCTTTGAGTGAGGAGTGGGACGTTCTGACTGTTCTGACCAATCAGAGCGAGAGTTACAGAGTGAGCAGCGGTAGCCGAAGCTAAAGCTTAAAAAGCAGTATTATACAAAACTAAAACCTTTTGAACTGGAAAAAAGTGTATAAAGTGAAACTAGGTCAGAATCGCCACCAAAATCGACTGTTCTTAAAGCTGTAGATGCTGTTTCTGCTGAACACGAGCAGTTTGTGTTTGCATTGTGCCCAGGTAAAAAATGCTTTCCAGCCTGTAGAGGGATTTTCCTGCTGCAGGACCAATGGAGCGACCACTGGAGCTGATTTACAACAGCTACAAGCAGCAATGTCTTAGATAATGTAATTGATCCATGGCAGAGTTGGCTCTGCATGTGATCAGCTGCCTTCTTTTCAAACAGATTGAGTACTGTAGTGTCCCGTGCTCTGTCGGTGTTGTTCATGGTGTTTCTGCTTGTGTCACTGGAGAGACTTTGGTGGATGTAGAACACGGGCTTAACTGTTATCATAAAGAGGGCCAGCAAAGTCAACTTAATACATTTTTGTAACAAATGGTGACGTTTCTTCATAGATGCAAATGAAGTCACGTCTTCGCAGTTATTTAGTTGCATTTGCCATTCTGATATAATGTTATTGGGTATAATGTTATTAGGGTATTATTCAGGCTCAGAGAAAATGATGTATCACATGCATGTGTGTCACGTCGGTGGTAGTGTGTGTGAGAGGTCAGAGGGACTACCATTATCAAACACGCCTACTGAGAACTTTTGGACTTAGTTTTGGAAAGAAGACTGTTTTATAATATTTAATGTAACAGAGGATTATTCTGCCCTGGACTTTGCTGGAGTGTTCCTCTGGGTTTTGCAGGTGGAAATGCCTCAGGACAGGTGGCAGCTCTGATGGAGTTGAACTTTTCACTGAAAAGAGTTTATATTGTGGATCTGCACTTTTTGTGATCTAAGAACACTTCTAGACTTATCTTAGTAACACGAAGGAATGAGACAGTATCACAGTAAGCAACTGGGTTGAAACATTGGCCCTGGATATTTTGTATCAGACTGGCCCCAACATTTGCGAGGGAAACATTTTTAACTAATTATGTGTAAATCTACAAGGAAAAAAAAATCCATTTCATGTGGTTAAAAATGGATCCTCTTAAAGGATTGGTAATAAATGTAATATAAGTGCCTCCTGTCCCCATTTAAAATCATAAATAGTATATTTAACCATTTGTTTAAGTTGTAGCATTAAATATGGATTTTGATTAGAATTCAGAGATGATAGAATATATTTTATCTAGTAATCCTGAAGAAATGTTTGAATAAAATGGATGCATTTCTCTTTTCACTTCTCTAATGTTTAACTAACTAAGGCATGTTTTACAGTGGTTAAATTAAATGGCATTTCCACCAATAATATATGACTGCACTTGTCACATTAGCACTGCAAAGGTATCATTACAGAGCCACTACACCTACGCCATGTGGGAGGGGCCTGTGCTGGGCTGCTGTTTCCCTATAGGCTGCCCATTCTGACCGGTCCAGCCCTGGGATTATAAAATATGCTCACTGGAGTGCTGTTGCTCGCAGGTTACAGGTCGACCCACACAACACTAGGGCTCACACTGCCTCCAGATCCAGATCCGCATCCGTCTGGGTCCGGTCATCACTCACACTGCCTCCAGAATATGCATGCGTATGTACGGACTCTGCTGGCCTAAGGAGAACATCTTTTACGATGTTCATCTTGTCTTCAACACTATTAGCAGTAACAGATTTCTTCTATTCAGACAACTTTTTTTGTGAGTTGTATTTACTTTTTTGACATGTTTCGGCTGCTAGCTGCGAGCCATCTTCAGAAGCGTCACCGGTCTCCGTGGTGACGTGTCGTTTATTAGATGTTACTTCCTGGAGGCGTGGTCAACCCGGAGGGAAATGGGTCGCTCGGACTGACCACACCTCCTGCCGTCCGGTGGTCATAGGAGCTGAAAACAACAAGTTCAAACACTGGATCAAGGAGGCCATAGAAATCAGGAAGCGAGGCCCCAGACACCATAGTTCCTCCTTTCACCTACCTGGGACTCCATTCTCCAGAGACCTCCGGGCGGTAGGAGGCGTGGTCAGTCCAAGCCACCCAGGTCGCACTGGGTTGACCACGCCTCCAGGAAGCCAAAACATGTCAAAAAGGTAAATACAACTCACTAAAAACAGTTGTCTGAATAGAAGAAATCTATTACTGCTAGTGCTGAGAATGTCTGCACGATCTTATGAACGAGCACACTACAGCATACTCAGCAAATATGACGAGACTGTGGAGTGATTGAGGCTTCAGCGAACTAGCCTGGGACACTTTGAGCAGGTCTGTGTTAGGCTGGGCCACACATCCAATAACGGAGTGAATAATTCGAGCTGCAGTCGTCCACAGCTGCAGCTCGCCTCCAACCAAAACAGCTTTAATTAAAAGCAGCGCAGCATCTGTCACTGTCTCAGGATTAAAACTGCTCCTCCCCAGCTTCGCAAACTCTCATTTATTTATTGGCTCCTGAGGGAGACTTTTTTGGCTCTTTTTAGTTTTGACTTTGTTTAAGTTAAGGTTTTGTAAATACAGTTTTCAATGATTATCTTCACTTTGTCTGATTTATTCACTGCTGTTTATCTCTTCTTGAAAGCTGCGCTGTACAGAAACATGGTCATACTGAAGATATTTTACTTCATATTTATTCACTGGGTATTTATTCTGTTCATAAGCATTGTAACATATTGTACATGATTCTTTACTTTTAGACTGTTGTAGTTTTACATAGCTACACTTAAGTCTGTTTTTGTATTATTACCTGTTTTATTGCATGCCTCTTATGACTGCAGATTATCTAAACGTACCTTTGCACAGACAATTTTCTCTTTCAAAATCATGAAAGAATGAAGCAAACTCTGTCAGTCTGAAGAAGAATTGATCGTGTAATGTTAAGACATTAAACCGTCAGTGTCTTTTGGAAACTAGCCTCGGTTATAATCTGGTGCAAAACATTTTTAATGTTTTTGCACATTGTGCTTACTAAATAATCTAACAAACCAATCACAAATCAATTCTGTTGCTGTTCTTGTGGAATTTCCTCACTGTAGCACAAATAGTAATAATATTTTATCTGATCACACTTACCATATATTCTTACATATTTAGACATGACCACTTCACTAAAGACTGTACCAACTGTTTTTATGAACAAATCTGTTCTTCAAAGCTTTTTATGAATGTTTTTGGCATTCTTAAAATGTGTTCTTAACTGAAATTGTCTGTAAGAACAAATCCTTAAAACACTCAGGAGCAGCAAATCTGCTGTTTCAGAATTGTATTACATATACAGTATAGTTCAATCAAAAATTGTAATTTGTACATGATTGGAGTTTCTTTCTTTCTTTTTCCCCCAGGACTCAGAGTCACTGTGTGGGCATCTGTTTTTGCACAGAGAACACAGACATGGACATACGTCCACGAGGTCTGAACCTCAGTATTATAGCTCGACTAATCCTCTATGTGACAGTATTGAGCTACTTTTAAAATGTATGTGTTTGATAGAAATGATAGCTTAACTTATAACCTGTTATTATGTTATTACGACCAACAGCATCTAAAGTGGTTAGCCTAAATAATATATCAGCATATTTATAATTTTACTAACTGTGGAGCTGCTTAAAATTGAACTTATGTGTCAAAAATTTTTCCCAACATTCATAAAAAAAAAAAAAGTATGAATTTGCTTGAAAATGTATTATGAAAATTTTAATTCAATAAAAACAAACAAAAAAGAAAAAAACATATTTGGACCTTGATATACTGTATGTTTACAATTCTGTGCACTGCCCTAAACACAGACATATGCACTTGCACAGGACTAAAACTACATGAGGACGTCTGAGTTTGGTGAATTACAGGAGGAAGATTCAAAAGAAACTTTACAGACATTTTTACAGACACGGTTAATTCACGCAGAACTAGAAACTCCGATGACATAAGTTTTACAATTTTCTTGAGGTCTCTATCCATCTTATTTGGCCCCGCCCACTTTTTCTACCGTTACGCACAGAACTCAGAAAACACTTCCGGTCAGCTCTTCCCCTGTTCATGTCATTGATGTAACCTGCTGAGAAAAATCATATTTCAGGTAGGCTATTTTTCCCAATAAGCTATGGTATAGACCGCGGTTAGCCTAAGAACATTAGCCACAAACAAACATCAAATGTTGGAATGATTACACACAGGGCAAATACACATGCTATACCTTGTTTGAAAGCTTAGAACCTGTAGAATTCAGTCACTGGGTTTGTTTTAACTGTGAGTGTTTCTAATTGAGACTAGCCTACTAGATAGCGCAGCTACAGCGTTAGCTACCTCCTTCTTCTTGTTTCTCTCCTTTATGGAGCATCTGAAACATCCCTGTTTTCTTTAAACCGGTCAACACATTAAGACAAAAATTGGTTCATCCTAAAGACAAGATGCCTACAGAGAAACAGAGCAATGTAGTGTATTCTATTCGTTGCAGTGAAGAGAGCTGAAAGAACACTATATTGGGGAAACCAAACAGCCACTTCACAAAAGACTTTACCAACACAGAAGAGAAGCCACAAGTGGTCCCCAGTCAGCTGTACATCTGCATCTTAACCCTAGAACACTTTCGCTATAAAAAGTTACACCATCACTTTTTCCGTGTAATTTTCACCCGATATAATATACCCAACAAAAAAAGTACTTGTCATAATAAATAGATCAAAATATGACAACACTTGATAAATTAGAGTGGTTTTCTTTTATTTTCAACTTTGATATGTGTAACAAAATGGAAAATAAAAATATAGGAAGATCCTACAAACATGCTCGAAAATTACTGAAAATTTTGAGATAAAAAAATTCATACAAAAAAAAAAAAAAACTGATACAGGAAACTTGGTGTTTGGTTCACCCATTCCTGAGACATGTGAGACTTCCTGGTGAAGCGCAGACTCCTGGACACACAAACAGCTACAGGAGAGAGGAACAAAAACTTGGTATTTTTTTCATTGTGTAAAAATGACCACTGGATTAAAATATTGTTTTCACCCTAAGAATTCACTTTGAAAACACCACTTTGTGATATATATTCATAATTCATTTAAATAGCTAACTATATAATGTAACTTTTGGCAAAAAAAAAACAAAACAAGGAAATGTACATTATCCTCTATCACTGTTGCCGGGTGAAAATCACCCAAAAGCAAACCTGTGTTACTCACTAGTGAGATGTCAGAGACACTAATCCTGCCACAGAATGAGCTGGAGTTGACCAGGGACAGTAAATATGGTGAAAATATGGTGAGTCTGAATGTTGTGACTCTTGACATGTGGCAGGATAACTTGATTTTAATCACTAACATATCGCTGGTGAAATCCACCCAAAACGTACATTACCCTCTTTCACTATCGCCGGGTGAAAATCACCCGAAAGCAAGTTTGTAGGAAAAGTTGGATCAGGGAAACACTCACACCTTCATAGAGTCAAAAACACTGGTGAAGCTCCCAGGGACTCATGACACTCAGAAAAATGCAACATATTTAAAATCATGTAAATATATTTGCTCGGGTGAATTTCACCCGGCGATAGTGCTCGAGGGTTTAAGCCACCAAGCATAAATTTGAGGACAGTGAGGTTAAATTCTAAGCAGGGAGAAGGGATGGTTTGAAAGAGGTGTAAAAGAAGCCATCTTTGTGAAAAAAGAAAACCCATCACTAAACAGGAATGGAGGCTTAAGATACAACCTACCTGGTGTGTATAGTAGCATTATTACCCCTTGATCTAAAGGGAAAGAAATGTAGATAGAGCACAGTCTCCTGGACTTATTACTGCAACAAGGTCACTCAGTATACTACTGTATCTTGTTCACAGGTAGCCAGGGCAATTTACCAGTGAATTAGTTTGGGGAGCTTGAAACAGTCTAGGCAGGCCCAGTCAGGACAAAGGAAAGGAAGCTGAGAACAATGGAGAGGAAGCAGAGAACAATAGAAACAGGGAACAATGGAAAGGAAGCTAGGGCTTACCAAACCAGTTTTAGGAACAGGTTTCAGGAACAAGTTTGGGTGGGTTTAGCCCCTCCTAGGGGGAGGGCTTATCTTAGTATATAAATACAGCCAGTCTCAGTCTACTTCCATCAGATTGAAAATGACTTTCGGATGAGAGTCAAAACGTCTTGATCTTCGAAAACACTGTCCAGATGACTACTTTGAAGACTTCTACTACCTGAAACATTGTTTATTATGCCAACACAACAGTGTGATTTAACACGTGTTTTGCCGACAGCTATAGTGACAAAAGAGCACAAACTGTGTAAAAGAGTGTAGCTAAAAGGGATAAACAAGAAGGTAGCTAACGCTGTAGCTGCGCTATCTCGTAGATTAATCTCATTTAGATTAACTGACAGTTAGATTAAACCCAGCGACTGAATTCTACAAATTCTAAGCTTTCAAACAAGGTACAACATGTGTATTTGCCCTGTGTGTGATCAGTACATTTGATGTTTGTTTGTGGCTAATGTCTTTACAGGCTAACCGCGGTCTATCCGCGGAATCCGACCGGCAAACGATTATTTAAACACTTTAACGATCGCTTTAATGGATCCAGAGAAAATACGTATTGCTTATTTGTTGGTGCACATGACCGTAACATTTTTGGAAAAAATATCCTACCTGAAATATGATTTTGCAGCAAGTCTTTACGCTGTTTACTTCAGTGAAATGCACAGGGAGGAGCTGACCGGAAGTGCGTGTCCGAGTTCTGTGTGGAACGGTAGAAAAAGTGGGCGGGCAAATAAGATGGATAGGTAAACATATTTTCCCGTGCGACTAGGACTGTAGTGACATTACATTAGATTTTTTTCCGGTTAGGCTCACATGTCTGCTCCTCCATCAGAACTCCTGCGGGGCTTTGCCTGCTTTAGATCCACAGCTCCTCTCACTAACAGCCCTGGGTAATGCGTTTATACCATTAACCTTAAAGGGAGCAGCTCATCTGTGGAGCACATTTTGTAGCGCTGACTCAGGCTGCCTCCTACGTGACCCCGGGCTCCTCTCATCTGAGCCTTTGTGTCGTTCAGCCAAGTCCAGCCTCCAGGAAATGAGCCTGGCATTTGAAAGTGCGCAGCGGTGGATTGGATCAGGGCTGTGGGGATGTGGGGTCACCGCTCCTCGGGCTTCAGATGGTTCGGTCGAAATACAGCTGGGAGAGAAGAGAGAGAAGTGGAGACGGAGCAATCTGAGGAAGGCTTGTTCTTAGTCTGCTCTGAGGTCCAATAAAACTATCTGGTTTTGATGCATGGCTCTGTGTCAGTCTGCTCGTCAAACCCAGAGCTGCTGTGGTGAGGGGAAAAGTAGTCTCCTCTGTAAGACTCAAATAAGGAAGAAATGACCAGCGTTTCTCAAATCAAATAGCATTTTTTTCTAATAACTCTTCCCCTGCCATTGACGTCTGTTTCTGTCATAGTCCTTTTATTCTCTGCGGCGATGTGGGGTTCTCTGATTCTTGTTGCTTACTTTGTGTACAGTCAAATTTAAAAACTGGGCTCTTTCATATGAGCCATTGTCCCAGGATGTGTTATGTTGATGCTTCCTCGTGATTGTGGCTGAGATACACACCTACACTTTCATCAGGCAGGCTGGATTTTGTTTTCTGCTTTCCACACGAGCAACACATGCAAGCACTGTGGTCATTCACTTTCACTTTGAATACTGCTGTGACGGAGCAGGTCCCGCTAAAGCCGCAGCACCGTCCCGATCTTAAGCCCCACATGCCACATCCACACATGCACTAGCCACTTACCTGTTTCTTCATTTATCCCGTTTCCAGTTCATCTGCGCTGATTTTGTTTGCTTTATTATCCAAAATCCATCACAGTCGTCTTGAGTGCACGCTAGGCCTCTGTTAAATCCATCATTTTTGCCGCCATCAAACTTTTTACCAGTATTCATCGCCCATTCACAAGTCCCAAAAGTCAAACAGAGCGCTCACTTACTTTCTGTTTTTTTTATGTCATACTGACATCACCGAAAAATACTGATTCTGAGCATAAAATAAATAATATTAATTCTTCTGAGTGTGCTAGGAGCAAAGACAACTATTTTGTCAAGTATATTTTGCCAATATTTCAGTGATGATAAAGATGTATGATTGTGGTTTATTGTAGAAACCTTTTGTTTTTGTGTGAATTGGCTTGTGGGTTCGGCCTTGGGCTATAGATACAGTCATCAACGCGTCACTGTTGGGGCCGTGGCCTGCTGAGGGGGAAAACATCTGCTGCCTCACCATAATAAGAAGCTAAACTGTTTACCGCTTTTAAGACATTTTCTGGCAAACATTTTTGTTTGTAAACTTCAAAGGTGGATATTTATGTTATCGCTGAACTCAGAAAAGTCTATCATGCAAAAATATAAAGCTTAGATATTGTCTTTTCCAAAAATGTATGATAGCCCTTGCCACCTCTGGTGAGCCCTCTGGTGAGCCCGTTTGGCAAAATCTGGCCTCTGGCCCATGGACTATGTAGATGTAACTAAGGCTAAAGTTATAGAGTTTATGTTTGTAGAGCCAGAGTCCATAAGCAGAGGGAAACGACTCGTCTAGCAGGACCAGGACAGGCCAATCTGTGAGGGAGGTGTGGCGGAGGTCCAGGCATCAGTGGTCCGGCCCACGTCACAGGAACAGCAACGATCTGAAACAGTTACACTCCCCAATAATGTAATTTATTAAATTGGATGAAAACAAAACAAAAACACTTAAGTAAGTGTTTTTCTCAGCAATTTTAGGTGAGATTAAAACAGATTAATTCATTACAGATCATAATTAATTAATCCCTCTATTTTTTTAATCACTTGACAGCACTAATTTATAGCACAACTAATTCAAGTCGAGTTACAACCGAGTTTAAAAGGAGGTTATTGATGTGGCGTTACGTCAGAAAAGTAAACAATAAGATAAAAAAGATGCTAAAAGACATCAGGTGGCGCTAGCATCACGTTAGCATTTAGCTCACAGCTACCGTTAGTATTGTTGGATATATTTACATACTTGGAAGGTTGAATCACTTTATTTATCCTCATGTCTTCGTGTCTGTATTTGACACAATATATCTCCTAAAGTCCACACTTGCTGTTGTAGTTGTTGAGCAGTGACTGATAAAGCTGTTCTGTTCTGATTCTCTCTCCATGTTAACTCGAAGGTCTGTTAGTGGGCGTGGCCTTTGATGCCGACTGTATCTATAAAAGGAGCCAGCCTCTGTCCCTCTGTCAGTGTGTGTCCTGGGCTGGTACAGAGAAGGTAACCAACAGAGAGCCTTTATGTACTATGAAGCAGTCTGCCGTGTTTGTAAATACTGTAAATAACTAATATCAATATCACTAATAACAAAAAACATCCTTTCGACTATGCTTTTGTTATTACAAGAGAATAAGAACCCACACTGCAGCTAAAAAATGTAAGCATGCGCATAACGTACACACATTCAAAACTGGAACTGACATACAATAAACAAAATTGCTGATATTTGTTTGTTTGTATGGAAAGTGAATTCCCACATATGTAAACATGCAGGATTATAGTCAGTGCCATCCTTAGTCTCTGATTGAGAAACAACTGATTACATCTCTAGCAAACACACACACATCCACCAGATATTCCACTCATACTCCACAGTTCAACACATGATCTATCATTTACAAATCTATATACATATACGTACAGTAATGTCTAACATGTAAAACACTGTATCAACACTAAAATCACATTTAATAATTATGGCAGCACATTTATTAGGGCTTTTCCCACTGTAGTAACTTTTTTCAGTTCTTTGTATGTGTTTTTAGTTCTAGTCCCCATTTTAGGCGTGGTCACACTGAGCAGGAACTATGGACTTGGGCCACAATTTAGGGACTTTTTTAGCTTCTGCTCTGAGGCACGTTTGAGCAACGTTTTGAGCGTTTTGAGGAACGTTTTGAGCCTAATCTTAAATGTAGAGACTGTGTCAGCTTCTTTGACATGAGCAGGAGCTGATTCCATAGCCAAGGGGCTTGATAGCTAAAAGCTCTGCCTCCTATTGTGCTTTTAGAGACTCTAGGAACCACCAGAAGTCCAGCATCTTGAGAGCGAAGTGAACGGTTAGGATGATAAGGAGTTATTTCATCTTTGATATAAGAAGGGGCCAAGTCATTTAAAGCTTTATAGGTTAGAAGAAGAATTTTAATTCGACTCTAGACTCAACAGGAAGCCAGTGGAGATCTTTTAGTACTGGGGTAATGAGTACTGGCCCCTTAAGACCCAGGGCCAGTCATCACCCATTTTAAACATCGGAAAATCAATTTGTTTATTTGTTTTCACAAATGTGTGAAAACAAATAACAAATTGATTTTCCGATACATCCGTTTTCAATATTCTTTGTCAATTAAAACAGATTGAATGTCTTTTGTTCAACCTTTTTAGTATTTGGAATCTCCCTACAGAGACCAAGACCCTCCCAAAAAAATCTGTCCCTTGGTCAAATCTAGTTGAATAGCTCCGGACTGTTCCACTGCTGCTCTTTACTCCTGGATATGAGATCTGAGGCCTCGTGTTTCTGGAAAACGGCTGTAGATTAACATCAGCAGGTGTTCCCGCTTCGCTCTAATCCTGCGTGAGCTGCCAATAAAGGTGGATGAAGTGGAGATGAGTTCACTAATCAAAGCTGCAGCGCTCCAGCCTAAATGTCACACACGACACAACCATGCCCGGATTATCACTTTATGGGCCCCTGGGCACAAATGTTAATGGGCCCCTACTACTTTTTCGATCCATAAGCCGCTATTTTAAAATACACGAATATATTGAAAAAAAAAAAAACTAAAAACATTTTTAAAAGTGTAATTCTGTGACTGAAGCTCTGAGTTGACAACATAACCCTTTCCACTAATTAAAACAGCAGCATTAATATTAAATACTTGGACAACACAATATTAGGCTAATGTTATCATTCAGTACTACTCTTTATACATCATTTCTAATAAAATATCTTCAATAGGAGATTGCATTTGGATTTCATAAGTTAGTGAATTAATTCTAAATCTTTTTGGACTGTATTTGATATAGAGCAAATCTTTTTTTTTTCTCACAAAATTGTACTTTTCAGTCAAATTGTATTTAGCAAAACCAAGTATTTTTTTTTTGCTTTATTACTTGCAGTGTTTGAATGGGTGACATAAACACAAAAGCCTATTTATGATCATTTATGTCTAAGTTTATAAGCTTATAAGTCTTTAATTTCTTAACAAATCAATTTTCTAGTATTTGTAATCAACTTTAATGTAGTACATTGTTTTTACACGGCAAGGTAAAAATGCAGCGCTGGGAATTGAACCCGGGTCTCCCAGGTGAAAGGCACGTGTCTTACCAAGTGAGCCATCAGACCCTTATGATGATGGAGCATTCAGGGGACTATTTAATCATGTTTTAGGGCCAAAAGTGAAGGGACAACAGACTTTTCAGAGTACAATTTGGGAGAAATATAGTTATTATTACAGACACACAATATTTTTGCAATGGCTGATGGCTATTTTGTCGTGAAACTGTAGATTAAGATGTTGTTAATGCATAAGTGGCACGGGTTGTGGCGCTGACGAAGCATAGGCCAGGTGGAGAGAGACAAGGAGGCGCGATGGGAGTGTAAAGAGAAGGTGGAGGACCAGGACGACGCTTGGAGTGCGGGCGCTCCGGGCGGAGAAGCTGTAGCCAGCGGGGCGGACAGGAGAGCCCTGTAACCAACCGCGGAGGGAGACGGCGACATCGCACCCGAGCGAGGCGCGGAGAGAGCGGGCGGAGGAGCAGTGCTGTGGTCAGCGGAGCTACAGGCAGTGGAGAGCCCGGTAAGAGAGGAGGCAAACGGCGACACAGCACCCGGGTGAGGCGCGGAGAGAGCAGGCGGAGGAGCAGTGCTGTGGTCGCGGGGCTACAGGCAGTGGAGAGCCCGGTAAGAGAGGAGGCAAACGGCGACATAGCACCGGAGCGAGGCGCGGAGAGAGCGGGCGGAGGACCTTTGTAGGTAGCGAGGAGAGAACGTTTAACTCCGCTTGTTGTGCCGAGTTTAATGAATCGAAGAGAGAACTGGCCAGAAAGCATATGTGGGGCGAGGACTTTTTTAACCAATAGCTGTAGCCTGTTTCATTTTATTGGCTGATTAATGTGGAACCAATAAAATACAAAACAGAAAAAGTGACGTTCAGTAAAAATGTCTCCTGATTGGAAGGGCCCTGGGCAGGAGGCGGGGCCCCTGGGCCTGTGCCCGGTAGGCCCATTGGATAATCCGGGCATGGACACAACACACCTGCAGCTGCTGTGCTCTCACCGGGCCAGTGTCATGTGTGCAGAGAGACGGACCACGCTTTTACAGCTGTAGTTTTAGTTAGATAAAAGCTCTTTGTGCATGTGTGAAGCAAAATGTAATGACTGTATTGTCTTAAAGAGGAATTGGAATGGGAGGAGACAATACAGAGCAGGGATGCATGGTTTAGAAAAAAATATAACCAGTCTTTCAGTTGGATTTGTCATTTAGAGTTCCCATTTGAAGTGTGTCTGGGAGATTTGCCAAAATGAAATATGTCATTGAACAGACAATAGAAGCTGTTTTGAGTCGTGTTTCCAAGATGCATAATTAACAGCTTTGATGCCGAAACTCACAGAATATTTTGTTGTTAATAAGAAATTATGTTATTTCAAACTTGCAGCTTTTACGATTTTGAAATGGAAATTGCGTTTCCTCAATCTCAGACTCCACTTCTTTATAGTGACTTGAGACTTTTTTTTGGAAAGCCACTGAATTCTGACAAGGACATTTTTGATTCACAAAAATATACCCACAAATATTGACTTTTAGCGTATCTTTATGTTTAAAATCTAATGAAAGGGGTCCATTTTTGTTAAAACAAAGGTTTAACATGATCTAAAATTGAAATGGAAAGTGTTTATGAACCCCTTGGAACACAAACAACAATTAGCTGGACTCTTCGTGAAGCTGAGGCTCGGTAGTTTAAAGTGCATATGAGAGGTTTCTATCAATGTAGAAAGAAGCTCTGCACAAAAGAACATCAGATTTTAAAGTCCGCCTAAAATGTCTTTGGTAAATAGAAGAAGCAGTATAGCTGGAGTCACAGTCTATGACAAAATCACTCTACATTAGGTATATTTTGGGTTTTGACACAATTCCTTTTCAAGCTGAAGCTGTTTTCATTCAATATGAGCTTTAGGACCTGTACGTTTAGGCAGAGCTCATTAAAAAGTCCTGTGACGCTATGGAGCATTTTGGGGTATTTTATTATTTGTATGTTTATAGTAAAAACGCCAGAATGCTTGATTTGAGAGTAAATAAGAGACTCCACCTCATATTAACCCTTTAGGCACCAGGGTTTTTAGTTGGAAATACAGTAAATATAGAGACAATAAACTTGATCCTGGAGAATCCAAACTCTCAGTGTTATTTTAGAAACTACCAGAGTTGCATCATGAATTTTCCAAGATACTGAAGCTACTCAGAAACTGAGAATCTGAAGACTAGAAGTAGAATAATAACACGTCTTTACATCCACCATAGAAATGAACTGGGGGAGCAAAATACAAATAAAATACAAATTGCAATTCACGTGACACGCTGTTTCAAAATGCGCAGTATTTACATGCATATCTTTGAGAACAGGTTGCATATTTGTCCGATAAACATTCATATTACCGGAGACGAATTGTGTTGTGTCTTATCTGTGCTGTCACAGCGCTGGTGTGTGTGCGTCGCGTGGATTCACTGCTGTTGTTTATACATTGTGCTGTTTTGCTTTGGTGTAAATTATGAGTTTCCCAAAGCTAATGATCGATAATGAAACAATCATCAAACAGTCATGACCATAAGCAAGAGAATGTACCCAGAGCTCATGATCATAGGTGAGAGAACATACTGTAGATTTACCAAAACTCATGACCATAGATGAGAGAACATACAGTAGATTCACCAAAACTCATGATCATAGGTGAAAGAACATACTGTAGATTTACCAAAACTCATGATCAAAGATGACAACATACAGTAGATTTACCAAAACTCACGATCATAGGTGAGAGAACATACTGTAGATTTACCAAAACTCATGACCAAAGATGACAACATACAGTAGATTTACCAAACTCACGATCATAGGTGAGAGAACATACTGTAGATTTACCAAAACTCATGACCAAAGATGACAACATACAGTAGATTTACCAAAACTCACGATCATAGGTGAGAGAACATACTGTAGATTTACCAAAACTCATGACCAAAGATGACAACATACAGTAGATTTACCAAAACTCATGATCATAGGTGAGAGAACATACTGTAGATTTACCAAAACTCATGACCATAGATGAGAGAATATACAGATTTACCAAAACTCGTGACCATAGGTGAGAGAACATACAGTAGATTTACCAAAACTCATGATCAAAGGTGAGAGAACATACTGTAGATTTACCAAACCTCATGACCATAGATGAGAGAATATACAGTAGATTCACCAAAACTCATGATCATAGGTGAGAGAACATACTGTAAATTTACCAAAACTCGTGACCATAGGTGAGAGAACATACAGGAGATTTACCAAAACTCATGATCAAAGGTGAGAGAACATACTGTAGATTTACCAAAACTCATGACCATAGGTGAGAGAACATACAGTAGATTTACCAAACTCATGACCATAGGTGAGAGAACATACTGTAGATTTACCAAAACTCATGACCATAGGTGAGAGAACATACAGTAGATTTACCAAAACTCATGACCATAGGTGAGAGAACGTACTGTAGATTTACCAAAACTCATGATCATAGGTGAGAGAACATACTGTAGATTTACCAAAACTCATGACCATAGGTGAGAGAACATACTGTAGATTTACCAAAACTCATTACCATAGATGAGAGAACATACTGTAGATTTACCAAAACTCATAAACATAGATGAGAGAACATACTGTAGATTTACCAAAACTCATGACCATAGGTGAGAGAACATACTGGAGATTTACCAAAACCCATGACCATAGGTGAGAGAATATACTGTAGATTTACCAAAACTCATGACCATAGATGAGAGAACATACTGGAAATTTACCAAAGCTCATGATCATAGGTGAGAGAACATACTAGAGATTTACCAAAACTCATTACCATGGGTGAGAGAATATACTGTAGATTTACCAAAACTCATGACCATAGGTGAGAGAACATACTGTAGATTCACCAAAACTCATGACCATAGATGAGAGAACATACAGCAGATTTACCAAAACTAATGACCATAGGTGAGAGAACATACAGTAGATTTACCAAAGCTCAAAGGGACATTTGTCAGTCTAGATTGCATTATTTTAGAAACACACTGTCTGCTGAATACATTTCATAATCTCGGACTTGCTCTCTGTACATTATTCTAATCAAATCTATATGCAACACCAAAGTGCTTTCCAAAGCCTTGAATTATTCATGACGTGACCTTTCCCACTCTTATACAGGTGCTATCAGGCTGAGCGGAACAATCCACCGCCAACACCCACTCTCACTTCTGTTATTCAAATGTAAAAATGACACTGGCACCCAGACATGAGGGGCCAAATGCCAAAGCTCTGCGGGGAAAAGACGCCGCCGAGCCAAGCATCGCTAACGCTGCTCAGTACAGACACATTTACATATTCTGACATCTCGCAGACTCAAGTTTTCTGGGCATTTCCAATCTGGCAAGGACGGATCAACTCATTAAGTCTTCTGTGTTGTGAAAAACAATTGGACAAAAAGTTGGCAGAGCTAGTTCTTGAGCGCAAAGAAAACAATTTAGAGAGATTAGCGCTGATAGCATAGCGGCGCAGTTAGCATATGTTTAGAACAAGGACAGAGAAGGTTGTTCATTTGAGGTGAGATTCATAGCGGCGGAAAATAACTGTAATAAATGAGACTAGCTGTAGTGAGGCGTTTGTTTCCAGCTGTGAAAAGGAGCAGCGCATAAAAGTGTCATCTTAGCACAAACTCTGGAGACTGTAAAATGCTTTGTAAATAATCAAGCTTAAATGGCGTGCAGTATTCATAAAGCTCGAGTGAAGGGTTGTTGGAAGATGTAGTCGTTACAAAGCCATTGTTGTTTTCAGTAATTTTGGGTTTCTATAACTTTGTCTTTTACGCTTAAAATCCTCTGTAATGGCTGTAATTTGTAACTAAATTAGTTCTGTACTGACTGAATATAACGTTTAACTTTTTTTTTTCTCGTACACTGACTGGGGTAAGTTTAGTTTGGAACACGGGCGGGTTTCTTGCAAAGTGCCTTGTACACCAGCTCGATTCTGAAGAAAGAGTCGAAATGTTTGATCCTAGCCCTTCGATTCAATTGTTGCATAGTTCGAATGATTTTGCGCATGCGCTAAAATGCACATGTAGCGGCAGCAGCGTTTTGTTTACAACGGGAACGCGTGAGCGCATGCGCAGAAGTGCGGTGTTGTGTGTGGGGAGAGAAGCGGAGGGAGACGCTGGCGCTGCAAGAGTGCACAGAAGATTCAACCTTAACTTCATATCGCTCCGGTGTTTGGGAACACTTTGGATTTAGTGCCAAGGATGATGCTAGTGGTAAGAAAACTATCTATTGGGAAGTTTATCGCTAATGACATGCAGCCGTTTTGTCTTGTTCGTGCTGTTGAACGCGCAGGCCTTAAACACATGTTTAACACTGCCGAGCCCAAAACACTTCAGTAATACCCGCGATGTTTGAAGAAACAAAGCGTGAACTTGAGCAAGACCAGCCTCACGTGAATATGTAGCGCTGACAGCTGATGGGTGGACCTCCAGAGCTATGAAGAGTTTTATTACGATGACGGTCCACTACATCGACTAAGAGTACACTGAAAAAACGGATTTTTGAGGGTAGTAATATTTAAAATATATAAATAAATAGTTTTTACTCACTAAAATAGACTCCTGCCAAATAAATACAAATTGTATTTAAAAGTATTACATTTAAATGTTTTTATCCTTTAAAGTTTTTAATTTCTGAATATATTAACATTTATTATAATATTCCCTTTACCTTCTAGAGCAAATTGTAAAAAGTGTGTGTAAATATTACTCCAGAAATCACTTAAGCGTTTGAATGGCTAAATGCAGAAGCAATGTAACATTTAATAGATTTTTTAGTTTAGCTGCCCTAGTTAAATGTAAAAAGTGTGAGTAAATGTTAAATGTAAAAATCACTAAATGGTTTAAATCCTGCACATGCTCAGTAGAGAGCAGGACAGTTAGCAGGAGCTGCTGCACAGACATGTCCAGGATCATCTCCACACACTTGTGAGAGGAAAACAAGGATTTTTACACTTCTAACTACTACTACGTCTGCTCAGGTGAGTCTAAAGTCTTCTCTGGTTTACTGTGAGTTACATTTGTCCAGTACTTTTGTAGAAATGTGCTCTGTTAGCGCCATACAATGTGCACTATTAGCATTAGCTTTTACAAATATGATTTGTTTTTTTGTTTTTATACATACAGTTGCTCAGGGCAACATTAGGCTGTGCACTTTGTCCAAGTGTTATTTCAAGTCAGAAAAATGTAGCTTTGACACATTGTTCATTGTTGTTGTTATGCTAATTAGCTGAACAATCTAGCAGTGCTAACATACACACATGTGGACTACATACAGCATGAGAACAGACCACAGTGAGAGCAGGACATCTGAACTCACTGTGAAACATTAGAAAAGTACTTTTTGTTGTCTTTAGACATAAATCAGCTTCACTCAAACACAAACACAGCAGTGCTAATCACTTAGTACATGAAAACTGTGTTTTTACTCATGTAAACATTGTGTTACACTTTTCTCTTGCAGATGAAATGACAGAAAGATCTTCAAGCAAGTAATTTTGCCCACAAGATCTTCTAACATTGGGTAACTAAGCATTTTTAATATAAGGCCAATTGTCCTGTTTTATTCTTGTTAAAATACTAACTGTGACTGTGTTGTTCTTGTGTTTTTCAGATGTGAGAACATGGAGACATTTGACTGATGTTACATCTGCCAACATTCAGTAAGTTAAATATTTGAAGCTAAAAGCTCAGCTGATGGTGGGAGAGGCCATAGTAAAACGGACTAAAATATAACCAAGTAAATGAACTGACTATCATCTTTTAAAGCTTTAAAAGAACATAAAGATGAACTGTGTCTTCCTCCGCAGGAGCAGGTTGGAGTCAGGACTGTTGCTGTTTGGACAAAGAGAAAATACCAAGAGAACAGTCACAGGTAAACATGTGATTTCAGTGTTTTTGTGCTTCTTGAGCTTGTTCTAATTGTACCTACAACTACACCTTTAGTTTTCTTTGATGGTACTTAGAGTAAAATGTTTCATCTTTCAATTTCTATGTAAAACCCATTAAAATATTATGGAAACATTTCGACCAGGCAGTTTGTTTAAATCCCCTTTTTAACTGTGAAATGACGGTATGTCTGTTGTTCTGTGTTCAGGTGAACTCCAGCTGTCTCCAAGTGTCCTGCTGCTGTGAAGGAACTCCAACAAATATAAATTCTGAAAAAAAACTACATTTACTGTGAGTTGTATTATTCTTTGAAAATCCTTTAATAAACTGATTTTTAACATTTAATTTTGTCATTTTGTGAGAAAACATGTAGAAAAAGTAAAAATAAAAAAAAAATTACTATAAAAAATTAAGTAACTTTTAAACATTTATAGCTCATACAGACATAAAAAAATATGTTAAGAAAATTATTTAAATTTTAAACCATATAAATACCTAAGTGGTATGTAAAAAATTCAAAACCTTACTTGTTTTTTAACTTTAAATTTTATTTAATTTTTTGGGGTAAAACAATACTAAAATTTACTCAATTAATCAGAATAAATCTTACTCTATGAACATTAGCAAAAATTATGTGAACTCTGGTATTAAAACGTAAAGAATAAAAAATATTGCAAATTGTCGCGAGAATTTTTTTGATTAAATCTTAATAGTTGTTTTTTTCAGTGTAGGCTAAAGTGTTGCAGACAGGCATGTATGAGTTCCATACAAGTCCAAACCTCTCAGAAGCACTGACAGAAGTAAAATGAATGGAATTTAATTAGGAGAAATAACACTGTCTCTGTCACAATGTAACAATGTAAGAAAGTAACATTGTTAATGCTGTTAATATAAGGATTAGGGCCAAAGCTTGGGTGTTTTGCACCCACTATAATTGTGTCGGCCAAACATGCAGTGTCCATCAGACACATTTCCAGACTTATAGGAAAAATTAGAAAAGTCATTGCTTTTTACATAAAAGCACTAATGCAGCCCACATTCTAAAAATGAAGCAAGAAATGTACAAAAATAAATGTAAAAAATAATATTGTTTTAGATATCTAAATAACAAAGATAGTTTTAGATATCGACTAACAAAATTGACGAATATCAAAAATCGAATTGAATCATGACTTGGGTGAATCGTCCCATCCCTACTCGATTGTATTTTGGCCCAAAAAAACTGCAGACCTAGGAATGGAGAGAGAATAGAGAGAAAACTGAGCCCAATAACAAATCTAAATATCGACCCCAAAATATCAGCGGGTTGATATATGTCGGTCTATCTCTAAAATAAACTGGTGGAAGGGGCTGTGTTCGTCCCAAGACCTGTTTTTTGCACTATTGACATAAGGCACCAAAAACACATCTTAACACATTTTACACTTATAAAACAACAACAACAAAAACATCTAGAATAATATCAAGTTGGATTATTTCAACAACAAAGTGATTTGACCGATCTAAGAGATATGATTTTGAATGAGAAACCAGGCATTCATTATACTTTTAGTATGTGTTGAATTTAAATGAGCAGTTGTTTTAATGCAGCATTTCCTAATCTTTAGTGAGTCATGGCACACTTTTTTTTTTTAATAGCACACCAATAACAACATTATTTAAAGTTGTTACACTTAAAATTTGGAAATTGTGATTGTTTTGTTTTGGTTTCACTCTAAGTGGTATGGCAAATTGTTTTTTTTTGTTGTTGTTTGTCTTATTTCTTAAAATTAATTTAAAAATATTCGTTTTTTCAAGGCACGTCTGGTAGTATCTCAAGATTCCCTGCGCACTGGTTTAGCTTGTGTGTATACTAGTTATTTCATCATTTCTAAATATATTGACAGCCGTAACACTCTCTTTCAAAAACACACAAAAAGAAGTGCTGGTGAAACAGACTGTTTTGTGTCGCCATCAAAAACATCTTACATAATCTTTTCAGTGTTTAATTTGGGAAAATATTGAGTAAATTCACTCAACTGTCTAAGTCTTTTCTTGGACTAAATACAGTTGATTCTCTTTACGACTTTGCTTTGTCTCTTTTGCTGTTAAAGGTGGCAGACCCCTGACCATTCGATTCAATGTTCAATGTTCATTCAATGTTCCTCAGTTCTGCTTTGTTGCCTTTTTCCGTCTGTCCCAAAGAGTAGCCATGCCCAGCCCTAAGCAGTCATTAACTTTGGCTTCCATCTGTTCTATCTACAACAGCACAGGGAGATGCAAATATGAAATAAACAATAACACTCGAGACGTTTATGGAGCCTGGGCCAGAGGAGTTAAAATCAATGTTCCATGTCTCCTCCGGTCTTCAGCTGTCAGTCAGACGCTGCATATTAAGTGTGAGGCAGCAAGGGAAGGAACCCACCAAGCACAATCAAACACTACAGCTCCAGTTGTTTTTATTGATGCAATGAAACAAATAAGCCTCTAAGTACTTGTGTTGGCTAAAGGAGATTCAGTTTGTTCCTTTTATTGCTGTTTGAATCTATGAGCACGTCCTTTGCGTCTCCTGACTTGAGCACATGGAATGTATTTAGAGCTATAATGGTATCATACTAAAAGCTATGAAAAATGAAAGGTGATATTTTCTAAAGCAGTGGTTCTCAAGTGTTAGGTCACTGCTGCTGAAACTCCACAACAAAAAAGTTGAAATTGTTGATTCCTACAAATATTTGGGAACAATTTTTGACAACCATCTTAACTTTGATGTTAAAACTGCATCTGCTGTCAAAGTTGAACTCTTTTTCTGTAAGCTCTTCCATTCTCTGTGTTTTTTATCAGTCTTTTATTAAAGGCTTATTGTGTTTCTGCTTTCTTTGCTGGTTTAATAACCTCTCTGACAAAGACAAAAACAGTCTTAATTCCATTATTGAGGTCAGTTCAAAGATCCCAGGAGCAGCAGGCAGACTTCACAGATTTGACAAAAAGTCAATGGGATTTTTAACTCAGAGAATCACATTTTAAAAAGTGACTTTTCTCTGCTTTGCCGTCCCTCAGGCAAAAACAAACAGGTCTTTTAAGTTTTTATTCCTACTTCTGTTGGTTTTTTAGATGTAAGTTTTAAGGACTAAAGTCGATTGTGTTTTTACTGTATTGGTTGCTGTAACAACCTCAAAGCTCCTCTTTGTGTTGTGTTTTTTGCAGTCTGGATGTGCTTTTTTTTACCGCATGGACTAATTGCCCTTTGTAGGGTTAATGAAGTTGCCTGAATCTGAATCTAATCCTGCTGTCTCCATTTGCAGAGCTCAAAATGTGTCATTCCACTTTGTGATGTCATTATGTGACAGTGAAACAACAGGCAACTGGACTAAACGTCTCTGCAGCTCACAGAACATGACGTGGATCTGATGATGTGATTCTCCTGTGACATTACAACAATCCCAGAGAATAAAAAGCCGGTCCAATCAGGACGCTTCCTAACCCCCAGACGTTAAGTGGAATTAAATAAAGCCAATTGTAAACCTTTATTTGGAATTATTTTTCCATGTGAACTTGAAGGAAAATCTTTTAATTCCAAACTATTTAGTTCTGAAAAATAATTTGAAATTAAGAAATGTGAATCTCTTTTAAAGTCAAGATATAAATGATACTGTGGCTGCCACGTGACTTTAGCTCATATCTCCAACAATCATAATGACTTGAATCTGATCACAACTGCTTCATGGAGAATGAAGATAGTGTTTTGTAGCTCCATGCACGTGCATATTAGTGTATGATTCACTGGTTCATTGTTTTATTAAACTGAAGCTGTTCAATCACTGGACGTACAGTTCATAAGTGTTTTATGACAAAGATCTGATGAACCCATAAAGAGGCTTCTATCACACACAGTTTATCCAGAGCTCACACATCACAGCAGTATAACATACATGTAGCGTTTGTAGTAAAGAGACAACAAAAAGACTGTTAAAACTAAGTAAGAAGGAAAGAACATTCAATTAAATAAACAAATAAATAAACAAAAGCAAAGCAGTAGTGTTTAAATAATATAAGTTGTAATTTTGCAATAGTACTTTGTATTTTAATGAATAATGATATTGAAAACTGTCCATTCTATTGAATTTCAAGCATTCCAACAAACTACTATTTAAAGCCAGTTTTCAACGGTTTTGCATCTATCATTACAAACATCTATTTAATTTTACTGTGGGAGTCTCGAGCTGCTGGCAGGATGTTTTTGGAGTCTTGGTCTGAAAAGTTTGGTAATCACTTTCAAATTTGTATTAGTTACAAAGCACATAACCATTTTTTTCTGAAATTTTACATGAATTGTGTTCGAAAGTGTTCCTCTGTGTTTGTGTTCTTATGAGCTGATCTGGACGTGGAATATGTTATGTTTCCACCTAAATAAACAAAGAAATGAAATGAAATGTGTGTCCGAGGTTTTCTCCAGAAACTCTCTTCCATTCCAAACTCATTTTCACAGCTCAGTCTTGTCCACCTACAGACTCTGTGTTTCCGTACGCTTCTCTTCAGTGGCAGTAGTGCTTCTTTGATTACCCCGGCTGGTCTTATCAGTCTGGCTCCTGCTCACTTCTGACAGTCTGCTCTGAACAGGACTTTTATCTGGTATTTCGAATTATTGGACACTGATGAGATTGGGAGTTGTTCTCCATGTGCACACTGTGATTGACATTTGTGTCGCTAGAACTTTTTTTTTAACTGGAAAATTAAAACGTGGTGAAGAGTTTAAGATATGGATCACTTGGGTTTGACAATGAAGTTATCCATAGTAACTGTTTTTACAATAAAAATAAAGTTTTATAGCTTCTGCAGACGTGAGACGCAGGAGTGTTCACTCTTAGTTACATTTCCATTGAGTGTCTGAGTCAGGAGAATCCAGTTAGATTTTCCTATAGGAGCCAGATTTAAATATTACAGACTTGTGTAGATATCTAGTGCTGCAGATTTTTGTGTTACCAGTAAACCAATCATTTTACAGGACTCACAACACATCCTTGTGTTAATCTACAAACCAATCAGATTAAAGGCCACTTCACACAGGCTGGCTCAGTGGCTGAGTGCTCATGGTTCTTCAGGGTGGTTCTTACATTCACCAAACCCACTATGAAGTGACACGCTTTGGAAAAGGTGGTAAAGCAATTTATACAATGAAGTAGTAATACTATGTACCACATAGACTTTAGTAGCAGAATAGGAAATGGACTGCGACCCACCTATAGAGGGCTTTTTTGTTTCTCAACACGAGCGATGCACGCACCCCGCCTGTAGAAAGAGTCGCCGCTCAGAGTCAAAAAGCTCCGTTGTCAGTAACTACAAGAGTTTATCACTGTGAGAAAACAATTGTTATGCTGTTAAATCAACATTTGTAAGTTAAATTCGACCCTACGACCCTTTAAAGTTACATTCAGGTGAAAAAACGGCGAGAAAAACACTGTCTCAAGCTTCAGGAGACAGACGTCTGTCAGACCGGTTCAGACCTGATCCAAACAGCAGACTGTTTTGTTTTTCAAACAACTTTCCCAGCCAACCAGATGGAGAGCGGTTCTTTCTGCGTAAAGCATGTGCAGTAGGGCGGAATGTGACGTCAACCAAAAATCCTTCTATTGAAGACCCAGGGTCTATGCAAGGTCCCATTTCACACCTGTGTAGACCTCGACTTGTAAAGTCTGATAACTGTGAGTGCCACTGTTAAAGGACAAATATGAAGCATTTGTTGTGTTGTTTGTTGTTCTGGTCCTCCAAACGTACTTTGAAAACCTGTACATCATAATAAAAAGTAAATCACACATGAAAATCATGTGTTTTCTACATCATGATATGAGTTGCAGCTCCATCTACTGGCTGCAATGGAAATGACACAGAATAAACACAAACTGGTCTTGCCTGATGTGCTAAAGCTGCAGAAAAGCTCAAAATGAGTCTGGATGGTTGATGGTTTTACAAACAGAGCAGAAGATCTCAGAGATTTGGATCAGGAGCATTTAAAGGGACTGTACCTGATTTTTGCATCCTAAAAATGTAAACAAACAGAAAGAATTAATTTTAACCTTTTTTCCTTCAGGCTACATGATTTCCTCACGTAGCTAATGCATTCTGAGCTTCAGAATTGTTCATCATGATGAGTTTTAATGTTTTTTCACAGCTTTTGACAGCGAGGTGAGTCACTATGCTAACAACAGTTAGCCACAATGCTAAAAACAAAAACAGAAAAAGCTGCACACAAACGGGATTTTATTAGACATAGACAGGACTTTGGGGACTAATTTCCACCTGATTAGATACATTAACAAGGCATCAGTGCTAGGGGGAAATTGCTTTTAAGTTATCTTGTTGCAAAAAAATCGAGTACAGTCCCTTTAAGACAGTGTTATTGGGGGAGCAAAGATGTGTGTTTGATAAGGAACACATTTTAGAACAGGATTAAAAACTCATCAAGTCAATTTTGCATCCAGGGCAAAAACTATAGTATATCTAGACTAACTTAAATTGACTTGGATTCAGTTTGTTTTAACTGGAGAAGATTTCATTGCTTATGTAATGTAAAATACTTTTTTTTTTCCCAAGGTATTTAATTGGTTATGAGAGAATTTGGCTTAAAATAAGAACAAACATTTTAGAAATTGGATAAGAACAATTTTCTTACCTTACAGGCAATTAGGCTTAAAATGACGTATAATGCATTGAAATCAGTTTGAAACTGCTTGAAACAAGAATTACAATCCAGGACTCTACCATAATTAGAGCTTAAATTTGTTTGTCTTGAAGTGTATGTAATCTTTAATATCAAATGGAAACCTCAGCCTCGATGGAGTTTAACTTTAACTTTAATTAACTTTATTGTCCACCAAAGTGAAAATTTGTCTTTGGTTCACCATCACATACACCGACAGTCAGACAGTTCATCAGGCTTCCTGCCAATAAATACATATTCAAAGAAAAGACGTGTGCTGTACATACACCATGTTCATCCTGAGCACAGCTGACTGATAAAGAAGCTCGATCTTTGCCTGGTCTTTGCCGATTATCTTTCCAGCATTCTTGACTATTTTGTTGACTATTGCCCACTGTCAGATAACCAAACCAAACAGAGATGTTAAAGACAAGAACACTTTGAATCAGGCTGACATAAACTCTCTCCAGAATGTGTGAGCTCACTCCAGCCTCTAAGCTTCTTTGACCGTATTTCTTATAGATTTCATCTTTGTTTTGTGAAGCTTAGCTTGTCATTAATATAATTGTGGTGCATGCTGAGAAAGTGTAATGAGCAGCTGCAGTAAAACAATGCAATAAGCACACATTACCTCTCCCTTGTGTGAGTGTTGTGAATGACACATTGACCTGTCACTCTCTCAGTGACACACTGTCCCGTCTGGAGCAGGGCCGGGGTTCTTGTGTCAGGAGCATCGGTCTGCTGCAGGATAACTACATCCTCTTTCACACTACGTTGAGCTTTAAGAGCAGCAGTGGCACTTGCATGGGCAGTGAGGCTGACTTCAGACAGCTGCAGGGACCTCGGGGGGAAGATGAGTGGATATGGGCGGTGTGGGTGTGGGAGTATGTGTGTGTGGAGATGAGCGACTTGTAAGACACTGTAATAAGGCAGTTTAACTTCAAAATGCAAGTACAATATCTCATTCTCTGTCTCTCTCTCACGCTCTCTCTCTTGTTTGTCTTTCTCTCTCCCTGTCTCTGTCTTTCTTTGTCTCTCTCCTCTCTCTCTCTCTCTCTCTCTCTCTGTGTCTCTCCCTCCCTTATTACTTAAAAGTCTAAAGCTAAGGTCACAATGACCTGTACGAATAAATCATTCATACAAATCTCACAGGTTGTATGAAATCAGCAGTTCCTACTATTTTCCTAGAATCTTCTTACGATCGACTTTCAGCTCTCACCAATAAGTTATGACATTCTTGCGTTTGCCCTAAAATTTCCCTAATGTGTCTTTACAGTAAACCTACATCTATTCTGTATCACATGGGCAATACTTACTATCAAGTTGTTACTATATTAAACCTTTTTGTAAACCCTTTATAATTGGAATAAAAACAATAACTTGATTGTGCACGGCCATGTAAACCCCAGCAAAACCTGAATATGCTCATGTTACATGTAGGCTTATTTAGACTGTTTAAAGTTTATTTTTTATCTGAAAATGTGGCCACTTATATCTGTTCTGGGGTCTGTCTGTTTCAGTCAAAACACCTTTTATTCTCTCTAACTTTAGCCTGTGTAAAAACACTAAAACTGTCCCAGTGTTTCTTACCTGTGTACTACAGAGGAGGAAACACTAAACAAATCTTCCAAAGCCTCTCCGGATGCTGAAGATTCTTATAGTCCATTGACATTCGTGTGTTCAAAAACAGCCTCTAATACCAGCGAGCAGCACCTTCTGTCTAAATGTCTGCGCCTGTTATAGCGAGTTGTCCTCCCTTATTTGTGTCCAAATCTAGACCATCTGCATTTTCTCTGCTGCGCTCCAGGTCCACTGTTCTTCTTGTGTTTGTGTCAGACTATCTGGGTTTCCTTGCGTGCTCCAGGTCCACTGTCCTCCTCATGTTTGTTTTGTGTAAGACGATCTGCGTTTTCCTTGCGCGCTCAGCGTCCATGGTCGTCCTTGTGTTTGTGCCTGGTGATCTGCGTTTTCCTCTCGCGCTCCAGGTCCAGGGCACTGTTTGTGTCAGATAATCTGTGTTTTTCTTGCGTACTTCAGGTTCACGAACTTCTGAATCCTGCACCTCTACCGCTGGTCTACCATTTTGGACCGTAGAGTTGCGTCTTTGCTCCACTTTCGCTCTCCCGCTCAGACAAACTGCATAGGCTTTACTCTGTATTCTACAGTTTATAGTTTGTAGACTTGTCGTAGAAAATCTTTGACAAAACTATCGACCTTAACCTTGGGCAGCAAGATGAATTCTCGCTGTATTCATGGGTTTACAAATCCACGAGAAACCATCTTGAAGGACTCCCGCCCTCTGGTTTGAGCTGAGTATTGATTACTCAAACCAATCAGAAAGCCTCTATACAGGAGAAGGCGGGATTTACAGATGTGAAATCAGCGAGTGCCAGGCGTCACGTGCTCACAGCAAAACAACAAACATAGAACAAACAGACGCAGGTACTGTTGCAAAGGCTATTGACTAGAGCACGCGAGGGAAACGAATATAGCTAAACAGTTGAGGACCAGACCCAGATTTTGGACAACTGCTGCTCGGTGGCGGTGGAATATTGTTGTTGTGAAATACTTCAAACTTTGTGTATATGAACACAATGATGTCAGTGGATTAGTCTTCAGCATCTGGCGACGGAAGTTTGGAAGTTTTGGCGTCTCCTCTGCAATACGCAGGTAAGAAACAAAGCGGTTTGTGGGATACATCATTTTGATTATGTCTTGTGATTGGCTAAAACACCGCTAAGGTGGGGTGGGCGCTTTGTCCAAACAGATCGAAGTATTTCGCGAGAACTTCCTCCCTTTCCCAACTGCTTTTGACGAGAGCCCTTCCAGATTGAATATGTGTAGAACTCAATGCAGAGAGATGCACATATCGATCTGGCGTGAGTCAGGTTACGTCGACCTGGCTACGAACTTACAAACGCCACTAAGTGTTCCCTGACATGCATGTTATTGTTTGGTGAGGAAACCACCCATAAAAACTCCACACAGAAAGACAAGAGCGCTGTCTTAGCAACGCCTGAAGAATCACGTAGGAAATTAGCAAAAAAATGTTCGCAGAGAGGTCGTAACAGGTCGTACGAGTCATTGCGACTGTAACTTAAGTTGATTCAAATTGTGAAGTTACATCAACACACAGAGTTAAGTTAATTTATCCTTTTGCCTATATGACTTTGTATAGTGTTTGTGTGTGTATGTGTAGGAGTGACTTTAGGAGCTTTATGTCTTGGTGGAAGCAAACGTATTTGGAGAAAATAGCCTTTGTATTTACTGGGCCGTAACTTGCCTCTCTCAGCGCAGGCAGACACGGTTTATAGCCAAAAAACAAATGATATTTCCCTGCGATCTTATTACACTTCTCAGCTGTCGCCGGGTCAGTGGAAGAAATGGGATCAGACAAACCAGTTCACTTGTCACGCCCTCACACCCTTTCAGGTCTAAACACTCTGGAGCCAAGACCAACACAAGAAAAACGATTAGATTTATTATGACATTAGGGGCACAATGTGGTCCTCGAGGTTCCACTGAACTCTGTGGATGAAATAGAATGAAAATACATGAAAGAATGCAACATTATTTAGTTGTTTCCACACCAAAGAAGCCGATGTAGAAAAAGTAACACAGCAAATAAAATGGATAGGGTTAGAGTTTTGCTTGTGTCTCGCCTTATGTTACTGAGACATTCAATACAATATTTTTTTGTTAGTTTGTTTGTTCTCAAGTTTTATTCTGGTCTCTCACTTGTAGGTGATGGGCTTTATCACTCTCAGTATGAGTTTAGTGTGAATGTGGTATTACAGTTTTTCTCTATTGGTTTGGCTCATTTCTTGAAACTGAGATGACATTCTCAAAATGACAGATCTCCAAGTCAACTTGCGGCTGTTCACAACTGAATGTCATTTCTCGTTGCTTTCATCAAATTGCCCGTGTCTTAGTCAGTGTCTCAAGTGTCTCAGTGCATCTTTGCAAATGGTTCTGTACAAGTCTCTCACAGACAGACCAATGAGACCAGCACATTTTACAAAGAAATAGATCTTGTTGATCTAAACTGAAGAGCTGATTCTCAGTCTCATGGTTATTCTCTCCAGAACCTGTCAGCAGGATTTCACCGTGGAAGTCCTCATGTGCACAACAATTAGTCAATTAGAAAATACCACAAACACTGTAATATTTAGTTCTTTTTCTATGTCAATGTGATGTTACAATATCAGACTATAAACATGACAATCAGACTATAGAAATGACAAATGATCATACTTACTTTTATGTTCAAAGAAAATAAATGGGAGAAAAATACATAAAAAAAAAAATCTTGATCCAGTTGAGAGTTGTGCTCCTGTCACTGCAGTGATTATTACAAATATAGGTAAAAAAGCAATACAGTTACAACGGTAATTCATTCTGACCTGACTAGATGAGAAAGGTTGAAGGTTATGTGAACAGTTTTGGGAAATAGATGAGCTTTTGCCAGTAGAATGAAAATACATGAAATAAAAAAAAAAACAACACTCCTTTTTCCAGGGCTGCAGTCTGTGTAAATGTGCTATAAACCTTTCATTCATTCATTCATACAAAAAGTTACACATTGAACTTTTAGGGTTAGGATTATATGTATTATCATGATGTGACCTCATATACACATGGTTGTGGTTAAAAGGATTTTGACCATTTCTCAGTCACTCAGGCACACCAGGGGCTCCTCTCCAGAATCATGGCCTGACCCTAACAGAGAGAGTGTAGTGGAGAGTGCAGATGTACAGAGGAGCCCAGGGATGACAGCTCTGTGTGCTGTGAAATACCGGCCTGTCAGAGTCTACGCACTGGGCAGAATGTAGAGCAGGCTCTTTGCTTTGGGCGCACTCCTTCTGTGAATATTTATACAGGCGGCATGAATATGGACGACAGCTCTTAAAGCCGGGGTACCTGCACATTGATTTTTAGCTTCAAATACGGCTTAAGAAGTCTTTTTACAGACACCAAAGTGAAACTGGAGTGGACCACCCAAGTTCAGCCAATCAGAGCACAGCTTTCAGCAATCTTTAAGGAACAAACATTTGTCTCTCCCTTTATTTATCGATACAGACAGTACACGCTGTCTTATTTTCTCCAAAAGGACTGAATGTACCTTTTGGAAAAAAAAAACAAAAGAATTGACTAACTTACATTCAACACAGTCTCCGAACAAAAATGAGGTGTATGACAACATTTAAAAAATGTACAATAAGCACATTTTCATACCTTATTTCCGTTAATATAAATTAATAAAGGACGTATTTATAAAGCACCTTTACACTGACAGATGTCTTTCAAAGTACTTTACACAGTAACCCTCCTCCTCACTCAGTGACAGCAGCAGCCCTGGAGCAGCTCTGCAGGGGCAGTTTACCTTAACACCTCTGACCACCACCAAGTGTTCCCACACATGTATGTTATTGTTTGGTGAGAAAACCACCCATGAAAACTCCACACAGAAAGACTCAGGCTGTGCGGGAGTCGAACAAAACCAAGAAGTTCTTCTGAAGAGGTCTTATAAAAAGATTATTCCCTGCCTTTGTACAAAAGACACTAAACTTCACATAACCAGACAGGGCTTCACGATCGACTCCTCCTGCCTTGGAGATCGATGTGCTGAGCATCCCTGAGCTAAGAGTCACATTAGTATAACTACTACATTTGAGTATCAAAATAGCATTAGTTATTTTGTTCATACTAATTAGCATTTTTACTACTGTGTCTCTGTTTGTCTTGCTGCACATGATTTGATTTTGGCACTGCATCCTGACTTCTAGACATCTCATTTGTAAAGTGAAATTAGTAACAACTGTCATTTTTACAGGACACCTTTTGCGTTTTCATCACTTGTTTAGTAGTAGACTTGTTCTTTGCTAACACAAACACAACAGCCTAGAAATACTCCATTGACTTCTTATTGAAAACCACACAACTGACAAACCCTATCTTTTAAATGAACCAGTATTTGTTTATTGGAAAGTAGCTACAGATTTGAAACCTACATACAGTACTTACTTTTTTAGGGTCAGTGCATAGACAAGTGGACGGGGATAGGTGGTAGGTGAAAAAAGGACTTTTCTGAGCAACTGCAGGACAAGGCAAGAGTATTAAACATGCATGAATCAATCCAAAAACTAATGATGAGACAGCCCAGTTTAACCAGAACTCAGAAAAGTGAAATGTACATAATACATTTCTGTTAAATCAGAGAACTGTTTGCATGATTTTACGTATTTATTCGTTTTAACACAACTTGGCTGAAAACATCGGCGGACTGGGGATAAAAAACATAATATAGCTATTCTGGCTCAATTAGTTAAATTCGTTTCTAATGTAAATAGTAAACTGTGAGTAGTATTGTAAAGCATTGGCATAAAGCTTGAGAGTAAATTATCTCTGTGGTCTGGGGGGTTTGGGGGCCCTCCCCAAGACGATTTTGGAAAAAAAAAAAAAAAAACAGGTGCAATTTCCAGTAATTTGGTGAGTTTTAGACTTGTTTTTATAGATTCAGACAACCTGAAGTGAACAGTCTTTTTCCCACCAAGATTCATATGGGGTTTTTGTGCAGTGGGGTCCTGGCCCTCTGTGTCCCCCTGCTCTTCCTCCTGTGCTCCGCCCCTGCTCTATCTCTCTTTTTCCAAAGCGCACGAAACACAGGCACCTGACGAGCTGTGTCCTCACACTTGTGAACTGTCACAGAAATACTCAAGTCTAAAACTTTAGTCAAAACAAATACATTTGTGCTTGTGGTGGCTTTTAAAATAGGCACAATCCAACGTCAAAGTCTAGAGAAATGCGCCGTACTTTGCTGCGGTAAATACGACGCGGTCATTTTCGTGATTAAGAGATGTTCTAGTTCATGTGCTGTTTATGCTTGTAAATTTGTGAATGTTTGTCATATTGATGTGAAACAAAGACGGCTTATGAGATGCAAGACATCTTTTGGGGGTTACCAAAGTACCCAGAGTGTCTGCTTTCCCGCTATTCGCTGTTAACGATCAGACCAATGTGCAGACGTCTGTCACTCAGCGGCTGGGGCTGACGCTCCTCTCTCACCGTGAACTCTTCACACGTTTAAAACCACAGCCTGTAGTACAGCCGGGTCTGTGCTCCCTGTCCGTCCTGCTTTCCTTTTCCACGCTCACACATGCGTCTGTCCTGTCCCAGGCTGCCGTGCTGCGCAGCTGTGTGGATGTGGCCACTGCCCTGATCAGGTTGTGTTAAAAAAAATTTTGTACCAGAGGCCACCGGCCGGACCGAGCGGCCGTTCTGTGCTTCTCCAGAATGCACCTATGACCAGTCCGCCCCTGGCAAAAAACCTCAATGAGTTAGCTGGACTTCGTTATGCCCAGAACCAATTACATTCACTACACCGCTGACAAACTGCAGTGCTACCAGACCAGCCTCATCAGCGGGCCGAGTCATTGTACCTCTGCTCACCGAGAGTCATCCATACCTAAACATATTATTTTTAAATGATACGATGTGAAAGACCAAGGTTGTAGCGTCCCAAAGCCTGCATACTAAATAATTGAAAGCCTTTTCAAACACTCGTGTCCAGTTTGTGCCCCAGTAGTGTTAGTTGTTGTGTGTGATGGATGTTGTTTTGGTGTCCCTCTGTACACATCTATAATGCATGTCCCACTGAGGAGGACGCTGTCTGATCTGAGCTGATAAAAGACGTATTAGGAGGGAGCTCAGAGGACAATCTACTGCGGGTGTTGCTGTCAGAATGTCCGACAAATGGATTGTATCGTTATAAACTGCTCTTTGTGTAATTCAGTAGTATTTTTGATCAGAGTAAAGGGAGGGTCAAAATGCTACACCTTCCTTCTTAGAATGCAATAATCATAATAAATAATAAACAGTTAAAGCCATTATGTAACTTTGCATGCTAGTATTCAAGAGACTGCTGACTTGTGTACTCTGCAGGCTAAATAAAGATTTACTTTGTCTTCTCCGACAGCAGCAGATCTGTGTAGTTTGTAGGCTAGATAAAGACCCACCAAGTCTCCTCTCACAACAGTAGACTTGTGCTTTCTTGGCTACTTAAAGACCAACTTAGTAGCAGCAGACATGTACTTTGTAGGCTACATAAAGATCTACTGTCTCCTTCCACAGCATCAGACTTGTGTACTGTGTAGGCTACAGAAAGACCCACTGAGTCTTCTCCAACAGCAGCATGAGTTCTTTGCAGGTTGCATAAAACCTCACCAAGTCTCCTCCCACAGCAGCAGACTTGTGTACTTTGTTGACTACATAAAGACCCACTAAGTCTCCTCCCACAGCAGCAGACTTGTGTACTTTGTAGACTACATAAAGACCCACTAAGTCTCCTCCCACAGCAGCAGACTTGTGTACTTTGTAGACTACATAAAGACCCACTAAGTCTCCTCCCACAGCAGCAGACTTGTGTACTTTGTAGACTACATAAAGACCTACCGAGTCTCCTCCCATATAGCAGACTTGTGTACTTTGTAGGCTACATTAAGACCTACTGAGTCTCCTCCCACAGCAGCAAACTTGTGTACTTTGTAGGCTACATAAAGACCTACTGAGTGTCCTCCCACAGCATCAGACTTGTGTATTTTGTAGGCTACATAAAGACCTACTGAATCTCCTCCCCCATAGCAGCAAACCTGTGTACTTTGTAGTCTACATAAAGATCTACCAAGTCTCCTCCCACAACAGCAAACCTGTGTACTTTGTAGGCTATATGAAGACCTACTGAGTCTCCTCCCCCAGCAGCAGACGTGTGTACTTTGTAAGCTACCTAAAGATTCACAAAGTTTCCTCTGACTGCAGCAGACATATTCTTTGTAGACTACATAAAAACTCCACATACAGTAGTCTCCTCCCACAATAGCAGACTTGTGTCCTTTGTAGGCTACATAAATATTCACCTTTGACATAGACTCTTGAGTGTGGCTTTTCTATAGGCTACGGAAGACACTTGAAGGTTAAGTTAAAAGCTCATCAAAGAACATCTGCATAAATCATTGCGTGCTGTTTTAAATGCCCATCATTTAGAAGGTCTTGAGATTTGAATATATGCATGTGTGTGATTGACAGCTGTGTTTAAATCCCAGATGTTTGAACACACACACACTGAGCGTATCGTTAGCCTCCTGCTGGTGCGATTAGTCTCCTACAGCTCTATGTAACACACACACACATATCTCACTGATGGGATGTGAGCGAAGACGACGTCGTGAACACACAGAGGTGGAGTCTGCTCTTATTATTGCATCTGCTTCCCCCGGGCAATAGGACTTCATTAGAGTTTAAATGAATGAATATTAGGACTATCAATATGCATAGAAGCCCAGGCCTGTTGGATTCCACTGGGTTTGATCGTGAGGTGCAGGTTTGTAGTGAGGATTAAACCTGATTATTACTGTCTGTTTTCAAATGTGAAAAGCAGAACTCATGTTGAATGCGGATGACAGACTGGATTTCTTGCCTAGGCCTTCAGTGATGCTCCTTTTAAATATACGTATTCACTTGTCAATAACTGGCTGATGGCAATTAAACTATTCTATTATGCAGGCACGCGATAAAGAGCAAAGCAACATTACTTCTATATTCAAAATAAACGCATTTACACACACACACACCCAAAAATATTTACTCACCAATAGTCTGAATTACTGCGCTAGACCCCGTAGTAATTACAGTATCATTTGCGAATTACTACGCAAATGATATTGTCCAGAATCTTACCGTGGAGCTGGTGGTAGTGTGCGCACGGATCCTGCACTGGACGCCCTCTCGCCTCCGGGGCACAGACGACGCTTCCAGTGGCCTCGTACATTTGCTCATATCGGCTTCTCTCTCGCACAGTTATGTTTCCCTCCACACTTGCTCGTTTAGCTGTAAATCCACTCTGGGTTCTCCAAAAGTGTTGTTGCCTCGTCGCTGCTTTTGTTAGACAAGACAAATTAACAAACCCAGAGTGGCTCCAAACATCCTGTTGATCCGTGGCAAATAATAGTCACACCTGCAGTACAGTTTGCAGTGTTCCGTGGTGCACAAATCTCTTTCCTGCTTGTGTCAGGCTAGCTCCGAGAGCTCCTGGGTTGGGAGTTGCCCGGTCTTTCTTAACAATGTCCAGCTTTTCTTGAAAAGTCTGTCTTGAAAAAGGCTTTACCAATAAATTTGCAACCAAATCGATTCCTTCTCTTGATTTCTTCTCGCCCTTTAGCCACTGTGACAAACCTATTATCAAAACAACAACAATATAGCTTGATTGAGCACAGCCAATTAAATGCCGTAGTTATCGTGGCGTTGCCGCTCACCTTCGAGAAGGCGACGTAAAATCTGATTAGTTGAAGCAACAGTTCGATACACACTTATTTTAAGAGATGGTGCCTTCAAAACTGACTGTGAAGGCCTCGGGCAGATTTCACTGACCCTGACAACAACCGAGGGCTTAAAACAATATTGAAACACACGCCTGAAAGCTGTGAAACGATGGGAAATGCTACGAAGAAGCTGATAATGATTTATTGAATTATTACTTAGCACTAAATATGATTTATATCAGTTTGTTATTTAGATATTTTTAGGCCAGCAGAGAAGGCTTTGTATGGCCCTGACGGTCCACCACTGTTAAACACCATGTACAGTGTGTAAGAGCTAAGGGGTTTAGATTCACTTTAAGCCTCAACTCATTTCATGGAAAAGATAAGCCTGGGTCTGAAGTACACTATGAGCGCACTCCTGCTGAATGTGACGAGGACAGATCAATGGTGCAACGACATCACTGAGATCATCACATGAGCTGACGGAAACATGAGAGGAGCCAACGTGGGCTCAAACTATTGTTTGATTTGCAACACAAACTCTTCGATTTAAAGTGGTTTATTCTGAACAGACGAGCAAGAGGAAAGAAACTGCTGTCCTCCCCTCCTGTTCACTCTGTGGTCAGAGACAAGGCGACTCTAAGCAGAAACCTAGAGATTTTTCATAGCATTTGTGAGTAGTGTAGTGGAATTAGTCTCGCTGCAGAAAGTTGTCACAAAGCTGTAACGCAACTCTTTAAAGGTAACTAGAACTGACCAATCAGAGCAGAGCATGTGTGGGCGTGGTTTAAGGATCAGAACTGGCCAATCAGAGCAGAGCATGTGTGGATCAGAGACAAAGGACAGAGATGTGATGAAGTGTTTCTGTTTGACAATGTATTCATGTGTCAGATTTATCCTTAAATACATAGTACAGTACATGTTTGTGGTAAATACAGTATGTAAACTGGTCGAGATGACTTTCCAGATTTATATGTGGATCTTTGTGCAGCCTGTTTGACGTCTGCTCTTACAGACGCGTCTGTCCAAAGTGAACGTGTCTGTTCACTTTCTATTCACCACATGAATAAAAAGGGACTTGTGCTGCACAGACAGAATGATTTACACAGTTGTGGTAGTGTGTGAGGATAAACATATGATTTATGTCTGTCTTTAGATGTTTTTTTTAGACAGAGCTAAAATAATCTTGACGTGTACGTGTTACTATGGCAACTCAGAGCCAACTCTGGCTGACCAAGTTATTGGAACGGAAATGGAGGTTTGATAAGCCTAGATTAGCCAAATAAACCAGGCTTTGGCTTGATCTCACTTCATGGAATACCCCATTGTCACATGTCAACCAATATTCGAAAAAAAACAAACCAAAAACCTAGATATACAACGAAATGTTGAAAATGTACAATAAGAAGATTTTCACACCTATTTTAAGATAAATACGTTACAAAAAGCCAAAACGTAAAATAAAAATGAATTTTGCTCTCTCCCTTTCTCTCTCGCTCTCTCTCTCTCTCCCTCTGTCTCTCTCTCTTTGTCTCTCCCTCTCTCCCCCCCTCTCTCTTTCTCTCTCTCTCTGTTTGTCTCTCCCCCTGTCTCTCTCTCTTTCTCTCTCCCTCTCTCTCTGTGTCTCTCTCCCCCCTCTCTCTCTCTCCTCTCTCTCCCCCTCTCTCTCTGCCCCTCTCTCTCTTTCTCTCTGTGTCTCTCTTTCCCCCCTCTCTCTCTCTCCCTCTCTCTCTGTGTCTCTCTCCCCCCTCTCCCTCTCTCTCTCTGCCCCCTCTCTCTCTTTCTCTCTCCCTCTCTCTATGTCTCTCTCTCTCTCTCCCCCTCTCTCTCTCTCTTTCTCTCTCTCTCTGTTTCTCTCTCCCTCTCTCTCTGTGTCTCTTTCTCTCCCTCTCTCTGCCCCCCCCCTCTCTCTCTCTCTGTCCACTCTCCAACAGTTCATCTGTCACTCACAGTGGGTTCGTTAATGTGAGGCAGGTTGTGGGACAGAAAAGCAAAAACAAGTCCGACGCTGCAGAACTTCCACCATACTTGTTTGTCTGGATGTGACACGGATCAGGCAGAGACAAATGAAGACACACCTTTGTATTGTGAATGTGTTCTTTGTTTTTCTGAAAAATCCGACTCGTACACTGTAAAACCACCTTCACTCTGACTCCTAGTGAGGTTATTTTTCCTTATAAAAATGAAGAAATCCAATCCCATTTGCCTCGCGCACACACACACACTGCTTTAGTATTCAAAAGCAGAGCCGAATCCCGCTTTATAAATAGCTCCAATTCACAAGTTGTTGGCAAGAAACCCAAACTGAATATGGACAGTGATGCATAATTCTGAAAAACATGGGCCATAAATGTCAAGTCCATTCCTCCGAACTCCGTCAGCGGCGTATTCTGAAAGCTCAAAACGGTAGAAACAGAGTGAGCTGCAGAGGTTAAAGAAGGACACGAGGAGGAGGAAATAACTCTTTACAGAACAGACCCAGCACACGCCACAGTCTGAGATGGAAGGTCTTGATTTAGGGTTGTACGACTTTTGAGATGTTTTTTGACCAGCATTGAGACTACGATTAGATCTGCAATTTAGTAGAATATGAACTGACAAAGTGTAAAAACTACATGGGTTCAGTCAATATCATAGTTGTGCCTTTAACTGGACATAATGAGACAAATTTATTGGCTGGTGTTGATCAAGAATGTCTTATATTATTGGACATTTTATTCAGATTAAGTTGTTAAGTTGTGGCTTGCACTAGAAATAACGTCATAACATAATGTCTTATGTTTTAATAAGAAAAAAAGCTATTTCAGTCCTTACACTAGGTTGATATCGAGTATCGGTAGGCCAAAATATTGGAATCGGTATCGGAACTGAAAAAGCTGGATCGGTGCATCCCTTGATATTTTGATGGTTATTGTTAATATTTGTGTTTATTATTATGATAGAACAAGCTAAAGTAAAAAAAATTGTACTGCTGAAATACATTACATTACAAATAAATAGTCATCTGCTTATGGACTCTGGCTCCACAAACATAAACTCTATAACTTTAGTCTTAGTTACATCTACAGCCTGTCCGTCCATGCGAGTGGATCCCTTCTTCACTGTGGTTCTTCTCGAGGTTTCTCTTTTTCCCTTAGGTTTTTTTTTTAGTTTTTCCTTGCCGAGAAGGAGGGTCTAAGGACAGAAGGAGGGTCTAAGGACAGAAGGAGGGTTTAAGGACAGAAGGAGGGTCTAAGGACAGAAGGAGGGTCTAAGGACAGAAGGAGGGTCTAAGAACAGAAGGAGGGTCTAAGGACAGAAGGAGGGTCTAAGGACAGAAGGAGGGTCTAAGGACAGAAGGAGGGTCTAAGGACAGAAGGAGGATCTAAGTACAGAAGGAGGGTCTAAGGACAGAAGGAGGGACTAAGGACAGAAGGAGGGTCTAAGGACAGAAGGAGGGTCTAAGGACAGAAGGAGGGTCTAAGGACAGAAGGAGGGTCTAAGGACAGAAGGAGGGTCTAAGGACAGAAGGAGGGTCTAAGGACAGAAGGAGGGTCTAAGGACAGGGGATGCTCTGGACAATCATTCATTTGCTCTACTAATAATCTGCTTTGACATGCTTGATCAATTGTTTCATTGAATATGTACTGTTTTATTTTGATTTCCTATTATTCATATTTGCTAAAATTAATAATCTTGGGAAGTCCTCAGAGACGACTGTTGTTGTGAATTTGGGCTGTACAAAAATAAATTGATTTGATACACACATAGACATTAAATGACACAGGTTAAGAAAAACAGTTACAGACTGTTGAAGCAGTCTCTAATCCTTTCAGTTTGGTCTTAAACGTGTTTAAAGACAAGAACTCTGTCAGTTTCCAGTCTTTCTGCAACATTTTCCAAGCAAAAGGAGCTGAGTGGGCAAAGCTCTGTGCGAGCAAATGGTTCAGAGAGCAACAGATGATCATTTGATCATAAGGAATACGATTTAACACTTCTTCTCATAATTAAAGTACAAATGTAGGAAGGCAGTGATCCAAGCAAAGCTTTGTAAATAAAAGTGTGGAAGTGTCCCTGCCTCCTAGTGGCCAGAGAAGGTCACCCCACTCGTAAGTACAAGTCACAGTGATGTGTCAGAGATTTACAGTTAGTTATGAACCTCATTGCTGCAGGATAAACAGAGTCTACCATCTGAAGACACAAAGAAGACGCATTCATATAAAATATAACACATTAACACAGTGACAAGACGCTTTTTTGCTTCAAATAAAAAACACGACTTATTATGAAAGAAAAATCCCAGTTTAAGCTTTAGTTTCTTCACAAGTGTGTTTTAAAACTGAGGGAGTCATCATTCCAGACACCAAGGTAGTTCTAGTCATGAACCACTTCTATGATATTTCCTTCTAGAGTGGACACAGCTGGGAGAGTTTCAGGCAAGTTTTTAGAGTTTGAAAACAGCATTAGCTTAGTCTTGTCAGCATTAAGAACTAGTTTTAGCTGAGAAAGTGATTGCTTTTAGTGTATTCACAAACTTCCAGTCGCCCGATTGGTTTGGAGTACAACCCAGTGGTTTAACGGTCCAATCACAATGCAGCAGAGGTTGGTGGGTGGAGGGTTGTAAACAAATAGTGCCTGAATCAAAATGAAAATGGCGGCTCCTGTGGACGGACGTGTTTCTGCTGTGTTTACAGATTATTTTGTTTTTGAAAGAGGAGCAGAGAGATGTGTGTGACACTTGTTCTGTCCCACACTGACATTGTGCTTGACCAATCACAGCAATGAATCGTTTGTTAAGCACAAACTAAGATACAACAAGAAACTACAGGACAATTTGTATTATCCAACTTAAGTTTGGCTCTGTCACACCACTAAAGCCAGATCAGAAACTAGACTAGTTTACATGCAAATCAAAGCAGATGTAGAACAAGATCTGGTGTAAGTGAAACTAACAAAGCAGTTACATTATGTCATAACCACCAGAACAAGAAACATAACCCAATAGAAGCCTATGCAGGTCTGGAACTGTGAACTGTACCAGGACAAGTCTAGACCAGGACTAAACAAGCACTGAAGCAGAACTAAGCCATGACTACACAAGCCCAGCAAATAAAGGACAATACAAGGTTCATCTCATGACTAAGACCAAGCGATCTCACAACAAAGTGTATATATACCACGACATAACAGGACATGTCAAAATGTACGCCTTTTTTTTTCATAATTAAGACATGTTGCAGATCCAGTTCATTTCTGTGGTGGTTTTAACTCTAACCCTGGTATTATTTGTGTATATTTTATGAAATCCCGATTGTAATCTTAACCTACCCCAGGCCCCAGCCCTAAACAAAGCCATTTTAGTCACTTGAAGCCTAAACTTAGCCATTAAACCTAAAGAAAATGTCCCCATATGTCTTCAACCAAAACCTGTGTGTATATTACACTTTTTAATATCGTGCAATATATTAATGTGTCGTAGTATAGAGGGATTTTCGGTCGTTGTCACTTTCCGCTCTACTGCACATGCGTTATGCAGAAAGAGCTCCTCTCTATCTGTTTACATGGGAAAACTTCTTTGAATTAACAACAAAACGGGAAGACAGCTAGCTGTTTTAATTGGGTCTGAACCGGTCTGACAGACATCTGTCTCCTAAAGCTTAAATAGGAACCCCGAGAATTTTTTAATGTTTGTTTTCGAGTTTTCCTTATATCATAAAAGATATAAATACACATGAAAATAATCTGAAAAATCTACCGTTTTATTAAAGTTTTAAGAAATATATTTTCACGGAAGACGCCATCATTGTTTACAACACAGTGCATTATGGGTAGTATGACGTCGAATCGTGTAACTACGAGGAAAGTTATGAAAGCTTACCGCATTCTCCTTGTTTTCTCCCGAGACCAAATCACAACCAAAAGTGACATAATATACCATTTTACAAAAACTACTGACGCTCCTGTTAACCAGATCAACTGTTGCAGCTGTTGCGTGCATCTCACGACTGACGCTCACTGCGCCAGTGCGCCACACGATTCTGCGTCATCACCTCAAGATGGCGGCGCAAGTAAAATCAGGAAGTTGTTGTAAACATGACAATTTTACGTCAAACGGCGAATATTTGTTTACTTTAAGTTCTACTTTTTAGTAAGTATACCTACGCGAAGTATTTTCGATCTATTTATGTAAATATTCGGGGTTCCTTTTAAGAGACAGTGTTTTTCTCGCCATTTTTTTACCTGAATGTAACTTTTAAAGGTCGTAGGGTTGAATTTCAATCACAAATGTTGATTTAGCAGCAGAATGTTTGTTTTCTCACAGTGATAAACTCTTGTAGTTAGCTGACATCAGAGCTTTTTAACTTTTTTCCACTGTTTGTGTCTATGAGCAGTGGTTCTTTCTACAGGCGGGGTGCGCGCGCATCGCCGAGTTGACAAACAAAAAATCCTTCTATATTTACACTTTCCTGTGAGAATGTGTCACTTTGTCACACATGACTTGTTTCTGTCTCTCCTCACAACCACAAGAACAAGCTCCTTTTTGATGAAGTGCAACAGTCTAAACTTCAGTCCTCTGGTGTGGCTGCATGTAAAGGGCTGAGTAGACTACACATTTTTACAGAGTGGTGTTTTCAGATGAACCGTGCTGGCCTGCCGTGAACAGCAGTCTTGTAGTGTTGAACATGTTTAACAGATCTAAACTACACTGATTGGCCCTTTTTATCACATATTACGCTGAAAGAATTGTGATTTTGATTGGACTGCACAGCCTTGCCTTGATTGCATGTTGCGTATCGTTTTCTAACAGACCACATCCAAACAGCCACATCCTGATGAAGTCCTATTAATCCACAGAAAAATGTGTTTTTGGCCGCTCTGAGCACCCTTCGCTCCAGCTGATTGGGCGAGCTATGATTATGGTCTATTTTAACTGCCACTGAGTCAAACATGGAGAGAGTGAAAGAGAAACAAACTGATCAAATAGTGTAGAGAAGAGAAGAGAAGGCTTGTTTGTCTCACAGTGGTGAACAGCAGGAAGTGAAGCACATAATATGAGAGCAAAAATACAAGACTACAAAACTATCATAAGTGGCTTGTATTACAGCAGTGTGCACAAATAGAACAAACAGCAGGCAATGTCAGTGACTCAAGAATATGTTATTACACTCAGTATAACTCCATTTGTATAGGATTAGTTCAGGACATCAAATTAATTTGCAATAAGTGTGTTACAAAGTGTTTTAGTCCGATAAGAATCACTCAGAGCAGATAGAGGTCTGTTCATGCGCCTTCGCCCAAGTGTTCACTGAAAAAACAAACACAACAAAACAGTGTTCACTGTGGGAAAGAGACAGAGTACGTTGTGATATCATTATTGGATTGTCTTAAGCAGATATTGTTAAGCTGACCTGTTTGTGCTCTGGTCACGTCCCGATCCAAAGCTGTTTTGTTTGAAACCAGCAAAGAGGCAGTACCTATCACTATCACTGCAGAAACAATGTTTGTTAAATAATTAAACTCTTTGAAAGAGAAATAAAAAACAACTGAATGAAAAAAAATCACCATCATTACGACTCAAATGTAAAAAGAGCTTAGGGCAATGTCATTATGGACAAGAATGTTAGCTCTGCTGTTAGCTTTAGAGCTACACAACACTGCAATGGCTTTGACATTTTATACATAGAGTAAAATTCTTGACAGCTCAAATTATGTAAGATAAGATAAAATATCCTTTATTTGTCCCACAATGGGGAAATTCCAGTGTTGCAACGCACATTTTAAGAACAGCAGGGAAAATAGAAACATGCAAACAAACAAGATAGTTTAAAGTAGACTTAAAGTATATATAAAGTTACAATAGTTAAAAAGACTATTATTTACAATAAATGTTTGCTATGGCACAGTGCAGGATATGACAGAATAAATAGATAAACTGGCATCAGTATATAGTAGCATTATGTACAATATATGACTATGATTATGAACAACTTCAGCATATGAACAGGATAAATAACCAGTAATAAATATGAGGTAAAAGTATGACTATGTTTATGTACAGAGCAGCATTTAAGGAGGTGTAAATAGAGGTGAATAAATACTATCAGATAAGTGACATGAGTGAGTTGTATCAGAGATGTTTTCATGGTAACACAGTATTGCACAAGATTAAAAGGTACAAGGTAAGTTAAAACATTTTACCTAGTAATATACAAAAACTGTTTAAAAACAGAAAGGGGAAGTTTTTTAAGGGGACAGCATAACTTTAAATCTACCACTTTATCAAGTTTATTAATACCAATGTAGTTGTTTTTTGTTTTGTTATTATTTGTTCAAAAATAAAAATGAACCAACATTCAAAGTGATCTTATCTACCTGATTCATATACGCTTCGTAAACTTGTTCACTGATGGGTTCTATTTGTATAAAACTGATGTGTCTTATAATCGTCTCATGTCTGAAGAAAGACCTTGCCTTAAAACGTCACATGTGGTGTCACTCATATAAAACAATTTGGAAGCTCCAAAGTACTGCTGTGTGAATCAAAATTGGTCTATGGACCATGTTATTGGTTGGATAACCTGATCTTTTAGCCAGAAAGAAGTAACATATGACTGACGACATCTATGTGTATCCAAAACACACAAACCCATGGAAAAGATACGCTTATTCAACACTAACCAGTTGTGACAAGGGCTATGAAAGAGTCTCACTCATTTCAGGTAAAGCGAATGATATGTATAAAATGCTGTGCGTTTTTAGTCCCTGGTGTCAGTCCTTCTGTTCCGGCGGCTCTTCTGTGTTCCTCTGCTCCAGCACAGATGTGGCAATGTGACAGCCTTACAAAAGAACCAACCCACACTCGTCCCAGGGAGCACATTTCACTACGACAGTCTGCTCTTGGGCCTGTCTAACCTTCAGTGTGTGTGACGACGTTATAGGGACTCAAATCTGTGTGTACACTCATAGAGAAGAGCACATTTCACTACGACAGTCTGCTCTTGGACCTGTCTAACCTTCAGTGTGTGTGACGACGTTATAGGGACTCAAATCTGTGTGCACACTCATCCCAGAGAGCACATTTCACTACGACAGTCTGCTCTGGGACCTGTCTAACCTTCAGTGTGTGTGTGACGACGTTATAGGGACTCAAATCTGTGTGCACTCATAGAGAAGAGCACATTTCACTACGACAGTCTGCTCTTGGACCTGTCTAACCTTCAGTGTGTGTGACGACGTTATAGGGACTCAAATCTGTGTGCACACTCATCCCAGAGAGCACATTTCACTACGACAGTCTGCTCTGGACCTGTCTAACCTTCAGTGTGTGTGCGATGACTTTATGGAGACTTATATCTGTTTGCACACTCACTTTACAAGGACCTGTCTCTCCTGGGGGGAATCAAATCTTTAAAGACACTCACTTGGTATGGGACCATTCTGTTTCATCATGATTAGATGCTAGTCCTTTTGCGTGTCATTTCATCAAATAAAGACGACTATTATTTTACCGTCTTATAGACAGGTAACATTTTCTTTGGGTTTAACGACTTTTCAGTTTAAGTCTGAAGTTACAGAAAGGAGTAGATTTAGTTTGGGGCTGGGACTTGGAGTTGGTTAAGATTAGGATTTTGTTAATAATAACACATCTGAACATTCACCATAGAAATGAACTGGGACTGCGACATGTATCTATGGCACGGAAAAAGGAAGAAATTACATGATATACATACCAATTTCGGTTAGAATGGGTTGTGTCTCGATACATGGATCACAATTTTAAGGTATTTGTTAATGGGAAAATATGTATTTTTTGCATTATTCTTCACTTGTAGATATCTTTGTATCATTATTTTCTTGCAAACATGCACTTGAGAATCTTTACTGGTCACCTCCAGCCAAAGACAGCCTCCTTTTAAGACTTATTGCTGACACAAAATAATAATGTACGTGGATTGTTCTTGTGAGAAGTAGGAATCAATTTGACCTATTTAAGGTTTTTGCAGTGTGAAAATGAGCTAACACATCTTTAAAACTAAAATATATACTATCTATTTAATGGAGAACACATGTGCCACATGTACTCTTCACAGTCCAAAGCATTGTCTCATATCCATTGGGGTCATAGACTTTTTTTTTTTTTGTTCCTATCTGAAGGTAATAATCTAAATACAGCTCACTTTTTCCTATGTGCTTAATGAGAGAGTCAACAGAAACAAAACTAATGCCGTCAGTGCTAGTGGCAAAGAAGGGCACGTAGAGTTTAAATCTACAGAGCCAGAGTGGATTAGGCGAGGGAAACAACTTATCTAGCAGGATAAGAACATTTTAATTCTGGAGACGAAGGTGGCAAGGGTTACCAGGAGAGATCCAGGGGAGTATCAACAGTTATAGATGAGCTAGTCATTGAATCTTCTTTAAAGTAAAAATAATATAATAGTGCTCAGGTTGTCACGCTTTACCCAGATCACTAATTAGAACTCACAGTATTTAACATTTATTGTAAATAATAGTCTTTTAATTATTGTATCTTTATATATATTTTAAGTCTATTTTATTTCTATTATCTTATTTGATTGCATGTTTCTATTTTCCCTGCTGTTCTTAAATGTGCGTTGCAACACTGGAATTTCCCCATTGTGGGACAAATAAAGGATATCTTATCTTATCTTATCTTAATCGTGTATTTGTATGTGTGTTGCAGGTGAACCTGGTCCTGGATGATGGGCGGAGCCTGGGCCTGATGATCCGTGGAGGGGCGGAGTACGCTCTGGGGATCTACATCACAGGAGTGGACCAGGGCTCGGCCGCAGAGTGTGGAGGCCTCAAGGTTAGAGACACACAGACACTCTGCTGTTTGTGTTTGGTTTTGATCTGTATGTGAAGGCTGTGGTAGTTTATTATGTGATTATAGTGAAGCACTAGGGATGTCGCAATCTAGCATTTTTGTCTAACGATAATCAAAAGACAACGGATCATGATTTAGTGATTATTCCCATTTAAAATGACCAAAAACAGTGTCATTTCTATGGTTCTTCTTTGTCATTGTCTGTCTCTTGCACGTAGATTTTCCCAAAGCCTGATTTTTGTGAAGAAAAAAGAAAACTTCTTGAAAGAAAAAATCTCACTGTGACACAAACATTTAGGTGCATCTGTTTTACTACATTCCATTTATATTGTGGCCATACCTGTTTGTCAAAGCCTGATCCCATCAGATCTCAGAAGCTAAGCAAGAAGGGCCTGGTTAGTACTTGGATGGGAGACCGTTAGAACACCAGGTGCCACAGTGGGACGACAGGAGTAGATTGTTGTTGTGTCCTTGGGCAAGACACTTAAACCACACTGCCTCAGTGTCTGCGTACACTGGGTGAGTGGATGCTAGATTGTAAAGCACTTTGAGTGCCTGGAAAGGTAGAAAAGCGCTATATAAATAGATCATTAAATAGACCATTTAAATAATCAAGCGTTTGTCTCCAGAAATCTTAAACTGACTTTCGCCAATTACTGTCAGGATTTTGTATTAGTCTAAGCCAAATTCAGAAACATTTTTATTAAAAATAATGAAATAAAAAATGAATAATATTACCTTTGCACAATTTTCTTTTTTTTCCTCATGATTATATTGTAGCCTGATGATGGAATAAGCTAATCATAATCTAAATACTGGCGTTATCATTGACAACAGTTTCAGATCAATACAATTCAATTTAATACTAAAGGCGAAAGAATTTTATTTAAAATAATTAAATCAATTTTAACTAAATGTACACATTCATCTCTTTAAATGTTCTTAGTTACCAACATGACATGTTGTATATAAAAAAAAGATTCATAATACAAATTATGTAGAATTACTACTTGGTTGATGTAATGGATCCTCATTCGGAATATATCTCATCTTTAGGCTAAAAGATGGTTATATTTGTACAGTTGACATTGTACTTTTATGATGTGTATTTATTGATAGATACAGAAAAGTATAGTTTAAAATAAATATGGGGAAAGCAGTTGTGTTTTTGCTATAGCGAAAAACACTGAAAACAAGACATCAGTCCTTTTTCTTTTTAGGTCCAGGGGCTTTATTCTGTCTTTTTTTTCAGGCTAATTTAAACTGCTTGTGTAGAAAGTTTTTATCAAGTGACAAAGTGATCTACAGCTCCACATACTGTTACAAATGGCTGGCAGAGTTTTAGCTGTATACTTTCATCTTTCCTCAGAGCTCCTGTGTGTGTACAGCGCTATAAATGCTAACGCTAGCATCTGTGGGCTAGTGCTTCTACAGCTAAACTAAAAGGCTCAGGACTTGTTTTAAATGCTTTCTCTGATTCTAAAAAGTCTGTGCAGATTGTTTTAAAGCCAGAAAATGTACACACGTTACTAAAACTGTCAGCCAGACTTGTTTTACTTTGACTCTTCAATAAGCCTTTTTCACGCTGCGGCAAGGCTAGTTCCGGTCTGAAAATACCTGTGGATAGTTTGTTCTCGTCTCATTCATTCCCTATTGAGAACTAATTGAAAAGTACTAAAATAATTACATATTTAATTGACGCAAAGTGGACACAAGTTACAGCCAGATAACCATTTGCAGCATGTTCAGACTTTCACAAACTAGGTAGATATTTTAACACAGAACCTATGTGCTGTTTGTTAGCTAATGCTAATCTATATCATTCTGGCCTTTTACCCTCTCACGTCTGACTAAATTCGGTCAAACTAAAACTGTTTCTGATCCTTTGGACACAAGCAAATGTCTGGAGTCTTTGTGAAGCTGTATCTCTGTAGCTTCTGAGACTAACAGGCTCTGACCAGAAATGACAACTTTCTCCAAACAAAAGAAAAACAGAAAAAATCTAATTTACCCCCACATTTTTGGGGTAAATATAAGGATTGGTAAAGCTGGTGTTTAAAGCTGGGAACTGAATGACTTTAGATTTGGCAGATTTGGGTTTGACCATTCCTCTGCCAAAGCTAAAGGTAACTGTGGTAAAAATTAGTTTCAGGACCTACAATTACTAAAAAACAAATTAAAAAAAAGTTAGGCAGAGCCAATACACAAGTCCTGTTAAAATTTTTGGGTATTTTTTTTTTAAAGTTCTAATTCAACCCAGAATGTCTGATGTGTCTCTAATACAATACAGAGGGACACAATGACAGTTTTATCTTAGGGTGCACTCACACTGGCACAACCGAACCGTGCCCAGGCCTGGATGGTCCCTACAGCGCGGTTCTTTTGTCCAGTGTGAGGCAAACGAACCGCGCTGAGACTCGGCACGGTTACTCATGAACACGCACACGCACGACTTTAGCGCACAAGGCCACTGTGAACGCTGATATTTATCAGAAACTCTGCACCAAACTTCGTGGAAATGCGCTTACCTTGAGTTAGCATCATGACCCGGAGAGAAAAGTTGTTAAGTCTCTCTTTTCTGTTGCTTTTGCTGCTCCACGTGGGTTTTAATCCAAAGCCTGGCGGAGGAGCGCACATCACGGGTAAAACTCTCGTCTGCTTCATTATATCAAAGATATAACGGCCAGCAGGACTTATTTTCGCCACTACTGCATTAGCACCTCAGCATTCGATCCACTCTTCACCGTGACATGTAAACAAGCGGTGCTAGAGGATGACGTCACCGGTCTGTGACTCGGATCGTCTATGCAAGTGTGAGTGCGGGCCGGCGCGGCCCAGAGAACTTTCTGCAATCGGGTTTGAGCGCGGCACGATTACAAAGCCCTAGTGTGAGTGCGCCCTTAAACATTTCCAGGTGCTTCAGTTTGTTTTATTCAAATACTGAACAAAAATGAATTTAGCAAAAGGACGAAATTAGAAGAACTCTAAAAACTGAACTAGCTTATTACAAACACATTTGGGCTGGCATTTAGATTATTATCAAATCGCTTATACATATTTAAGTCTTTAGCATTGTGGTAACTATGCACACTTTAGAAACACACAGGCTTTCCCTGGTGAAGTGTTTCCTCCGTATGAAGCTCTGATCTTGCTGCAGTGATGATCTAGTTGAAATCTGCTCTCTGCTGTGTAATTTTTAAATATTGATTCATTTCAGCTCGACAAATTCTCCATAAGGAATGAATGGGACGAGATCCACAGGTTTTACACAAACCGGAGCTAACCAACTGCACACTGCCCCCTAAGGCTGTGGAGAATATCAATATTGAGAGCCAGAGCATATTCTGTTCAATTATTCTATTAAATGTGGATATATAAAATGGATATTATAGCATATCCCTAGTCTCATGTTGTTTCATGTACTAAAGCCGTCTTCAGAGCGGAGGCAGACGTGTGTCAACACCATTAATGGGCTGAGAGAGTGTCTGTGCAGTGTTATGGCAACCAGAATGTATTCAGAAGTCTAAGAAATGACCAGAGGCTGTTTTTTATCTGTGAGACCAAAGATGCTACGGTATGGTATGCATTCATTTGTATGTAGCATGAATGTTCATTTACATCTCGTCTCTGAGGTTGGTTTTAGTTATGAGATGTATACAGCACAAGCCGTCCACAGTATAAAATAGGAAAAAGCTTGGGTCAGATTCATGAAAATCAACATAAAGTCCGTACGTTACTTTATAAGATTGAATTCCGGCTTTCTCTCACATTCACACTTCTACAGCTCATTCAAAGTAACATATCAGCTGTTTTTGTCAGACGTGCAAACATTTGAAAACCTTGTGCAAGTGAGAATCTCTGCTGGCAACTGATTCCAAAAACTAACAGCAACAACAGAGGAAAAGACAGATTTGGTAAAAGAGATATTACATTTGGGGACATTGCACTCTGATGGAAGATGAGCGTGTCACTCGAGTAGTTTTATCTGAGATCAATCAAACTAAATCCTTCAGAGGAGAACTTTGATTAACTGACAGACTGCCCCATGTATTTGCTCTGTCTCCAAATCTTGCGATGCCTTTTATATGTTTCAGCGGGGTTTTGGCATCATTTGGTCGCGTGACTTGATTGACCAATCTTGTGGCGCTGCACAGCCAATCACACGTCCTTATGCCGCTGTGAGTCTATCTGGTGAGGAGCAGTGGGGAAGCTGTTGAAAGACGTGGTTGGGTAGCCTCCTTTATGTCCCTAATCCAGTTCAGTGAGCGGGTTTGTGAGGCGTCGACTGCGGAATTTGGCCAAGTTTTAAAGGGAACCCTGGATATGAAGACAAATATGGCTAAAACACTAGTAGCTACTGGTCCTTTTTACGTGCCAAGAGTTGTCTAGGGTTGGCAGTGTAACCTTGTTAAAAACCCGAGATGAAACAAAACAGGAGCATGGAGGAGTTGGAAAAAAGAATTAACAAAAATTTATTGTACAAAAACAAATAGATAATACAAAAATAAATCAAATGGTGCAAACCGCTGCAGTGTGCAGGACCCACTCGATGCTGTCTGGGCGTGAGTGCAGCTTTTTTATGCCCCAGCCGATTGCTGAAGCAGGTGCTGGTGATGAGGAGATGGAGCTGACCTGATCTGAGGAGGTGAGGCAAGGCAAGATAACAAGAATGAGGGCCTAGTCCTTAACACTATTTTTATAAAATTGTCATTGATTATGTTATTTTCAAGCCACTGGGAGCCGCCATTTTGGTTGATGTCATGAAATAGTGTTTCCATGGTTACTCCCACAGTTTCATCTGTGAACAGTTGTAACAAAAACACCACTGACAGTGTCCAGTTCTTGCCTCTTCCTCTTTATTATCTTCAGTTTTACTAGATTCCACATAATCGTTCTGGATTTGGCGTCGCTCCGGCTCAAACTGACAAGGTTTAACCCAGGAATTCATGTTGCTTAGTTACCTGCTACTGCCTGTTACCATGACAACACTATTTTATGTCATAACTGCAGCAAAATGGCAGCCTCCATGTCATTTCTTTAAAACACTATTTTAAAAAAACGACAAATACTTCCAAGGTATTTGTCCTGTATTTATATAAGTGATGATATTATAAGTGTTTTAGGACAAACATGTGATTAGGGTTCGCTTTAACGTTGATCTCCATCATGAGTCAGAGCCAATAGAGAGAGTCACTGTGCTACATCTGTCCTGGTACGAGGAGCTCCTTACAGTCCACGAAACTCTCTCCCCAATCACTCACAGGACCACCGTCCACTGAACTACAACACAAAACCCTTCCCTTTGGATTACTGGTTAAACCCAGATGTTTGTTGCTGTGAACTATGGGCAGGCTCGGTTCAATTGTTTATTTGAAGTTGCTGTTTGCAATTAATTGTTCCCGGACTCGATATCATCCAATCAGTTACTGCAATTTACTCTTGTTGGACTCTCAATTCATTTTGCACATTCAGCTGAACATTGTTGTCTTGGCCTATTAACATTTTCAATTAAAGGTCCTATATTATGCTCTTTATTTCATCCTTTATATTGCCGTTTCATCATCAAAACATGCCTGATGTTGTGTTTTGCTTCATCCACCTCCGTTTTAGCGCAAAAATCCAGCATGTTCAAGCTCTATTATTTCGTTAGACTGAAGAGACCAAGTTCCTCCGCATGATGTCATTAAGTGAAAATACAGGAAGTGCTCCACTGTCTTTTAAACTGTACAGACCTTCACTGATTACTTTCTTTGCCTTTGGATTTGCTAAACGCACAAGCCTAAAGCTACAGCTATTGCATTAGCCTTATTTGAACTGCTTCTCTTTAATTCAATTCAATATACAGAAATCTTAACAAATGAAAAAATCATTGTCCAAAAATGCATAACCTGATGTTCTTCTGGTATTCTGTTATCAAGTAAAAAAGTTCATTTGAGGCTGAAATAGTAGCTAACAACAAAACTACCACTTCATGACATCACAAAGTGGAAGAGGGCATTTATAGCTTTGGAGACGTAGACAGTTGAACAATCTAGGATTACTTGCACATTTGTGAGTGAAACTAAACATAACTTCGGGGATGTTTTTGGTGAAGTAACATTATGAAATGGCTGAGCGCTCACAATAGTCAATTTAGCGTAATATGTAAATGTAAATAAAGCATATAACTGAGCTCAGATTACTTCTCTCAGGATTTAGATTTTTACATTCCACAACAGTAGCTGCTTTGCAAAGCTCGTCACTGATCTTCCTCCAGGCAAGGTCCTTCTTTATTCTGTCTATATGTTCATCTATAGACACATTACACACACGGCCAAGCTCAGGATGTGTTGTGAGTTTGTTTTGGTCTCAGTTTCTGATTGGTTGCAATGATCCTACACCACCATATATTTTTAACATTTCTTTCTAGCCTTGTGCAAATAGCTTTCCCAGAAATTTTCCCCAATTTTCTCCAAACTCAGACATCCTCGTGTCATTCTAGTCTCGTGTGAATGTGTATGTCTGTGTTTTTAATCTGTAAAGTGCAAGTCAACTGATTCATAATGACTCTGAATTTAGTTCAGATTTGAACTAAATTCTGACTATTTGCCGCAGCTCATTTTCATAACAGCAGTGTATCAGAACAACAGTTTTGTCACTCACTGCTCAACAACTACAGCAGCAAATGCTAAACCACACTGTGTCACACACAGATCTAAGGACAGGGAGATGAATAAGTGATCCAACTGTCCAAACATGTGAACATACAGTAATTATCTTACAATGCTAAAGGTAGCTTCGAGCTAAAAGCTAACGTGATACTAGCACTAGCCTAGTGTGTTTTCACATCTACAGAACATTCTGTTTACTTTTCTGACAAACAGAAGCATCAACTACCTCCATTTACATGTGACTGTGACTCACCTTGCAATATTTGTGCTAAAAATACACTTCATTTGCCATAAAAAGCCTCAAAATAGATAATTAGTTTACTTTCCCATGCCTTAACATATTTTCCCCATTAGTTTTCTCACAGCAGGCCATTCAGGGTCATTCCCCAATCAGAGTCAGTGCCAAATTTGTGTGCATCCAGATACAGATTTAACCTTATGGTGGCCTTAAGCAAAATCACCATCGGGGGCCCTCCAGCCTATTCCACGAATCTTAATCAGTGAAGTCAAAACAACATTTAAATGGACTTTTTTCTTTATAATTTATAAAATATACACAAAGCGACAGACAAAATAATTAACAATTCTCATAATAAAGAGATAAAAGCATGCATTTTCCCTAAATCTGGAGTGAGCTATTTTAGACTAACACATTTTTCATTTTTTTACAATAATCAATTTATGTCTAATTTTAGTAATATATGATTGCAGCTCTCCTCAAGTTTGACTTGGTGTGAAAGTTTGTCAGTGGGGCCTCAGTCCTCTACTGCCCCTGTGAGCTCCGCCTCTGTTCAGGTATGTGGCCATACCTGTTTGTCAAAGCCTGATCCCGTCAGATCTCAGAAGCTAAGCAAGAAAGGGCCTGGTTAGTACTTGGATGGGAGACCGTTAGAACACCAGGTGCCACAGTGGGACGACAGGAGTAGATTGCCGTTGTGTCATTGGGCAAGACACTTAAACCACATTGCCTCAGTGTCTGCGTACACTGGGTGAGAGGATGCTAGATTGTAAAGCACTTTGAGTGCCTGGAAAGGTAGAAAAGCACTATATAAATAGATCATTTTTACTCTTCATGTGGTTTATAGGAGACCTATTATGTAAAATCCACTTTTCTGAGTTTTATGCCATGGATTGATTCATGCATGTATCGTCCTGCAGCTGATCCTCCAGTGCTCAGAAAATTCCTGTTTTCACCTACCACCTATCCATGCCGACCAAACTGTATATACTAGCGATAACTCAAAACTTAGGATAGCAAGTGAAACATGTAAAGTTCAAAATAGTAATGTGGCTTTTGAAAGTTAAATTTTATAATTAAAGTTGGGGTAGCTAACCTTTTTAGTTGTAAATTAGTAAACGTTGTGCTTTCCACTAAAAAGTATATGGTAAATACAACACTTTGTGAACAAATGAGACCTCTGAGTATACTGTCTGAACTGAATAACAAAGAATTTTAGTTCTAATCAGGAGCTAAATGCTGCGCTCTGATTGGCTGAGCTTGAGTAGTCCTCTCCAGTTTCACTTTGTTGCTTGTAAAAAGAAGTTTATAAGCCGTAAATGCAACTAAAAATGAATACATGTCGACATTAACCGTGTCGAAGGATTTATGAGCGGAAGTTGTCAGATTTAAAACCTAAATTGTGTTTGCCATTTAAAAATCAACTACTACCAGTTTCTGTTTCTAAGCCGTTAGAACTCATTGTTGTGTTTTGCAAAGACCAAAATGTGAATTATTGATCTACTTATGCCATAGTTTCTTCCTAAATAACTGGAAAAATCACAATAAGTCGTTTCACCCTTCTTTACCGACTTGTCTTGTGCCTTTACTTTCTACTCTCACATCTTTTTAAAACGGCAGCTCGAGTCTTCCCTTGGTCACAACAGATTAGGTTTTCAGCACTCGAGGTCGGCCATCTTGGGACACAGCCTCTTCCTCCTCCTCCTGTGTGAGCGTTTGAGGAAAGCAGCAGAGGTCAGGGTGTTAGGAGGGGGACGTCCGGTGAGTGATGGGGAGAGAGATGGCTTCTGCTCGCTTACAAGACCTGCTCGGAAACACTTTATCTGCACACAATTGGTTTGGATGTGGAAGGACGAGAGAGGAAAAGTGTGTCCAATAGAGCTGTCTGTGTGTGTATTTGTGGGGGGAGAAGAAGAAATATGCAACACAAATGAAAATACAATATACTTTCGGTCTTAAATCACATTTCTGGCTCGTCACACTGTATGGTGCCATTTTTTTTTAGCGAATTATATGGAAACAAAGTCATCTAAATGCAAAATAGGTCAAAGCAGTGCGCGTTTTCAGATGTTTCAGAAGGAGACTTGTTGTAATGTATTGTGTTGCTGTATTGGGTTTGGGGATAAATATGTAGATTGGCAATTTATTGAAAACAAAAAAGGTCTAAAATGGCTTAGAAATAAAAACGTATGTACCAGGCTAATCAGACCTAAACCTAAACATGTTTTAAGCTTCAGATCTAAACTTTGGGCGTGTTCAGACCTACAAAATTTGGGACTTTTTTTCGGGTCTGAATAAGGACAAGCGAACTCTGATCCGAATCAAACAATCGGCTGCAAATGGATCGCTCATGGTCTGAATACAAATGGCCTTGATCCGAAACAAACACAAAAAAACATGCGCTTTTTTTGGACTTGATGAGCCACCGTCACAAAGCACATCAAGATGGGAGAAGCGCGCATCTGCCAGAATATCACAATGATGTACATATATATTCTAAGCATAATTTCCCACCTACGCTCTTTATTCTGTTGTCTACATTCTGTTGTCTACATTGGTCTGAAAATGTGAAGATATTTTCTTGCGCTTGTTTATATCAAATAAAGCGCTTTCATTATTTCATTCATAACCCTGCGTGTTTGCAATAACAGCAAAACAGTAACGCTTCTTACCGTGATGGAGTAGAGACGAGGATCCTTAAAACCAAAGCACCTCCGGGTCCTGACTCGCTTAGTCCATTTAAATCCAAATGTCCTGAAAAATAAGAAAACACAGACAATCTACTATTCCATCGTGAGAACTGCTGCGCACGGTCCCGCTGGTCCAGCGAGCAGTCGCGGCGTTTGCGCCAAATCCTCGCGAAATACATTCTCCACGCGAGCGTCAGGTCCGTGTTTTGCCGCACACAAACCCAGACTCCTGCCGCCTCACCTCGGGTTCTGCACGGGGTTGAATTCGCCTCTCTCGCTGGACTGGAGTCTGGGTTTGGACCTGGTTTGGACCCGTATCTCGTCCTGCTTCATTTTCACTTTTCCACACTGACAAACACAGACCTAATTCTGAGTCTATGACAGGCCGTTATGACAATGAACGAAAAACACGCTGCTACTTTACTATAAAGCCTAACTTTTATCCATGAACGCTTCTTAGATCGTTGCTGGACCTCCGCCCCACCTCCCTCTCCAGGATTGGCCTGTCCTGGTCCTGCTAGACGAGTCGTTTCCCTCTGCTTATGGACTCTGGCTCTACAAACATAATCTGTAGTTACATCTACAGCCTGTCCGTCCATGGGAGTGGATCCCTTCTTCACTGTGGTTCTCCTCCAGGTTTCTCTTTTTCCCTTAGTTTTTTTGAGTTTTTCCTTGCCGAGAAGGAGGGTCTAAGGACAGAAGGAGGGTCTAAGGACAGAAGGAGGGTCTAAGGACAGAAGGAGGGTCTAAGGACAGAAGAGGGTCTAAGGACAGAAGGAGAGTCTAAGGACAGAAGGAGGTCTAAGGACAGAAGGAGGGTCTAAGGACAGAAGGAGGGTCTAAGGACAGGGATGCTCTGGACAATCATTCCTCTGCTCTACTAATAATCTGCTTTGACATGCTTGATCAAATGTTTCATTGAATATGTATTGTTTTATTTTGATTTTAATAATCTTGGGAAGTCCCCAGAGACGAATGTTGTTGTGATTTTGGGCTATTGAAAAATAAATTGATTTGATTTGATTCTTCTCACACGTCAGATCTGTCCAATGAGAGCGCTGGTTCTCACATATGTGCGTCTGTTTACGTTTTAAAGTCGACTTGACAGGAGCGCAATGAGAATACAAACTGAACCAACTGAAAAAATATTAAGTCCGGATCGGGTTCGGATCAAACAAGTGGACTTTTACACTTTTCAGGTCTGAATACACCCTTCGCTGTTAAACCCAAAGAAAATGTTCCCATCTGGCTTCTCTGTAAAACACTTACCCCCAATCCCAATTCTCTTTTGTACCCTACCCCTTCCCTTAGCCCTACCCTACCCCTTCACCTACCCCTTAAAAACAAGGGCTAAGGGGTAAGACAGCCCTAAGAAATGGGACAGCCCTTGTGTGTGTGTTTTTTGTTTTTTTTTTAGGACAAGCTCACAGACGTGTGATGGTATAATGAAATTATGATAATCATAACAATATAATAAAATATAGTTAAATATAGTACAATACAATAAATAATAAAACATAATTTTTATTAGCATTATTAATAATACAACATACAGCATAGTATAGAATAGTATACTGTAGTTGCCTATATTATTCATTTATCAAGTTTTATTCAATTATAAACTACCAGGCTATTTTATTATATTGCATATGGTTGGTATTGTATTTTATAAATATATACATAAGTATGTAGTAAGTAGTTATTAAACTGTTCTTTTTTATTTATTTAGACCATTAGGTCTATTATTGGTTCTTTTATTCTGCAAAAGCTTTGACCTCTTAACTATAGGATTATAATTAATTTTATTAGACAAGTTTCAGTCCAGCAGCACAGTTGGGCAAGTTATTGATCTGAACTTTCTTGCAGGAGGGCTTTTGAGTAAAATATAAGCGTTTCACTTCCATTTGGCTTCATACGTCTCTCCTCCGTGCGTGGCAGCGTGTGACTGGAGCTCCGGGGCTTCACGGCGGTGCGACGGTCCTGTCCCCCGCGCTCCAGCCGCAGAGAGCCGGGGGAGGAGCTGTGAGCCTGCGCTGCTCTCTCGCTCCCTGGCCGTGACACCGCGGAGAAACAGCGTCTTTTACCCCGTGCAGCTCGCTCGTTCAAGCCGCCGCAGACCCGGTGACATCGCGGGGAAACACGGGGGAAATAGTGTTCGTCCTCCGGGCAACCCGCTCCCTCACGCCGGTGCAGACCAGGTGACATCGCGGGCCAATCTTGCCGCACAGCCCGCTCGCACTGAAGCTCTCTCGGACTGCCTGACCTCCGAGAATCGACTCGCGAGTGCGAGGAAAAACTATAAACCTCAGTAAAATGAAATGCATGCAACAAACGCCCGGGTCTATCACTGTGATGGGTAAAGTTTGTGCCGAGGCACAGAGCAGGTAGACGAGGAGATGAAACAGCTGGAGACACGACAATACAAAATACACTGTTCAGCTTTCATCATATTACAGCAACAAACAGTGAATAAAACACACACAAACAGTCTCATAACTTAATAAATACCATTAAAGTGCTTATTATTTACATTTGAGAGTATATTTCGGCAGCACATTTCCTGGTTTGGTCAAACTCCTCCTACCCCTTCGCCTGTAAGTGTGCATCTGGATTAGCTCCGTAGTAAGGGCTGTACACCCCTTTGCCTTTGCCCTACCCCTTAACGCTAAAGAGGATTGGGACACCCCTTCATCTCTCGTGAACGCGCAAAATCGAGGGTAGGGCTAAGGCAAAGGGGAAAGGGGTGGAATTGAGACGCACCCTTAATAAATAGTGTGTCTATTTGAGGCTTTTCACACCGTATAATAGACACACGAAAAAGAGCTAGAGAGCATGTTGAACCTCCACAGAGCAAGAAAGTCCTGGGGTCGATTCCCAGGCGTCTTTCTATGTGACACTGATGATTAAACAGGACTACAACATTACTCAAACATGCTTGAATCAGTCCAAATACAGCGGTGAGTAAACTAATGTTGAGAGACGCTGTTAGAACATGGGCACAAACTGAGAAAAGGGCTGTTTATATCTGTCTCTTTTACCCCAGCGACTGCCAGTTTGTAGTGAGACCTGCAGAACTTAAGCTAGGGACATACTGCAAGTGAAAAATCAGGAGTGAAAAAATATAACTTTTTTTTTCTGAATAAACAGAAATCAGGCTTCTACTGTTGTACCACACGTCCTGGGACAGGTCTGGACTGTGTGAAGGAGTCCAGCTTCAGAATTAGGTTTGAAAAAGGGAAATAGAAACATTCATGTGGTTAGATTTGGGCGATATTGACAAAAATGGATATCTCGATCATTTTTTGACATATCTCAATTACGATATTATTATATAGACAATATTATTTCAAACTAAGAATCCAGCATGTCTTTAAATGTAGTTGAAGTTTAATGATCAGTAAAAATGGGCTTGACTTGGGACATTCTTGGTCGACTCAAGACAAACTCTACCAATTTATTAGTCTACTAAAGGAAAACTAGTTTCAGTGTCTCAATGAGCAAAAAGTAAAAACAGCTAAATGAGAATTTCATGTACAAAAAACAGAATACGAATGTGAGTGATCAACTGACTAAAATATCATCATCTAACGTAATTTCAACAGTGAAGAAAGTCATTTTCTTCATTTGTTGTTGTTTTTTTATCAGCCTTTTTTGTTGCCTTTTTGCTACAAACGATATACTCGATATTTAGTTTTTGCATTTCTTCAAGACAACAATCACGATATGATCTAAAATTTGATATATTGCACACCTCTACATGTCACAATAGACCTGACACGAAAGCATAAACGCAGACATACAAATCTGAACAGCTTTCCCATAGAAAAACACAGAGAGAGTGGTGCGCACACATACAAGTACAGTATACTCCGCCGCAGTTGGTCACCTACGTGTAGACGCACAGTTGTGGTTTTGCTACTTCATGCACGTCGTTTTTGTGACTTGCTGTGTGTCTGTCAAACCTGTGTGCCCTGGTACACTGACCTCGGAGCAGTGCAAGAACGTTCTGGCGGAAATCCGTGTGAATCTGCGCGGCTTGGGCCTCATTCATGAAAAGTGTTCCTAAAAGAAACACTTTTCAATGCTGAGAAAACTCTAGGTCAGCTTGGCGGCTGCACAGTGAACTTTGATATATACAGTATGTATTATAGCCTAAGTAAAAGAGTGTAATACAGCACACATAGCAGTCAGCTGGATAACAAAGTCATTTATATTGGGAACTAATAATACTAATCTTGGCTGATTTATGAACTAATATAATTTCACTGATCTACCCATGACGTCACAGAGCAGGGACATTCAGAACAGTGCTTTCTGAGGCTCAGAGAGAAAAGAATAGTATCTCACAGACAGAACTCCTGCTGTGTTTGTCATGAGGAAGGGACGTTCTGTCACAAATAAATAATACGTCTGTAAAATTACAAAGTTTATTTTATTGAGGAGAAGCATAAGTCACAGAACTCTAAGTCCAATTCAGGTCCAAAGTCTTAGTCAAGTCTCAAGTCTGCCTCATCCAAGACACATTCAAAGTCCACACATCTGAATGAATGACAATTTTGTACACTATATGTCCTCTAAACATCATTGACCCTTTGAGTTTTTACACATACTGTAATTGCCTTGACGTTTGTACATTCTGGTCACATACGTGGGTCCACATTCTCTCTCACACAACCACCTGAGGCAAGGAGAAGTGTCTTTCCCAAGGACACTGTATGAAACCGTGACCTGGTGTCCCACTGCAGCACCTGCTTTTCCCACCGGTCCTGACCAGGCCTGACCCTGCTTAGCTTCTGAGCCGCACTGCCGGGACAAAAATATAAAGATGACAAGGTTAGATCGTTTTTAATCAATCAGTCCTCTGGCAAGAAGTGTGCTGAAGAGATAACGAGATGTGGGTTTGAGTCAGACTTGAGTCACTTTTTTGATGACTTAACTTGATAAAATGCATTTGAGATTTGACTTAGACTTGAAAACCTCTCACTCAGGACTTGATTTGGACCTGGAGCTCTGTGACTGTGAGTGTCCTGCTTGTCCAGGACATCTGGGAGCAAATTGTTGTTGTTTTGCTAATGTCAAGTAAGTATCAAGTCTGTGACCTCAAGTCTAAGTCGAGTTCCAAGTCAAAGAGAGACCCAAGTCCCAAGTCAAAGAAGGACAAGTCCAAGTCAAGTCTCAAGATATAGAGAAACAAGTCCAAGTCAAGCCCCAAGTCTAAGAGAGACAAGTCAAAGAGGTCCCAAGTCAAAGAGAGATAAGTCCAAGTCAAGTCCCAAGTCAACTTTGCTTTATTTTGTGAAAAATTAGTTTCATTATTTCCATTTGCTTTTGGATGTTCAATATAAAACTTAAGTTTGTGGTGCAGGTTTTGGTAGTACAACCTTTACCATCAGACCCAGTGGAAAATAGAACAGAATGCATTTAAAGCTGAAGGCCAAACAGAGAAGCACTTTAGACATTTATAAGTATCTTTTATTGAAAAAGACGTGACCTGAAGCATCTCTGTATAATGAGCTCCACCGAGGATCTGTTTGTCTGCACTTTAGTGAAGAGAACTCCACAATCATCAGTTCAATATCAAGTCTCTATAAATACCACAGACAATAGCTGATGAAAACACAGAGACTGGTAAACTGGTAAAAATATGATTAGATGATTTTTTTTCTATAATTTCCTGAATAACTACTGAAATTTAATAGCACAAATTCTCTTGAAGTCAGACCAAAACTACACTGTCTGTCCTGATGTTTGTTGAATGGAGTCTTGTCCACTTTCTGTGTAGTGGGAATGAGGTTCTTCTTCTCCTGTATGTAGTTTTATATCTTCACAAGCTGCTGCACCTAAAACAAGATGAGTATATCCCTCTCTGCATTCTACTTTCGAAAGAGGGGAATCCTTTGGTGTTTCTTCTGAAGCATCATGAGTACCACCCACCTGATCCTGAGGGTTGACTCACAGGAACTCCTGTCCAAGGACTAGGGCTGGGCGATTAATCGTATTTGCGATTATATCGCGATATGACAAGACGCGATTATGTAATCGCAGAGACGTGCGATTATTGGTCATGTGCGTTTTGTTTTGGAAGTAATTGAAGCGCTGCATGTGAGTGCGGCCGTGTGACTGCAGCGCCTCCGGTCTGCAGCTTCATGTTACGCTCCACCGACACCTCCGTGTGCTTGTGCTTCACTTTTCTCTCAGTAATTTGTGTGCTCATGAGATCGACGACATGTAATGACAATACCAGGCTCACCGGTGTAAAACTGTGCTTTGTGTCAATACTACAGCAAAGGATTTAGGCTTAAAGCAGCGGTGAACGAGGTGAGCCCGGAGCCAGTGCTGTACTGCCTTCTTTCTCTCTTTTCTTCACTCACTCCGCGAACTCTCTTCGTTAGTGACACGAAACATAGACATAATAGCGGTTTCTGGTGGATTTCTATCGCTTCTCTTTGCCTTTTAGCGCGTATGTGCGTGTGCCACTTCGAAATCCCACCGCGTTACGAGTCCGCGCTGTAACATGAAGTGGTCCGCCGTGACGCGCTGTCAAACGAAGGATAAACTATTTAATTCCAAACACGGAGCTCTATGGTTCTCTGCGTGGACAGGGACAGGTAATCGTCCCGCCTTCTGTCCTGTCTGTGGAGCGGGGGATGAGGGAGCGAGGGGCAGAGACGGAGAGGAGAAGGAGAAGCAGCAGCAGCAGCAGCAGCCGAGAGCCGTGTGCGTAAAGTTAAAGGGGAACACACTTAGTTTGGATATGAAAGCATATTTTACACTGAGTAGCTCTGGAATTCAATATAAGTTACAGATATCACTTATTTGAACTTAAATAAAAATGAACAGTGAATGAATTTGAATGAAGTTCAGTGTTTGGTTCATGTCTGTAAAAAGCAGAGCTGGTTAGGCTATAGCCTATATAGTTTTATCCACCTTCATAATTAAATTAGTTAATTAATCTTGTTGATCTAATCAGTGTTGGGGGTAATGTATTAAAAAAGTAGTTACTCATTACTTTTTGAAAATGTAATTAGTTACACTACTTAGTTATTGCCTCAAGAGGGTAACTTAGTTATTACTTTTGGATTACTTTGTGTGCATTATTGCAAACATAAATCAAAATGGGATTTAAAATTGTATCATTGGCATTTAAACAAAGGCAAACAACAAAAGAGTTGCTTGGATTCAAAGTCTTTTCACAGTAACTACTCAAAAATGTAATTATGTAATGTAAGTTACATCCAACACTGGATCTAGTTTAGTCAAAAATCATTTCACAGGTACATTTCTAGCAAAATGTAACAATTCTTATAACAAACTGTTGATTTTGTGTTACTTTTGCTCATGTTTTTATGCTGTGGGAGAAAATCGCAAAAAAATCGCAATCGCAATATTTCCTGGAAAAAATCGCAATTATGATTTTTGGCTAAATCGCCCAACCCCTGCCGTACACTGGGTCCGAGTTCAGTGCGAGGCGTGACTTGCACGACTTTCGCAAGACTTAGAAAGTGCTTAAAACCAATGTGCCCTTGTACACAGACCCTGGTGCAGTGCGAGTGGTCGTCCTAGAGTCGCGCGAGTGTGCGGAAAGAATCTGTAGGAAGTCTATTTTTGTCGGAGGTCGCAGCGGTCGGATGCGGCTTTCAATTCATATTACGAGCATTCTCGCAAGGCACGTCGCCAGAAACTCGGACACGTCTCGGACTGAACTCGCCTCGCAGTCTGTGTACACGAGCTGTTATGCAAACTTACAAGTTTTGTCTCCAGTGCGGTTCATTTGTGATGTGAATGATGACTGTCTCTGATAGAAAAGCTTCTGTAGTACACAGAGCACAACTTAATTACATTTTAAATTGACCAGACAGACATGTTATATTATCATACCTATCTGTGAACACAGACTCACAAGGGAGGCTCTGTGATTTATTCCCACAACATTTACATGGATTTATCCTAATGTAATGCTTGTGAAAGCCTGATCCCGTCAGATCTCTGAAGCTAAGCAAAATAGGGCCTGGTTAGTACTTAGACGGGAGACCGTTAGAACACCAGGTGCCATAGTGAGACGACAGGAGTAGATTGTCGTTGTGTCTCTGGGCAAGACACTTAACCCACACTGCCTCAGTGTCTGCGTACACTGGGTGAGTGGATGCTAGATTGTAAAGCGCTTTGAGTGCCTGGAAAGGTAGAAAAACACTATATAAATAGACCATTTTATATAGATAGACCATTTCAACACAGTCTCACTAGATGGCGTACTTTTACCACGACAAGACGGTGTAGTCCCTCATTCATCCAGGAGTGATCCATAGTAGAAGTCTTCAAAGTAGTCATCTGGACAGTGTTTCCGAAGATCAAGACGTTTCGACTCTCATCCGAAAGTCATTTTCAATCTGATGGAAGTAGACTGAGACTGGCTGTATTTATATACTAAGATAAGCCCTCCCCCTAGGAGGGGCTAAACCCACCCAAACTTGTTCCTGAAACCTGTTCCTAAAACTGGTTTGGTAAGCCCTAGCTTCCTATCCATTGTTCCCTGTTTCTATTGTTCTATTGTTCTCTGCTTCCTCTTCATTGTTCTCTGCTTCCTCTTCATTGTTCTCAGCTTCCTTTCCTTTTGTTCTGACTGGGCCTGCCTAGACTGTTTCAAGCTCCCCTAACTAATTCACTGGTAAATTGCCCTGGCTACCTGTGAACAAGATACAGTAGCATACTGGGTGATCTTGTTGTAGACATAAGTCCTGGAGACTGTGCTCTATCTACATTTCTTTCCCTTTAGACCAAGGGGTAAGAATGCTACTATACACACCAGGTAGGTTGTATCTTAAGCCTCCATTCCTGTTCACTAAACAGGAATGGAGTATGCTACTGTATCTTGTTCACAGGTAGCCAGGGCAATTTACCAGTGAATTAGTTAGGGGAGCTTGAAACAGTCTAGGCAGGCCCAGTCAGAACAAAGGAAAGGAAGCTGAGAACAATGAAGAGGAAGCAGAGAACAATGAAGAGGAAGCAGAGAACAATAGAACAATAGAAACAGGGAACAATGGATAGGAAGCTAGGGCTTACCAAACCAGTTTTAGGAACAGGTTTCAGGAACAAGTTTGGGTGGGTTTAGCCCCTCCTAGGGGAGGGCTTATCTTAGTATATAAATACAGCCAGTCTCAGTCTACTTCCATCAGATTGAAAATGACTTTCGGATGAGAGTCGAAACGTCTTGATCTTCGGAAACACTGTCCAGATGACTACTTTGAAGACTTCTACTATTTTACCACGACACAAAAACAGCGTATTTTGACCTCGACTTCACAGCTGTTTGTAGTACTTATGTTACCCCGTACATTTAGCACGATATGAAAAAGAGTAAAAATAACACGAGATTTCACAGCTTCAAAATAGGACGAGTTTTGGTTGCAGCCACGTGGGGACGTTTTCTTCAGTTGAAACGGGTAAGTTCAGGCATAAATTTACTAAAATGAGTAAGATTAGGTCTGGGGCTTTTGGGCAGGTTAAGATGAGAATTAGAATTAATATTCTATAAGATTAGATTAGAATTAATATTCATAAATAAGAACACATCAACCACCATTGAAATGAACGGGGACTGTGATGCGTACTATAATTACACAAAACAGCCGTGAACTCGTGCTAATCTACATGTTGTGTAATGTCGTGGTAAATGTACGCTTTCTTTTGAGATCGGGTTCACCATTTATATACCAGCTTGTTATTGTTTAATTTTGTCTGAAGCTAAGCAGGTTCGGCTTGGACAGGAATTAGATGGGAGGCCACTGGAACCGAACCTCAGGTGCCACAGCGAAGCGACTGGAGGTCATTGTGTCCTTAGGCAAGACACTTCATCCACATTGCCTCGTCTGGATCTGTGTGTGAATGGTTTGTGCTGATTAGAAAGGTCAATGGCACAAAATGGCAGCCTCTATTCTGTAAGGCTGTCCCAGGGCAGCTGTGGCTACAAAAGCAGCTTACCACCATTGAGTGTGGAATGAATAAATAATGCAAAATGTGACGAATCTTTGAGTGACTTTAAAAGCACCATATCAAACTAGGAGCATTGTTTGCTTCAGATTGTTAGAGAAAATGTGTTCCAAACAAAACTGAAACAATCTTTCAACTTTTACAGCCCAAACAAACCAGTTTTGTGAAAGCACCTGAAAACTCCAAACTCAACACAGACTTGAAGGTCCCTGACTCTGGACTTGACTTGGAGCTCATGTGACGTGAGACAATTTATGCTTCTCTTCCAAAAATAGTGTACTTTTAAATGAACACATTGAAAAATCCCCTTTTTTAAAATTCATGTTAAGTTTATTTTAAATATGATTTGCATAAAAAGTCATTGACACTGAAAACACATAAGCTGTTTTCAGTCATTTGATAGAGAGACTTGAAAATAAAAGCAGAGACTTGACTTGGATTTGTGGAGCACTGACTTTGTAATTGTCTCTCTTCGACTTTGGGACTTACCTCACACTTGAGACTTGCAAAACAATAGCACTTTCCCCAGTTTCTAAAAATAGATCGTGACGTCACGCCGCAAAGCAAAACAAACGCGAGCGCGGCGTAGTTGCGTGTGTAAAGGTGGTTCCAAAACGAAGGTATTTTCACAATTAACAACCAAATCATGATGAAACTCAGAGGCATAAAACACTGCTGTTGAGGACTACGTAACTCAGATTGGAGATATCCCGAGCATCTGTCAGAGGGAACAGTTTTCATCTCGTTTCCAAAACCCTGGAAGATCAGCGACAACATGACACAACAGGCCAAGGTAAAGACAGAGAAAGCAAGACGACGGCAGTATTTATGTGGATTTCCAAAGTGCGGAGAGGAGAACTAACAACACGTACATTTGTTGGCTGCACTTTGACAGTGAAAGGCTCTAGATCCGAGGCTGACGAACCAGAACTAGCAACGCTAACAGACTGTGAGCTCTGGAAGTAGCGGTTGAACAACAGAATGTCCCAACCAAACGCAAACAATCTACTGCAAGTATGTACTTCAAAATTGACCTTTTGCCGAGCCCCGAACCAAAACGGCTCTTGTCCAATCAAACATCGTAGCAACCGTTGCTATGTAAATAAGGTTCGTCAAATCTTGAGCTCCTAGCAAGATGGTGAAGCGATGTGTCTACAGTTTATGTAAACCGGACCGCAGCAGATACCCCGAAATATTGACCGGAGGAGTTGAGTTCTTTCTATTTCCAAACCCGCAAACAACTTGAGCAGTGAATACAATGGATTAAACAGTGTGGGCGGCTCGGGGCGGCTCCTCTACCAGCTAAATATATCGAACATGTGGAGCAAATATCTGCTCAAAGGTAAAACTAATGCTTAACTATAGCTATGGACTTACTGTGTTGTTAGATCTAGAGGCAAAAACACAAACCAGACTGAAGTTATACCATGATGAGGATATAACTGCAGAAGTTACGCACTGAGCTGCTAAGTTTAGCGAGCCTCTTAGCTTAGCCAACACGGGTATGTTTAGCTCGCTAACATAGTCTCGTAAATGAACAATATTCTTGCAATAGAGAAAAATAGACCTTAACATATGAAAGTGAACTTACCCGGCAGTGCAAGAGCAGGACAAGGCTGTGCTTGTTGTATTTGAGGTCACGTTAAAAATTATGGGTTTCTCTGATTTAGCTTGAGACCAGTAGCATTAGCCTCCATAGGAGTTATGTCCCCTCCGTTGTGAATTTTAATGTTTTGAATAAATCCCTTTGCTGCATAGTGCAATCCCTTCTGCCTCGATCTAGAGGATATCGCGGAAAAATGGCTTTAAAAAAGTCACTAACGCGAACAGGTGTACTTCTATCTGTCATTGAAGTCTATGGCACTCTGTCATATTTGACGGACGTAGCAACAGTAACTAAGGGGGGCGGGGCTCGGCGAAAGGTCAATTGAAACTATAATATTAAGAAACAGTACTAAACAAACGCGTGCTGGATTGTTTGTCCGACTTTTGCTCCCACACCTGACGTCAATTGTAAGGTGTGCTGTTCCGTAGGTCTCTCCTCTATCTTTGACAAACTCTAACTAAAGCTATGGTCACAATGACCCGTACGAATAAAATGGTCGTACATATCTTACAGGTCATATGAAGTCTGAGTTCGTACGAGGCTCGTGGAGTGGAAACTGTTTTCGTACAGTCTTCTTTCGGCAGACTTTCAGCTCTCACCAACAACTCACGACATTCTTGGGGAAATGAAGCCGTACGACATCCTTGCGTGTGCCCTAAGGCTTGTTTAATGCGTCTTTGCGGTAATCCTACATCTATTTTGTATCGCACGGGAGCTGGGCGATGTCCCTGCGTCCAACGCAAGCCTTTATCAAGTTGTTTCTAGCTATTAAAATTTCGTAAACCATGCCAGAATAGCAATAACCTAATTGCACACCAGCAAAACACAAATATTCTTATGAATAGCCATGTATATTCTGTGTAGGCTTTGTCTGAAATCTGTTCTGATCGTTTGTCTCTCTCACTCGAAACACAACAAACTCACAAAGTCAAACCTCCGTAAAAACATCAAAACCGCTTTGTTTCTTACCTGAGTATTGCAGAGGAGACGCCAAAACTCCCAAAGCGAAGACGGATGCTGAAGACTAATCCACTGACATCATTGTGTTCATATAAAAAAGTTTGAAGCAAAAACAATATTCCACCGCCAGCGAGCAGAAGTTGTCCAAATGTCTACGTCTGTTACAGCTGTCCTCCCCGTGGTTGTGTAATTCCAGGCACGCTCCGGGTCCGTTCCTCTCCGTGTGCTCCTGGTCCGGTCCGGTCCGGCCGTGTTTCAAGAAATCTCATCCCTTCACGCTCTGGGTCTGGTCCTCGCGCTCTGGCTCCGGGCCCCCTGCGCGCTCCGTTCTTTCTCCGTGCCGCGCCTTGTCCGGTCCCCTCCGTGCGCTCCTTGTCCGTTCCTTTCCGTGTTTAAAGCTAGCTGCGTTTCCGTCGCGTGCTCCAGGCCCGTAGGCTTTCATACAGGTCCCTCGTACAGGCTAAACTGCGCCTCAAGAGATGCGTAGTCTCCAGAGCGCGTCTCTCTCCACTTTGACTCTCCCGCTCAGGCACATTGTACAGGCTTTAGTCTCTGCGTTCATAGACTGGTCGTAGAAAATCTTTAACAAGACCATAGACCTGTCTACGAACTTACGAACGGACTACGAGCGCTGTTTTTTCGTAACAACGCCTCAAGAATAACGTAGGAAATGAGAAAAAAATCGTTCGCAGAGAGGTCGTAGCAGGTCGTACTGGTCATTGTGACCGTAGCTTAAAATATTTTTTTTAAAGAAAGTAATGTAGTCAAGTTAACAACTATAATGAACATAAAATTGGCAGTTGGAGTAAAAAAGCTGCTAAAAGTTTCCTCCATTAAGAAAACACTCCAGCTCTTTACATGGCTGTGTTCCATTGGACCAACTCACCTTGATAAACATGTTTAGTGGCACTTCTTCTTCTCTGCGGCGCCAGCTCTGATTCGGCAGGTTAAAAGCGCCGCTCCTCCAGACTCCCCACTGCTGCTGCTGCTGGAGCTGATCAAACCTGCGTGTGGTGTTCAGGGGCTGTGATGTGTTCGCTGCCCTCTGGAGAAACGCGTACCCCCGCTGAGCACTGTGAACTGTGAACACCCCCCCAAGAGGAGCCATGGCAACGGGAGAGCGGCTAATGCAAAGCAGCAGAGGGCACACACACTGGGATGTAGTTAGAGGAGAAGGTTCAGTGTTAATGAAGGAGAATGGACACAGGTTTTTACAGAAGTAAGTTTGTAAATTCTACTCTCAGCTCTTCCAAACTATCCCTAAGAACATTGGGCCTCATTCATCAAAGTGTTCTTAAAAATAGTGACTAACTTCCGCTTTGAGAAGATGCTGAGAAAACTCTACGTCAGTTTATAAGAAGACAAATTCCTTAACAACCTTTACGCCAAATTTACCAAACTTCAGCTACAGACACTATATCACTCATTTATAGGGTTATTTATATAAAAATGATTGATGTACTAGGGAAGCTACTTCCTTATGTCTCGGCCGCAGCACTTCTCCCGCAGCAAAGTGAGACAGACAAAACAAATGTTAAAATGTCCAAAACACACATGAACACACTCAGGGGAAACATTCAAGTTGCAGATGGATTGAAATAACGCTGGGCTTTTGCTGATTATATCGTGTTTTGCGTCGCGGTACAAAGCACGAGCGAGGGTGTGTAGCGGGGGTGCAGAGGCTCTGGTACTGGAGGTGACACAAGGTCCTGAGTCCTGTGGAGGTTAGAACACAGAGGCTGCTGCAGGTCTGTTAAATGAGTCTTTTTCTGTAATTTTTTAACCTGTCCAGCCAGATGGTTTATCTCGCGATATTTGTGAATTCACAAACACAAGATAAACCATCTGGCCTTCCAGCCGCCCGATTGGTTTGGGAGTCTGAACCAGCGGTGTTAAGACGGCTGTTAGCGCTCCGGCGCCGCCGCCGAGTCTCATTCAAGCTAAACAAAGATGGATGTTCGTGTTTCTGCTGCTTTTGATGTGGTTTTAGCAGAAATACAGAGTAATTTCTTTTTGAATGAAGAGCCGTATGTGTGATGCGTACTTGTAAGGTCGGCCCCACACCCAATCAGCTCGAAGTATTTCACTAAACGCCCCGCCTTTTCTCGAACGCTTTCAGCGAGTCAAGTCCCAGATGGATATAGTGAGAACTCAAGAGCATAAATTATAACTTTTTTGATTTTAACATTATTTTTAAAATAATCATTTGAAAAAAAGACATAACCTAGAATCATGTAGAAATGACAATTTTTGACTGAACTTTTTGTTCTTACAAGGAGTGCTCCTGAGTGATTTGTTCTTACAGACAAACATTTTCATTTAAGAACACATTTTGTAAATGCCAAATATGTTCGTACAAACTAATTTGTTTGTGAGAACATGTCATGAATGAGGCCCAATTTTTTTTTGTTATGCAAACAGCAGAGCGTTGTTTTTTTTTTTTTTTTTTTTTAATAAATTACTCTATACTTGGATTGAGAAAGTGGTCTTATTTAGTCACAATGTGCTGCAATTACAACATACTTTGGATGGAAAAGACAAAGTTGACTAATTTACAACAACAAAAAAATAGGTACCCACCTTTAAGTGAAAAAAAAAAGCCTTTGTTTTAATGCGGTGGAGTGTGAGATGGGCTTTATAGGAAATGAATTGGAATGAATGGAACTTTGATGATAGGATAAATACTAGTTAGCATGTCAAGGCTGCGTTAACTCATCACGTGCTTAATCGTGTCGGCGTTAATGAAGGTCACACGACGCGATTCAACCTAAAAACATGAATGAAGCTCCTCGCTCTGCTGCACCAAAATGTGAAGCTTCCAAAAGTAAAGTTTAAAAATAAAAAGACAGGGCTTATCAGTTCTGCAGTTTTGAACAGACATTCAATAGAAGCAGTTCGATATTTCTTGGCTGTTTTAGGTTTTCCTGATCTCCATGTGTCATATTTCTTTCCGTGTGTGTTCTTTGGCCTGTGTACTGTTGGATACACAGAAGAGAACAATCAAAAGTCTACAAAAGCCAGTGATCAGGAGCAGCTCCACCTCTGCACTCATTTCCATACAAGTCTCCGAATGTGTGACAGTGAAGAGAGATTTTCACTCTCTCTCACTTTCTCTCTCTCTCTCTTACTGCAATCTTCCTCTCTCTCAGTCTTACACCCCTCCTCTCTCTTTCTCTCCTCCATCTTTCTCTGTCTCTGTCGCCTTCTCTCCTCTCTTCCTCTCCTCCCTCTCTCTCTGCTCGTTCTCTTTTCTCTCTCTCTCTCTCTCTTTTCCCTCTCTCTCCCTCCCTCCCTCCCTCTCTCCTCTTTCTCTGCTCTTTTTCTCTTCTCTCCCTCTCTCTCCATCCCCCTTTCTCTCTGCTCTTTCTCTCCCTCTCTCTCCTCCTCCTCTCTTTCTCTCTCTTTGTTTCTTATGCCTCTGTCTCTCTTACCCCCCCTCTCTCATCTCCCTTTCTCTCTTTCTTTCTCTCTCTCTCTCTCTCTGGTGCCCCTCCTCTCATTCTCCCTCACCTCTCTCCCTCTCTCTTTATTTATCTCTCTCCCTCTCTTTATCTCACCCCCTCTCTCTTTCTCTTTCTTTCTCTCTCTCTTGTGCCTCTTTCTCTTCCTCTCCTCCCTCTCTCTCATCCCCCTTTCTCTCTCTCTCTTGTGCCCTCCTTTCATTCTCCCTCTCCTCTCTCCTTTCTCTCTTTTTCTCTCTCTCCTCTCTTTGTCTCACCCTCTCTCTGTCTCTCCCTCTCCTCCTTCTCCCTCCCTCCTTTCTCTCTGCTCTTTTTCTCCTCTCTCCCTCTCTCTCCATCACCTCCCCCTCCTCTCTTCTGTCTCTCTCCGTCTCCTTCTCTCTCCTCTCTCTCTCTTGTGCCTCCTTCTCTCTTATCCCCCCTCTCTCTCATCTCTCTCTCTCTTGTGTCTCTTTTCTCTCTTATCTCCCTCTCTTCCTCTCCTCCCTCTCTCTCCCTTTCCTCACTCTCTCTCACCCCCCCTCTCTCTCTCTTGTGCCCCCCTCTCATGCTCAATCTCTCTCTCCCTCTCACTTCTTTTTCTCTCTTCCCTCTCTTTGTCTCACCCCCCTCTCTCCCCTCTCCCCCCTTTCTCTCTCCCTTCCTAGCCCTTCTTCCCTCTTCCTCCTCTTCCCTGCCCCTGCACCCCCCTCTCTCTCCCTCTCTCTCTCTCTCTTCTCTTCTCTGTCTCTCCCTCTCCTCCTTCCCCCCTCTCTCTCTCTGTCTCCCTCTTTCCTCACCCTCCCTCTTCCCTCTCCCTCCCTCTCTCCCTGCCCCCTCTCTCTCCCTCTTCCTCCTTCTCTCTCTCTCCTCTTCCCTCTCTCCTCTCCATCATTCTCCCTCTTCCCTCTCTCTCCCTCTCTTCCCCTCTCTCTCCTTACCCTCGCTCCGTCCCTTTCCCCTCTCTCTCTCCCTCTCCTTGTTCTCTCTCTCCCTCTTCCCTCTCCCTCTTCGCCCTCCCTCTTCCCTCGCCTCCCTCTTCCCTCTCTCTTCCCTCTCCTCATTCCTCTCTCCCTCTTCCTCTCTCTCTCCCTCTCCTTGTTCTTCTCTCCCTCTTCCCTCTCCCTCCTCTTCCTCTCTCTCCCTCTTCCCTCGCCTCCTCTTCCCTCGCCCTCCCTCTCCCTCCCTCTCTCCCTGCCTCCTGCCCCTCCTCTCTCCCTCTCCTCCCTCTCCTCCTTCTTCTCTCTCTCCTCTTCCCTCTCCTCTCCTTCCCTCTTCTCTCTTCCCTCTTCCTCTCTCTCTCCCCTCCTCCTCATTTCTCTCTCTTCTCCTTCCTCTCCTCTTTCCCTCCCTCACTTCTCACCTCTTCCCTCTCTCTCTTCTTCTCCTCATTCTCTCTTCTCCCTCTTCCCTCTCTCTCCTCTCCTCATTCTAAATCTCTCCTTCCCTCTCTCTCTCCCTCTCCTCATTCTCCTCTTCCCTCTCTCTCTCCCTCTCTCATTCTCCCTCTTACCCTTCTCTCTCCCTCTACTCATTCTCTCTCTCCTCTTCCTCTCTCTCATCCTCTCCTATTCTCCCTCTCTCCCTCTCTCTCTCCCTCTCCTCATCTCTCGCCCTCTCCCTCTCTCTCTCCCTCTCCTCTGTTCTCTCTCTCCTCTCTTTCCCTCTCCCTCCCTCTTCCTCGCCCTCCCTCTTTCCCCTCTCCTCTCTCTCTCCTGCCCCTCCCTGCCCCCCCCTCTCTCCCTCTTCCTCTCTCTCTTTTCTCCATCTCTCTCGTTCTCTCTCCTCCTCTCTTCCTCTCTCTCTCCCTCTCCTTGTTTCTCTCTCTCCTCTTCTTTCTCTCTCCTTCCTTCTCTCTCTCCTCTCTCTCTGTCTGTCTGCGTCAGTGTTCAAAATCACTTGGTGACTTTCACAGCTCGCCGCTCGTCTGATTTGGAGCTGGAGAGTGTTTGTGTGGAGGGAGAGAGATGGCAATCAAAAGAGCAGCGTTAAACACATGAGACGATATTCACGTCGTGTTACAAAACTCATCTCATACACATGAATAGGAAGACAAACTTTCTCTTAGATAACCTTTTCATATTTGCACATTTGTTAATGGCTCTGTTCAACCAAAGTAATGTGAAAACAGCTTGAAAAACATTCCATTAGCTTTAGATAACACGTTTGTCTAATTAGAAACTATCTGCCTCTCCATTCGCAAGATGGCCGCCACAACTGCCACGGCCACAGAACCCACACTGTCTCTAGTCATTATAATGACTCACTGATGGCGTCGCTCGGGGTGTGGTCAGGTGGTTACAAGCCCCGGTGATCAAAGATGGCGGGCGCTGTCAGTGGCTTTTGCTCACTAGCGTTGGTGGATATATTGACTGTTAGCTTTAGCCTTTTGCTAGCTGCGCTGTCACGACCCTTTTCGTTCCAGAAGACCCGATCCGTCCGGAAGTTCCCTGTTTTTTCTAAATAAAACGTAAATGAAGGGCTATATTTTGTTCTTCTTTTTAAACACATAATACTATCGTCATCCACAAGCCCTATAGTCATTACCCACAGCCGGTATTTGCCTTTTAGCAGTTTATCTAGTGTAATACAAGAGTTTGATCTTTCTGTTCAACTCTTGAACGCATCATCACGTGACCTTATGTGCCTCAAAAATATATATATATATAATTTTTTGGCGATTTCGTAAACAATACTTATTTGTTCATAAACAGTTGAATATTTCACGAATAAAGACTGTTTAGATTAAAAACAAACATTATTATATTCCATGTGTGCATGTTCTAATCACACTTCCAGACGGATCGGGTGTGTCGGTACAAAAGGGGACGCGACATGCGCTACAGGCTATAGAACATGCACAGGTGTGTTTCCCCCATAACTCTTTGTGCGAGGAGCGGGACGAGCTCGAGCCGAGTGAATCTGAAAAAAGCCGAAAGCCCACACGTGACTGTTCTGACCAACCAGAGCAGGAGTTACAGTGTGAGCAGCAGTAGCTGAAGCTAAAGCTTTGGCTACCATTTGAACAAAAAAGATCATGATGTGAAACTAGGTAAAAATTGCTGCAAAATCTGACAGTTTTTATTGCTGTAGATGCTGTTTGTGTTTCCATTGCGCTCCAGGGAAAAATATTTTCTAGCCTATTGACCCTATTTTGTCCGCCTACTTTTCTAGGACATGCACTTCCTGTTTATCTGGAAGTGCAGATAAACAGAAAATAAACCCATTTCAGTTAATGGGTTTATTTTAACTGCCATTATATTTAAATAAAATTGCCCCACAAGACAGACAAACACACACGTTAGCTACCTTAACAGAGCTAAACAGGAAGTGCATTTCCAAGCCAAGTGGGCGGGACAAAATAGGGTCAATAGGGAGAATATCCCGCTGCAAAACCAATGGAGCGACCACTGGACCTAATTTACAACGACTACAAGCTAGCAATACAGTATCCAGATAAAATAATAGATCCATGGGTTATTATGGTGATCCTGTCTCTTTAGATAAGGGCTTATCGTTGCCATGGTGATTCTGTGTTGTTATAATGACTGTGTCTGAACGTCCACACTCGTTCCCTGTCCACTTGATCCCTCCACAGTCCTGTCCTGTTCAGTGACTGGTCAGTGACTCGTTCATCTTTGGACACGAAGCGCACTGCTTCCAGCTGTCCACAGGTCACGTGACTCTCCCCTTCGGTCAGCAAAAAAGTCCAATAAAAATGACCTTTTGTAATAAATACTGGTCAAGTCCTTCTGACACGCACATATTTATGGACTACTAATCATAATACAAGTCTGGTTTAACATGTGCTCATGAGAAGGCCACGATGGACCAGTGCAACTGAAATATTTGTTACAGCACGAGTGAACACTTTACAAGCTTTACTAAGAACTCCGATGTACAGCTTTATCTGCAGGCTGAATAAGTCTGAAAAGGAAATTCTTGTGTCTCTCACAAATATAAGTTTTAGTGCAGTCCGTTATCAGTCACAAATGTGGCAACATTGGTATGGCTGTCTTTGTTAGTAAATGTGTGTACTTGTTTGTTGTTGCTTTTTAATTGGACCTTGAGTCCGGAATAAAGATGAAATAAATAAATAACAAAACATTTAAGCAGACTAGATAAATCCACTTTTATAGTAAATAAATAGTGTCAGAGCATTTTCCCTCTGAATTGTAAATATAATATTCAGCCTAAAAACTCTGCATTGCTCTGGATTTGATGCAGAATTTAAATACATGTATGCCTCATTATATTATATGAACACACACATTCATCATTTATGTGCTGGCTGCACTGATGTTACTTTAAAAAAGGATTGTAATAGCTAACATTTGAAGTAGGCCGATGGTTTTTCCAGATTTGTTTGGTTGAATTGAAGCATAAATAAATGTACAAATATGAAAAGGTTCAATGGTCAAAGTATTTAACTGAAAAGGTCATTTAAAAGTTCAACTTCTCATTAGTTTGAATGAGATCTTTAGTAAACTCTCTCTACAAAGATACTTGCCGTAACTGGACATTTGTTGCCGTTGGTTACCATGTCTACACTCTTTCTAGTCATTAAAATAACTCTCTGGTTTGGATGGCACAGGGCGTGGCCATGCTCCTACATTGCTATTTTTTTCGGGTGGTTGCCGTGGTGACTTGGGCTTGTAGTGTAGCTGCAGACTCTCACAGGGCCAGTTTTATCTGAATGCAGCGGCCGGTGGAGCCTGAGATAAACTGCAGCGAGGAGGAAGATGGAGCTTATCACTCTATGACCTGCAACTTACCATTTTCAAACTTATTTTTCGGAGCTGAGGTCAGGAGAGCTGAGGAGAACTGACATTAGCAAGAAAGTTTAGATAAAAACAAGTGCATTTAGCTACTTTAGTATCTGCAAAATCACCTGAAATGACCGGGAGGGAGTTGGTTTCCCTCAGAAGCTAAAAGAATAGGATTTTTTTTTTTTGCTGAATGATTTTGGATGTGAGTCGTTAGTGTTTGGACCAGAGCTGAGTCAGGCCCAGTGCAGTGAACCTCCCACACAAGCACAGATTACATTATCAATACAACAGACCCACACTCTTATTCTCCTCATTCTCTCTCTGCTATAGATCCGGCTGTTTTTCCTCTCCTTTTGTGTTTCTCTCTTTCTTTCTCAGAACCAGAAAAAAAACTAAGATTAATGATTGTGTTGCCCTTGCCGTTTAATAAACACACAAAAAGAGCAAGAAACGTGCTCATGATACGTTGTTAACATGTCATAGTAGAGATGTGAAAAGCTAAGTTGATCAGGTTTTTAATCAAAATAGGAAACAGATGTGTTACTGTGTACTGTACTAAATACATTCCATAGACTACAGGGAATCTCTGACAAAGTAGAATGCAAATGAAAACACACACTTTTTTAAATGAAATACCAATCAAACTAGGGCCCAAGAGCCAAACTTGGCCCTCCAGTGGGACTAATGTAGCTTACAAGGGTCTGCTGATGTTTGAGTTAGGGCTGTCGCTAACGATTATTTTAATAGTGGATTAGTCAGCGATTATTTTTTTCGATTAGTCGACTAGTCAACGATTATTTTTTTTACGTGATCTGCTAAACACATCATGCTTTAAACCAGTGCTTCTCAAACTTTATTTTGCCATGCCTCCCTTGGAATAGAAAAAATGATCCACGCCCCTACCCCGTCTGTAAAAGTACAAAACTGTCTGTCTGTGGTATTTAGGTTTAGATGCATAATTTTAACACCAAATTATATTTAAAAATGTCTAATTTGTAGTTCAATTAATAAACTCAATTTTACATAAATATTACCAGTGTTCATCAGTTTTAATAATTTGTAGGATCAGAATGTTATTTCATTTTGTTTTAGACTGAACAGAAATTTATAAAACCAAGTTTAAGCCACTCATAGAACTATAGTTACATTGGCAACTAACATTTTCAGTCCTGAAGAAAACCTGGTCTAGTTCTGGGATAGTCCTGGTTAAAACCAGCTCAGTGCTCACTAAATACACTGTGGGAAGTGAAACAAGGCCGTTTTTAACGTTTTCAAAGTAAACGTCACAAACACGTGTGTAAAAGTTCGCGCATTGCCGCTGATCGACACTGATTCTCCGTGCGCATATTTAATGAGCTGTTAGTGGTTTGAAGTCTTAAACGGGACGTATCTCTGTGATTCTTTGGTCTTTTTGGACGATTTAAACACTCACACGGAGCTCAGGCTTGTCTCTTTCGCGCTGTCCATACAGCAGACCTTTCTTCCTCGTGTCCACTGCAATAACTACAGCAGAAGAGATCCTCTGTGTGTGGACTGTTTATGAGAGAGTGAGAGAAAAGGGCAGAGCGGGACACTTTCATTCATGCATCGCGGTGCATCGAGTTGCGTTAATGCCGACAAAATAATCACAAGTACGTGGGGAGTTCTGTTTTATCTGCATCAGTAGCCTTTCTTTTGACAGGATCCTGCCCATGTTGCAGCTCCTCTCGCTGCTGCAGGTGATCTCTTTTCCTGGTTTATTATTGTAAAATGGAATGAAGCGACGCGTCGACTATAGCAAATCTGCGTCGACGATTTTTATAGTCGACATCGTCGACTACGTCAACTAATCGTGACAGCCCTAGTTTGAGTAACCATTGAACTACATTTTGTTTTCAATAAAGTAGAATAGAATAGAATAGAATAGAATAGAATAGAATAGAATAGAATAGAATAGAATAGAATAGAATAGAATAGAATAGAATACATTCATTGTCATTGCACAACCTGCACAACAAAATTGAAAAGTCTTTCCACAGTTTCAAGTCCATTCTCCTAAAACCCAATTAAATATACTTTAATGATATATTTCAATATGTATTTAGTGAAATACATTTCCAGCTGAAGAAAAGTTTGGGTTCCTCTGCTTTATCTTGTTGTGGTTGATTTGGTTGGTGGTGGGGTTGGTTCCTGTTGATTGTAAGAGCGGTTGTGGTTGGTGGTGGGGCGGTTGTGGTTGGTGTTTGTGGTTGGTAGTGGGGTGGTTGTGGTTGGTGGTTGCTGGTTTTAGTTGGTGGTGGGGTAGTTGTGGTTGGTTGTGATTGGTGGTTGATGATGGGGTGGTTGATGATGGGGTAGTTGTGGTTGGTAGTAGGGTGTTGTGGTAGGTGATTGTGATTAGTTGTGGTTTCTGGTGGGGTGGTTGTGGTTGGTAGTGGGGTGTTGTGATTGGCGGTTGTGGTTAGTTGTGATTGGTGGCTGGTTCTGGTTGGTTGTAGGGTGTTGTATTTGGTAGTGATTGGTTGCTGGTTGTAATTGATGGTGGGGTGGTTGTGATTGGTTGTGGTTACTGGTGGGGTGGTTGTGGTTGCTGGTTGTGGTTGGTGGTTGCTGGTTTTGGTTGGTGGTGGGATAGTTGTGGTTGGCAGTGATTGGTGGATGGTTGCTGGTTTTGGTTGGTGGTAGGATAGTTGTGGTTGGTTGTGATTGGTGGTTAATGATGGAGTAGTTGTGGTTGGTAGTAGGGTGTTGTAGTTGGTTGTGATTGGTTGTGGTTGGTGGTTGGTGGTTGCTGGTTTTGGTTGGTGGTGGGATAGTTGTGGTTGGTTGTGATTGGTGGTTAATGATGGAGTAGTTGTGGTTGGTAGTAGGGTG
>CM076409.1:48754031-48799031 GCA_038363315.1 Mugilogobius chulae | reverse complement strand
AGTGAGAGGAGGGATTGAAAGAGAAAAGGAGAGAAAGATGAGGGAGGAGAGAGAACGCAAAAAGAGAAATGAGACAGGGAGAGAAAGAGAAGAAAGAGACGGGAGCGAGAAAAGGAGAGAAAGAATAGAGAAGATGAGGGAGGAGAGACGAGAAGTAAAGAGAGAGACAAGGGAGAGAGGAAGAGAGAAAAGAAGGAGAAAAGGGGGAGAGAGAGGAGGAAGGAGATATAGAGAGAGATGAGGGAGGAGAGAGAAACAAGGGAGAGAGGAAGAGAAAGAAAAAGAGAAAGAAATGTAAAGAGAAAGAGGAGAGGGAGGAAAGAAAGAGATAGAGAGGAAGGATAGAGAGAGAAAGAGAGAAAAAGAGGAGAGAGAGACAGACAACTTGTACATTAATACTGCAGTGTAAGTCAAACAGAACTTGAGCCGTTTGAAATGGTTCCTAATTGTGGGCGAGCGAGTGACTTTGGCCGACTTTGAAAGCAGCTTTTTCTCTGCTCAGGGCTTTATTTTAATGAACGGCTCTCCTAGGACTCGATAACTCACTCATATTTGTGACGGAGCCAAAAAAAAAGCTCACGGTAACTTCCCATCGCTCACACACCCACAGCCTTACGGGACGTCCGGACCGAACAGCTGCCACGGAGAGCGAGCTTCTTACGTAATACTAAAGTTCTGACTTCAAAGACTGGCACTTAGTGAATTTGAGGACTTTTTGTTGTGGATGTCAGATGGTTTAAATAAAGCAGGAGATATAAATCAGATTTAGTGCATGCATGCTTAATCATTATTCAATAATTATTTATCAGCTTATCGTTTCGCAGCTTTCAGTTGTGTTTCAGAATATATTTGTTTTAACCAATCATATTTCAGCCGTGTTGTTGTCTGGGTCAATGAAATCTGCCCGAGGCCTTCACAATCAGTTTTGAAGGCAACGTCTCTTAAAATAAGTGCGTATCAAACTGTTGCTTCAACCAATCAGATTTTATGTCGACGACGCCAAGGCCTTCTAGCAGGTGACAGGATAACTATGGCATTTGATTGGCTGCGCTCAATCAAGCAATATTATTGTTGTTTTGAGCAGTTTTGTCACAGTGGCTAAAGGGCGAGAAGAAATCGATTTGGTTGCAAATTTATTGGTAAAGCCTTTTTCAAGACGGACTTTTCAAGAAAAGCTGGACATTGTTAAGAAAGACCGGGCAACTCCCAACCCAGGAGCTCTCGGAGCTAGCCTGACACAAGCAGGAAAGGGATTTGTGCTGCGGGACACTGCAAACTGTATTGTGGGTGTGATTATTATTTGCCACAGAGCCACGGAGATGTTTGGAGCCACTCTAGGATTGTTAAATTGTCTTGTCTAACAAAAGCAGCGACGAGGCACCAAAGTACTGCGGGACACTTACAAGCAAAGGTCCTTTCTAAAACTTTTGGTGAACCCAGAGTGGATTTACAGCTAAACAAGCAAGTGTGGAGGGAAAGCAAGTGTGGAGGGCCCCAGAGATGAGAGGGGACCAGCGCAGGACCTGCGCGCACACTACCTCCAGCTCCTTTGCGTTTTTGGTGTACAGGTAATTCAGACTATTGGTGATTAAATGTTTGAATATGTGTGTAAATGCGTTTATTCTGGCTATAGAAGTAATGATGCTTTGGTCTTTACATGCACACATTGAAAATAATAATGTAAAAAGTTAGTTTTTAATCTAAACAGTCTTTATTCGTGAATTATTTAACTGTTTATGAACAAATAAAAAAAGTATTGTTTAAGAAATTGCCAAAAAATTATTTTTTTTTTTGAGGCGCATAAGGTCACGTGTGATGATGCGTTCAAGGGTTGAACGGAAAGATCAAACTCTTGTATTACACTAGATAAACTGTTAAAAGGCAAATAATGGCTGTGGGTAATGAATATAGGGCTTGTGGATGACTATTGTGTTTAAAAAGAAGAACAAAAAATAGCCCTTCATTTACGTTTTATTTAGAAAAAAAGGGAACTTCCGGACGGAACGGGTCTTCTGGTACGAAAGGGGCCGTGACAGTCCCAAAAACCGGTGGTAAATAGTGAAGGAAATCGTGGGACTATTATCTGTCAAAAATCTACAAAAAAAAAAAAAAAAAAATGCGCACCACTTGGAATAAATCACACAGACTGAGCCATCTTTGTTAACTCTTTCCTTGCCAATGACGTCTGTTTCCATAAGCGAGTCTAGAAACGTCCTCTTCTGTGAGCGAGTGAAAAGTGTCAGAGGAAGTCAAACTACTGGATTTCTTCAATCTAATCTCTGCTCCATGAAAGAGGCTGAATCTATAGAATCTGCATCAGAAAGTAGAAAACGTCTGGAACACAGCTTTGTTGGTTTAAAGATGAAAAAGACACTCGTTCTCATTGTTTTAATCATGTAAACACACTGACATGAAGTTTGATCTAGGAAAAAGTCAATGTCTACGAAACCGGATTAATGCAGAGTATTCATTTTTTTTCTTAAATGAAAGTCAACACTTGTAGATCTCTTTTGATGTCATGATTCCAGTTGCACAAAGTTTTTTGTGGAGCTGTGAATATTGTTTAAAATGAGCAAAAAGGCTGGCAGGGAAGTAGGCTCAAACACAAAGCTTCAACACTCTTCAGCACATACAGTATACACACAGGGCAGGACTCCCCATCAGCAGTCTGAGAAAGAAAGGACACATATATTTCTGTAAATCCTTTTCTTTTTGTCCTACAGCAGCAGCTCCTGTGTGTCTCCGCTCAGACTGTAGCAAATGAGCCTGTGGCCTTAAGTTTCTTTTCCTCAGACATAAATGTTGTAAACAGTGATGCAAAAATAAATGTACTGTCGGCAATGTAAGTTTTTAGTTTGTTTTCTGCAGAGATTAGTATTGTGTGTCTGAAGTCTGAGGCTGTAAAACTTTTCGTTCATTACAAACTCATCATTCACACTGCAAAAAAAAAATTTTAAGTGTGAGTGACCGCAAGTTAAAATAGCTTGATTCTAGGATTTGAACCTAATTCCAGGAATTTGACTGATTTAACCTCTGGTAGAAACCTAGATTAATGTCCTTCTTTCAAAGTGTTTGAATCAATTTCAAGACATTACGTACTTCTTATTTCAAGCCAGAGAATTTGCCAAAGAAAACTGTTCTCACTACTTTGGCAAATTGTTGTAAGCCAAATTCTCTTATAACCAGTTCAAAATGTCTTTTCGAAATATTCTACATTACGTAAGCAATTCAATCGTATCCAATTTAAACAGCTCAAATTTGACTCCAAGTCATTTATATTTATATTTATATTAACAGATCATATTTGTGGGATGTCTCCTAGCTCCTGACCAGCAGTAAGTTAGCATCAAAAGTGCCAATGCTAAAGGAACTAAGATAGTTAGCATAGAGTCTCCTAGCTCCTGACTGCACTCTTCCAACAGCTCGTATCATGTGTGTGTGGTGACGCAGATCAGGTTTGGGCCGAAGTAGCTATAGGAGATCTGGGGCAAACTCAGATGTAGCCTAGTACTTACCTGTTAGCTGTACCACTCAATCATCAGCTGCAGAACAATAACAGATTACTCAAGCATGTAGGATTCATTCATATGGTCGTGTGTTGTGAAGCTAGGTGTGCTGTTGTTTTGTGGGGTTTTTTTTCTGAGTAGTGTTCCGGCTGCGACACGACGGCTCATTCTTTGACTTAATCTGGTCACTAATGAAACAACGTGCAGAGGGAGATACAGGAGGAGCTTTATGGTCTCATTGTGTGAGATGGAGGGAGGGACAGTGAAAATGAATGAACGTACTCTCACATCAAACACAACGGAAGAGTCAACGGAACGGCTGAATATACCACTGCAGTCAAGTGGTTGTTGAAGTTGTTGTAGTTGTTGTTCTGCTTCCCTTTCTTCTTCTCATTCTTGTTCTTCTTCTTGTTCTTCTTAATTTTCTTCTTCTTCTTCTTCTTCTCTTTTTTCTTCTGCTTCTTCTTGTTCTACTTCTTCCTCTTCTTCTCATCTTTTTGTTCATCTATTTATCCTCCTTTGCTTTGTCCTGTACTTCTTCTCTTTCTTCTCCATCCTCCTTCCTCTTCTCCTTCTTCCTCTTCTTCTCCTCATCCTTCTTTGTCTTCTCCTTTTCTTTTCCTCCTCCTCCTCCTTCTTCTCCTGCTATTCCTTCTTCTGTTTCTTAAGCCCCTTTCACACATTGAACCCGTTAAAGTACCATGTCTTGTTTACCGGTATGCTTCACCATTTGCCCCATTCATATATGTAAATCATCCCAGAACAATACCGTGTCGTCACCATTCACATCTGACTCGGCAACATGGAACGCTTAGGGCACAAACTCGACTATATGGCACATAAGCACTTTTAAATTTGTTTAAATGCTTTTTATTGTTTGATTGTCATTATTTTATGTAGGTTATTAACCTATTTTGCAACATTGGTGGCTTATTAAGCGGGGAGAAATGCAGGGATGTATTTGGTGTGTAATGCAGCGTACTACAGAGGTCCGTATGAAACAGGAGGGCACCGCATAATGTGGCTGGATGGGCTTAAACATAGTCCTGAGACGGCTAGAGCTGTCAGCTCTCTCTTTACCTTCCATCAGAGCGGGGGAGTATGAGTGACCGCAGGAGTTCGTCCATACAGTTGGGCACAGCGAGAATGGACTGTGGGCACTCCCAGAGCGCGGGCATCGTGCAGAACCATTAGACCTGGATAAACAACGCGCGCACGGAAGGAGGCTCCGTACTGTCCATGCCACAGATCCATGGTCTTTACCAGGACTCGTGCGCAAGAGGGGAGGATACGGCCCCGTGCTGTCTGTATCGGGACTCGCGCACACGAAGGAAGGATAGCCTATGGTCCGTCTGTACCGGGACTGCAATGCATGAGGTGGAGGAAGCTCTACAAGACGCCACCCACTGCCGCGGTTTGGCGAACCGGGACCGGAGTCTGGTTTTGGGACTAGCTCTTTACGCAGGATGTCAAGACTGCATTTTAGAGGATTTCTGGACTTCAGTCTGACCGCGCGTACATTCGGTGAGTTTGCAAGAAGCATTTTATAGCCTATTAGTAAAATGAAACAAGTGTTTTCTTTGTGACAAGGTCAGCTGATTCAAGAGTAGGGCAGGATATATCGTATCACTTTTAATCCCTCAGATTTAAAAGGAACCCCGAATATTTACATAAATAGATCGAAAATACTTCGCGTAGGTATACTTACTAAAAAGTAGAACTTAAAGTCAACAAATATTCGCCGTTTGACGTAAAATTGTTATGTTTACAACAACTTCCTGATATTACGGGTGCCGCCATCTTGAGGTGATGACGCAGAATCGTGTGGCGCACTGGCGCAGTGAGCGTCAGTAGTGAGACGCACACAACAGCTGCAACAGTTGCCGTTGATCTGGTTAACAGGAGTGTCAGTAGTTTTTCGTCGACAACACATTGTAAAATGGTACATTGAGTGGCTTTGGGTTGTGATTTCGTCTCGGGAGGAAACAAGGAGAATGCGGTAAGCTTTCATAACTTTCCTCGTAGTTACACGATTCGACGTCATACTACCCATAATGCACTGCGTTGTAAACAATGATGGCGTCTTCCGTGAAAATATATTTCGTAAAAGTTTAATAAAACGGTAGATTTTTCAGATTATTTTTGTGTGTATTTATATCTTTGATGATATAAGGAAAACTCGAAAACAAACATTAAAAAATTCTCGGGGTTCCTTTTAAGGCTGGTCTGAAGCGCAGTAGTAGCATATAAGAGCGTGCTCCGTTCTCGGTGAGTCTGTGAGTTGTTCTGTTGCCATGGGGATTGTACCGTCAGTCACATTCAGCTTTCACACATGTCAACACGGGACTAGTCCCGCGACTGTTCCCGGTAATATTACTAGGTATCGACACGGATCAAATGCCAGGACAAAATATACCGTGTTTCCGTTCTGGAGCCTTTCACACTTGACCACATACTAGGAACTTTACTGTGTCAGGGTGTATGTGTGAAACGGGCTTTATATTCCTTCCTCTTCTCCCCTTCTCATTGTTCTGCCTCTTCTTCTTCTCCTTTCACCTCATCCTCCTCCTTCTTCTTCTCATCCTATTCCTCCTCCTTCCTCTTTTTCTCATCCTCCTTCTTTTGCTTCTTCTTGTCCTGATCTTCTCCTCCTTCTCCTTTTTATTCTGCTTCTTCCTCTTCTTCTCATCCTTTTGTTCATCTATTTCTCCTCCTCTGCTTTGTCCTATACTTCTTCTTCCTCTTCTCGTCCTTCTCCTTCTTCTTCTCCTCATCCTTCTTTGTCTTCTCCTTTTCTTTTCCTCCTCCCTCTTCTTCTCCCTCTCTTCTTCTCCTTATTCTTCTCCTTCCGCTTCTTCTCATTCTACCTCCTCTTCTCCTCCTTCTATTCCTTCTTCTGTTTCTTCTATTCCTTCCTCTTCTCCCCTTCTCACTGTTCTGCCTCTTCTTCTCCTTTCACCTCCTCCTTCTTCTTCTCCTCCTATTTCTTTTTTGCTTCTTCTCATCCTTCTCCATTTTCTTCTCCTCCTGCTTCTTCTTCTCTTCCCATTCCTCCTCCTTCTTTTCCTTTCTTCTTCTTTTGCTTCTTCTTGTCCTCCTCTTCTTGTCCTTATTCTCCTCCTCCTCCTTCTCTTTTTTCTTCTGCTTCTTCTTGTTCTACTTCTTCCTCTTCTTCTTCCTTCTGCATGCTTTGTCCAGTACTTCTTCTCCTTCTCTTTCTTCTCCATCTTTGCCTTCTTCTCCTTCTCATCCTTCTTCCTCTTCTTCTCCTCCTTTTTCTCCTCATCCTCCTTTGTCTACTCCTTTTCTTTTCCTCCTCCCTCTTCTTGTCCTTCCGCTTCCTCTTCTCCTCCTTCTATTCCTTCATCTGTTTCTTCTATTCTTTCCTCTTCTCTCCTTCTCATTGTTCTGCCTCTTCTTTTTCTCCTTTCGCCTCATCCTCCTCCTCCTTCTTCTCTTTCTATTCCTTCGTTTTCATCTTTTTCTCCTGACATTTGTATCAAGCAGCAGATTGTCATTTTGATCACACTGCAGGTCCATTCAAAGTTTATTTATTTACTTTTATTTTGTTTACATTTATTTATTTTTGCCCATTCAAACCCGACCCAGACCTTTTGTGTGTGTAAATAACTGATGATCTGACCTGGTCCGTGCTGGTGACACTTTGACAGGCCTGGCTGGATTCAACTTTAAGATTAAACCCGACATTTCATTCACACATAAAACTTTGTGCGGGTCACACGAGGTTTTCGGAGTAATTACCGACTTCTACATGTTTGATTCTGTCCTGAAACCACTCACACACTCTGTTCTTATCTGGGCAATTTGCAAATGAAAGTGCATTGCTCTGTGGATTATGTAGATTAGGAGCTTTTAACCGTTATGTCTCTCTTGTATGAACACATTTTACGCATCTGTTGTATATTCTAAGCAGATTTTCACTTTGAATTTTTCATTTCACTAAAGCGGCTGCACACTAGAGGAGCTGAAGATGTTTAGATGTGTTAAAAACAGAACATACACAGACATAAAGACGTTTACGAGGATTTTTAGTTTGACAGTGGCTTTATGTGTCTACGGTGGCCTTGAAGGGCTAAACACCAACGCAAAAGCGAAAACACAAAGGTGAAAACACAAAAGCTATTTAACAAAGAAGATCATGTATTTTTAATATTATACCAATATTTGTGTGTGGTATATGAAACAATAGGCCTAATATAAAGGCATTAGTTAGTTTAAATTTAACGTCTAAAAGACGTGGACAACGACCTGATTTGGACTAAAAATAGTTCTCATTTGGACGTTCAGAAGACGTCAAAATAAAGATGTCATCTGGTGTAACAGTCTGCACCGTCAGCTGACCAAGATTGGACGTCCAAAAACTGTTGCGTTTGTGTTTTTGCGTTTGTGTTGTTGACTTTATGTTTGTGTTTTTGCGTCTGTGTTGTTGACTTTATGTTTGTGTTTTTGCGTCTGTGTTGTTGACTTTATGTTTGTGTTTTTGCGTCTGTGTTGTTGACTTTATGTTTGTGTTTTTGTGTTGTTGACTTTATGTTTGTGTTTTTGCGTCTGTGTTGTTGACTTTATGTTTGTGTTTTTGCGTCTGTGTTGTTGACTTTATGTTTGTGTTTTTGCGTCTGTGTTGTTGACTTTATGTTTGTGTTTTTGCGTTTGTGTTGTTGACTTTATGTTTGTGTTTTTGCGTCTGTGTTGTTGACTTTATGTTTGTGTTTTTGCGTCTGTGTTGTTGACTTTATGTTTGTGTTTTTGCGTTTGTGTTGTTGACTTTATGTTTGTGTTTTTGCGTCTGTGTTGTTGACTTTATGTTTGTGTTTTTGCGTCTGTGTTGTTGACTTTATGTTTGTGTTTTTGCGTCTGTGTTGTTGACTTTATGTTTGTGTTTTTGCGTTGTTGACTTTATGTTTGTGTTTTTGCGTTGTTGACTTTATGTTTGTGTTTTTACGTTTGTGTTGTTGACTTTATGTTTGTGTTTTTGCGTCTGTGTTGTTGACTTTATGTTTGTGTTTTTGCGTCTGTGTTGTTGACTTTATGTTTGTGTTTTTGCGTCTGTGTTGTTGACTTTATGTTTGTGTTTTTGCGTCTGTGTTGTTGACTTTATGTTTGTGTTTTTGCGTCTGTGTTGTTGACTTTATGTTTGTGTTTTTGCGTCTGTGTTGTTGACTTTATGTTTGTGTTTTTGCGTCTGTGTTGTTGACTTTATGTTTGTGTTTTTGCGTCTGTGTTGTTGACTTTATGTTTGTGTTTTTTGCGTCTGTGTTGTTGACTTTATGTTTGTGTTTTTGCGTCTGTGTTGTTGACTTTATGTTTGTGTTTTTGCGTCTGTGTGTTGTTGACTTTATGTTGTGTGTTTTTTGCGTCTGTGTTGTTGACTTTATGTTTGTGTTTTTGCGTCTGTGTTGTTGACTTTATGTTTGTGTTTTTGCGTTGTGTTTTGTTTTGTTTGTGTTTTTGCGTTGTGTTGTTGACTTTATGTTTGTGTTTTTGCGTCTGTGTTGTTGACTTTATGTTTTTTTTTTGTTTTGTTTTTTTTTTTTTTTTTTTTTGACTTTATGTTTTGTGTTTTTGCGTCTGTGTTGTTGACTTTATGTTTGTGTTTTTGCGTCTGTGTTGTTGACTTTATGTTTGTGTTTTGCGTCTGTGTTGTTGACTTTATGTTTGTGTTTTTGCGTCTGTGTTGTTGACTTTATGTTTGTGTTTTTGCGTCTGTGTTGTTGACTTTATGTTTGTGTTTTTGCGTCTGTGTTGTTGACTTTATGTTTGTGTTTTTGCGTCTGTGTTGTTGACTTTATTTTGTGTTTTTTCTGTGTTGTTGACTTTATGTTTGTGTTTTGCGTTGTGTTGTTGACTTTATGTTTTGTGTTTTTTGCTTTGTCGTTGTTGTTGACTTTATGTTTGTGTTTTTGGCGTCTGTGTTGTTGACTTTATGTTTGTGTTTTTGCGTCTGTGTTGTTGACTTTATGTTTGTGTTTTTGCGTCTGTGTTGTTGACTTTATGTTTGTGTTTTTTGCGTCTGTGTTGTTGACTTTATGTTTGTGTTTTTGCGTGTGTGTTGTTGACTTTATGTTTGTGTTTTTGCGTGTGTGTTGTTGACTTTATGTTTGTGTTTTTGCGTCTGTGTTGTTGACTTTATGTTTGTGTTTTTGCGTCTGTGTTGTTGACTTTATGTTTGTGTTTTTGCGTCTGTGTTGTTGACTTTTGTTTGTGTTTTTGCGTCTGTGTTGTTGACTTTATGTTTGTGTTTTTGCGTCTGTGTTGTTGACTTTATGTTTGTGTTTTTGCGTCTGTGTTGTTGACTTTATGTTTGTGTTTTTGCGTCTGTGTTGTTGACTTTATGTTTGTGTTTTTGCGTCTGTGTTGTTGACTTTATGTTTGTGTTTTTGCGTCTGTGTTGTTGACTTTATGTTTGTGTTTTTGCGTTGTGTTGTTGACTTTATGTTTGTGTTTTGCGTCTGTGTTGTTGACTTTATGTTTGTGTTTTTGCGTCTGTGTGTTGTTGACTTTATGTTTGTGTTTTTCGTCTGTGTTGTTGACTTTATGTTTGTGTTTTGCGTTGTGTTGTTGACTTTATGTTTGTGTTTTTGCGTTTGTGTTGTTGACTTTATGTTTGTGTTTTTTGCGTCTGTGTTGTTGACTTTATGTTTGTGTTTTTGCGTTGTGTTGTTGACTTTATGTTTGTGTTTTTGCGTTTGTGTTGTTGACTTTATGTTTGTGTTTTTGCGTTTGTGTTGTTGACTTTATGTTTGTGTTTTTGCGTCTGTGTTGTTGACTTTATGTTTGTGTTTTTGCGTCTGTGTTGTTGACTTTATGTTTGTGTTTTTGCGTCTGTGTTGTTGACTTTATGTTTGTGTTTTTGCGTCTGTGTTGTTGACGGACTTTATGTTTGTGTTTTGCGTCTGTGTTGTTGACTTTATGTTTCGTGTTTTTATTTGTGTTTTCAGTTTGCGTTTGTTTTTGCGTTTGTGTTTTCGCTTTTGCGTTTGTGTTGTTGAATTTGCGTTTGTGTTTTTGCATTTGTGTTTTCGTGTTTGCGTTTGTCTTGTTAAATTTGCATTTTTGCATTTGTGTTGTTGAATTTGCGTGTGTGTTTTGCCCTTCAGAAGAACAGAGACTTGACAGACTTGTGGAGGGCAGCAGTGAGCGGAGAACAGTGTGTGTGTCACGTGATCGAGCGCAGAGTGTTTTCTTTTATAAAAGTGAAACAACAACAACAATGATGAAACACCAGTGGAGCAGGTTTATAAAGGTCACAGGAGAGCGGAGGAGCTGTTACACTGTCTCAGATAAAGTCATTTTAAATCTGTTGTTGTTGTAGTTAGTTTATTTGAAAGGGACAGAACATTCAACATTGTTGTGCAACCGATGCCACATTCATGGGCCGTATAGCTCAGAGCTCATTTGCAGACCTGGTCCCTTATTGCAAAGAGCTAAGACATAACAAGACATAGAATACATCACATAATACATAAAACATTAAAAAATGAGCCTGCTTGTACAGCACTCTGGGGCGTCTGTCAGGAGCAGTGTGCTGCCGCTGAACGGCGCTAGGGTACCAGCTCCGTGATGTTGTGCTTGGCTTAGTCAGGGCCTTAGCTGGAGGAGCAGGTGCAGTTGGAGGTGGAAATCAGAGTGACAGACAGATGACAGTCAGGTGCAGGTGGAGCAAGTAGATTCTGGAGACACATCACAGTCAGGTCCACTACATGCAGCTGCACTCCGTCCCGCCCTGGTCCGCCTCCGACAGTTGCCGCAGACCCCTCGCCCACTGTCTCCGCTCCAGTCCGCTCCGCAGGGCTGTGTTGCCCGAGGAGCTCAAGAAGAGCAAGCGCCAAAAACACGAGTTTGTGAAACAGTAGGACGTGTTTTCTTCCTCCGCTGAGGGTAAAGAGGCTTTTACAAGCAAGAACTCTTTAAGGTTTTCCTGTCCATGTGTCAGTGACATAGTCCGTAGTTAAAAGTCTGCTGTGTCCAAATATCAAAGAAACTTTATGTAAAACTACGAACTTTTCGTTATCTGATCAATACAAAGTACGTGCGGAGTGATATTACTTTGTAGGTCCGGATATAGTTCACTTTCTTTTTCCTGTTTGGTGCTTTTTGATTGGCGGAGATTGACTTGGCCGGACCTGGCCGGACTCGGGCGGAGAAGAAAATAGCCTTGATCCGTATTTTGTTCGTACGGCGGCGGAGAGACGGAGCTGGGTGGATTCCTGCAGAGCGGACGGGCAGCATGTGGAACGGTGCTCATTGACAACAGTTCTGTGCAGCCACTACGACGGTCGGAGCTGGCGGGCGGAGCGGAGCTGCATGTAGTGGGATTGACGCGTTACAGTCAAATCAGTGATTCTGGGATGAATGAAAGTCAGTTTTAACTCTTAACTCACAAATAAAAAAAAATGCCTGAAGTTTTCTCCTTAGGACGTTTTATTGATCTTCGCCTAAACTTTTTTTTAAGTTAATACAGGTTCTTAAACTATTTTGAATGAAAACAGCTTCAGCTTTAGAAGAGAAACTGTCAAAATCCAAATTATGCCTGATCTAATGTTATTTTGGCACAGCTTTACAGATTCTATTTACCAGGTTACTTTAAAACCTGATGTTCTTTTGTGCAGAGCTTCTTCTCACTTCAAACTAGAGTCAGCCTGGGATAAACTACAGAGCCTCAGCTTCACAAAGAGTCCAGGCAATTGTTTGTGCTCCAAATGGTTCAGAAACAGTTTCCTTTTGAATCTTAGATGATTTTAGTCTCGGCAAGACAAAACTCCAAAATACGAGTTCTAAAACTGGTCGGAACAGAAAATACCGGCTTTGCTTGTGTGAGAGTGACTTATGCATTGGCCTTATGGAGCACTTCTACTGAAGTCAATAAGCGGTGCTCGTAGAAAGCTGTCCTAGGTCAGTTTGTGTAGTGCAGTGTGAGTGGTCGCGAGATCCTGTTTCGCCGTCATCTTATTTGTAAATTATTTTGGAGACAAAAAAGTAAATGAAAAGCTTTGCATCAGTCAAGTAGTTTACATTGTAAGGCTGAAATAGGGAAAAAAATGTTCTTAGAAGCAGCAGGGGTAGGACAAAAATAAGCACCTCTAATTGGACAAGGATGTTTAAAGTGAGGCTAAACACGAGTTCAGAGACTAACTCCGCCCACAACTGAACCTCAAACAGACTCGCTAAAGTGGGAGATGCCCAGAGGCCTTTTAAGAGACGCCCAGTGGGTGTGAACAGACATTGATTGACAGCACCATATATGAACAGTGAGCTTGGTAAATGTGAGTTTTGTGTCGGAGCAGTCCTGGTCCTGACGTGAGATTTGCAGCGGAGGAAACTGTACAGCAACAGCCCCAAGTCTTTGCTTACTGCTTACTTTTTAATATTTACTTTGCAAAACATACGTATGAAACCTTTGCTTTAGTCCACATAAACGCATGAGCCTATTATGTGAGTTTCGAACCATCGTTGAACTAGTGGTGGTACAACGCGCCACTCGCTCAACAAGCTGAGTCACATGACAACTGATGTCATTACGCAGCGGGTGATCTCTTTCTCTTAAACCATCTGGGCGGCTCGTCTGTCGCGTCAACTCACTGTGACGTCAGCGTGAACTGAAAATGCACTGACAGTGTTTGCCCATGGTGGAAGGACAGCTGTGGTTTTTACACACATAACTGCAAAATGAGCGAGTTTGCACAAAAATGTCCAAAAAAGGCCTGGAAACAGTAGATAATTCAATTTTGATCCATATACACAATCTGACAGTGAATTCTGAGTTTAGTTTCTCTTTAATGACATTTTTATCAGGTTTTGATCAGTTTTGATCAACTTTAACTACACACCTTGCACATTTGTTTCCCTTTTTGTTGGCGATGCGTCACACCTATCGCCATAGTTACGGACTGAGTAACTGATCAGGAGCAGCGGGTTTTCGTGGCTAAATCTGAGAAAATGTTTGCCTTTTGTCAAGACCGAGACGTTATCGAATGAAGTCTGACCCGCACTTTTGTGTCACAGAAAGTCAAGACAGTGTAGTCTCCCGGTCCAGAGACAGCTCCTCACATTCAGCAACAGAACAGCTGCATTTGTCCCTCACTCTGTTCTTATTTTTGAGAGAGCAGAGAGAGCTCGAGTTCGGTCTGAATCCCAATGGTCTGACTGCACGTTCTGATATCAGGCAACAACAATACAACCTGATCCTGAAGGTTTACCCACGAGTCTGCAGGTCCTGTCCAGTGCACTGAGACACGGGGTCTAGATGTGGCCGAAAAATTTTGTAAGCGCGACTCTTAATCAAGTGCGTTTAATGACCCTGAAAGTACGATCAAGGCAACATTGTATCTTTCTCTAAACTGGATCGGTTCTGTTCACAATACACTTTTTTGAACCAGCGCTGTAGAGACACATCTGCTCCCCGCCTGTAGAGAGAAAACAGTGACATACGGTCGTGTGATCACAATTAATTCCACCTGAATCACCCACCGTCCTTCTCGTGTTACTTCCATGTGTTTTTGCGTGTTATTTGTCTCACACAGGCTGTTTGTTGTGATTCTGAGCCTCACGTGCGTTTCAGCGTTGATCATGTTCACTTCCTGCTTTTGTTTTGCTCTCGCTCCGTTTGCTTCACAAAACAAACAAACCGCTCCAGAGCTCGATTCAACCTAGACCGACCTCTCCAACCGGACCAGATTTAGGGCCTATTGGGATTACGAATCCTGATCCCAATCAAAAGTGTATTGTGAACGCACTCTTACTCTTCTCTTAACCTTCCCGCTGAGAACATACTTGTTAGACATTTTCAACACGAACCATTCCACGTGCGGACAGATCTTCCATTCTTCCACTGTACTAACAGGACGTGGAGGTAAAACTCATTAAGATAGAAGAGTGAGTGAGAGCTTGTTTCAGTGATAAAGGCCTAATGGTTTCTGCTCTCTCCTCTTCTTTATCTATTCTCTGCCTCTCTGTTCGTCTTTTGAACTCAGTACGTGGGCTACGGTCGCTATAGGAAATGTAAATTATAATGAAGCTAGAATTGTTCTCTTTAATTGCGTTATTCTATTCACTTTCTGCACGGCCACGGTAGAAGATTTTCACGCTGCCGAGCTTAAAAAAAATCATTTAATCCTGTGGCTGTCACAAATCCGTCACAACGTGGTTCAGATCTTCACATATTTTGGCTTCAGTTACGTCTTAAAATGATGCACTCCACCAGTAGGCACATTTCAGACAGAGCTGATAAACTGGGGAGTGCTGGAGGAGTGAAGAAGTGGTTAAAGGAGGATGTGAGAGTGGAGGAAAGGGATAAGTGATTTCTGATTATATCACAATAAAAAGAAATGCTCATGTTATCAGCATCCCTCTTGGCGCTCAGGCTCCTGGTAGATATCGATGCACTGATCCGATACTAGGATCGAATATCGGTGCCGATCCAGGACATTTTGCTGAATCGAGTATCGGCTCCATGATATGGGTTCAGCCGATATCCTAGTTGTGTTTAATTGGACATAATGAGTCTGATTTATAGGCTGATGTTGATCCAGAATGTCTCATAATGTTTGACATTTTATTCTTTCTCTCTCTTTCTTTCTTCTCTTTTCTTTCTCTCTTCTCTCTACCACTCTTCTTTCTTTCTTTCTCTCCTCGCGCTCTCTCTCTTTCACTTTCTATCTTTCTTTCTTCTCTTCTCTCTCTCCTCTTGCTCTCCCTCTTTCTCTCTCTTCTCTTAATTTCTCTGTCTTCTTTCTCTCTCTTTCTCTCTCTCTCTTTCTCTCTCCTCTCATGCTCTCTCTCTTCTCTTCTCTCTCTCTTTCACTCTCCTCTCATTCTCCCTCTCTTTCTCTCTCTCTTTCTTCTCTTCTCTCTTTCTTCACTTCTCTTGTCTCTCTTTCTCTCTCCTCTCTTTCTCTCTCTCTCCTCTCTTCTCTTCTCTCTCTCTTTCTTCTCTTTCTCTCTCTCCTCGCGCTCTTTCTTTCTGTCTCTCTTTCTTCTCTTCTCTCTCTCCTCTCGTTCTCTCTCTTTCTCTCTCTTCTCTTAATTTCTCTGTCTTCTTCTCTCTCTTTCTCTCTCTCTTTCTCTCCTCGTGCTCTCTCTCTTTCTCTCTCCTTTCGTGCTCTCTCTCTTCTCTTCTCTTCTCTCTCTCTTCACTCTCCTCTCATTCTCCCTCTCTTTCTCTCTCTCTTTCTTCTCTTCTCTCTTTTTCTCTCTCCTCTCTTTCTCTCTCACCTTTCTTCTCTCTCTCTTCTCTTTCTCTCTCTCCTCGCACTCTTTCTTTCTTTCTCTCTTCTCTCTTTCTTCTCTTCTCTCTCTTTCTCTCTCCTCTAATCTCTTCTCTTTCTTTCTTTCTTTCTTTCTCTCTTCTCTTCTCTCTCTCTCTCTCTCTTTCTCTCTCTTCTTCTTAAGTTGTTCAGTTTTGTCTTGCAGTATAAATAACACTATATGATCAAAAGTCTTATGTTTTGAAAAGGAAAAAAGAGCTATTTCAGTCCTTACACAAGTATCGGCCGATATCGGGTATCGGCAGATGCTTCATTCTAAAGTATTGGGATCGGTATCGGAACTGAAAAAGCTGGATTGGTGCATCCCTAATATCACCTGTAATGGGGTTCCAGCTGTCTGATCACTTTAAACATGATGTGGTGATTTGTGTCACTGTTATTTACACACATTATCTTTCATTGTATATTATATTTAGGACCTTTTCTTCGTGGATATAAGGCAGATTTGCACAAAAAAGGGATCAATATGAGGCTACAGTTTCACAGAATATCATGGGAGTCCCAAATGCTTCTCAAAAGAAATGATCTGTTAAATAGCTCTGCTTTGACAGTCGCATGCAGCTTCTGAGGGAGAGAGAGACACAGAGAGAGAGAGAGAGCGTGTGGAGGCGCGGATGTTTCTGGTTGAACCAAAGAGCCACACTCAAACCAACCAAGAGCCACATGCTGCTCTTCGAGCCTCGAGGTCGATCTGCCTTGGCTCAACAGGATAGTGTTCTCTCCAAACACTAGGGACCCAGGGACATTGATTTGACTGTGAGTGATCAGACTCATGTATCAGACGTCTGTCTTTGAGCTCAGCGCCCGTCCTCACTCTGCACCATTAACATTTGTCTGTACTGCCTGTAGTATGAGCCGACTCTGTGTGTGATGGCAGATTCTGCATGTATGTCACACATGTGTTTGTGCGGCTCTTTCCTCTCACAGACTCAGGTGTGCATGAGACTGAGGAGATGATGTCCACTGAGCCAACGTGTGACGTCAGAATATGTGGGTGATCACTGGCTCTCAGAACCAACATTAGGACCCATTGTTTTGGGGTGCACGGTAGCAGAGTGGTTAGAGCTCTGCCTTCCCAATAAGGAGGTCGGGGGTTCGACTCCCGGGTCGGACCATATCAACATCTCACGATCTCTCTGGGTGGAGTTTGCATGTTCTCCCCGTGTCACCGTGGGTTTTCTCCGGGTACTCCGGTTTCCTCCCACCTCCAAAAACATGCATGTTTAGGTTAATTGGCCATCACTGTAAATGTCCCTTAGTGAGTGAATGAGAGAGTGAATGGTTGTCTGTCTAACCCTGCGACGAGTTGGCCACTGTCCAGGGTGTTCCCTGCCTAAAGCTGCCCACACACTACACGACTGTTAGCTCATTTTCCCATGTTAATTTCAGTCGCGCTTAGTCACGCCTAGTCGAGATTAGTCGAAGCTAGTTGAAGCCAGTCGCAGTTGTGTCACTCGTGTAGTGTGTGAGTGTCTGCGACTGGAGTGGCGTTCCAATCGTGTAGTTTGTGGCAGGTCTAGACTAGACTAGACTGCAGTCGCAGGTTTTTAAACATGTTGGAATTATAAGCCCGATTTTTGTCTCGCTCCGGTGCTGTTCGCCGTTTCTGACGCTCCTCTGGGCAAACATGGAGCCCAGCGCTAATGAAAACTGCCGAGGGGGCACTGGAAACAGCGTGTGAGGTTAAACTTTCTGTTTACGTCTTTTCTGACGGAACAAGCGCAAAAACAGCGGCAACGGCGAGGCACAAAGTGAAAGCTCCGTACGTGTCAACTGGACCGTGTTCAAAATGCACACATGCTAGTTTTTTTACACCTCTGATGACCAAAACAACAGCAGCGCACCATAGACACATGTATCAGCGCACTCACCTCCTCTCCTCTCTCTCCCTCCTCTCTCCACGAGGCGCTGCGGACGTCCTCACTCCAAACAACACAAGTTTTCTTCTGATAAAATCTCATAAAAGTAACGCATCCACGTAAAATCCAAAGGGGAAAAATATCCAACTTCGTCACCTCCTTCGCCTTTTCTAGTGTGATTTTAAGAGAGCTAGCTAACTAGCGTGTTTGTGCCGGTGTTATGGTTATTTCAGCATCCCGTCAGGACGTGGAGGGTCACATGACCTGTTTAACCAATGAAAAGTGTTTGATTATGGCAAAAATAAATAAATACATAATAATTACGCTAGAACAAATTTTTTTTCTGTCTTGTAGAAATTATTAATCAAAGACAAAAAAAAAAAAAAAGTTAATCAAAAATCTAATAAAAAACATAAATTGAAGCACTAAACTCAACTCTTTTATAAACTGTGTTGCATTGTTGTTTTTTTGCATTATTAATTGTTTTGCTGATGGAGTAATCCTGTTTTCAGTTGCCAGTCTCAGTCATGTAGTGTGTGGGCTCAGTCATTCTAGAATCACTCTCAGTCCAGTCTTGTAGTGTGTGGGCAAAACTCGCATTCTAATTAGTCACAACTGGAAAGTTGTGTAGTGTGTGGCCAGCTTAAGGCCCAAAGTCACTGGAATTAATGAATGTTTTGTTTTCTGTAGGAACATAATTGCCAAAATCCAAAGCTTTCTTTTTGGTGTAGGCTTTTTACGAACACAGAAGAAGCTCTTTGTGCTGCTCTCAGGTTTGAGCTGTGAACAAACTCAGTGGGCCTCATTCATGACACGTTCTTACAAACAAATGTGTTCTTAAGGGCTCCTTACGAACAGTTTTGTCAGTGTTTGTCTGTAAGAACACATCCTACGAACACTGAGGAGCACTCATAAGAACTATCAGCTGTTTCAGAATATTCATCATTTGGTCAGAAATTCTTTCATGTTTGTAGGTTAAGTGTTTTTACAAATGATTGTATATAAAATCCTTCGATATATACATGTATACCCAAGGATGTATATATATAAGGTTCTTTAATGCATTATTCATTTGTATGTAAATAATCATTAGCTGAAGTTTGGTGAATTTGGCGTAAAGCCTGTCAAGTTTTCTCAGCAGCTTCGTAAAGTGGAAGTTACACACAAATTTTAAGAAAACGTTGTCTTTTTTCGTGTTTGTTCAGTGTTCAACTAAAGCATTCATAAAGATGAACATGTGACGACACGGCCAACATCCTGACACAACACAGTAGCTCATGAAAGCAGATTATATACAACGATGCTTAAATAGTGTATCATGAGCACAATTTTTCATATATTTTGCACGATATGAAAACATATAAAAAACACATACGTTTTTCAAAAATAATAACACGACTTTACAACCACCATAGAAATGAACTGTGCGTGTGTTGCTTTTGTTGACGTGTTTCTGAGCTGCTCCCAGACGCACAAACGTGACCATATGTACTGTGTGTTATTTCATTCTTCTGAACAGCTGCAGGCCTGAAGATAGCCTTTAACCCTCATTTTCTTTTGGAATAATTCGGCCTGTCCTATTCTTTTTTTCTAAAATGTCCACTGTGGGACTAATAAAGGGTATCATTCATTCATACATGTTCATGGGGGAGAGCAGGGCGGTAGACACAGGGTTAGACTCGGTAGCCTAAAAGGTGTGGTGGAGCTGTGGACAGACGAGAGGAGACGTAATCATTCAATATCTCATTTTCACAAAAATCAACAATCAGGAAAATAATAAAAGACGATAAATTAATAAAATAATAATAAAGACAATGATGGTCTTTTTGACCTGGTTTTGAGTTGTGTTTGTCAGTTAAATATAATTCTCTTGTCCTATGATTATGAAACTTTCAGGAGTGGTTCCAGATGTTGTTCTGTACAATCAGTGCAAAAAACAAAAAAAACAAACAAACAATATAGATTTGTTGTCTCTCTGAGTCATTTTGACCCGAAGCATGGTAAAAGCTAAATTCGCTTTTAGCAAAAAATGGACAATGACCCAAAAGTACCAGGGGTCTCATTTATAAAAAAATCTACTTGGAAAAGCTACTACGAAGAAAAAATGAAATTTGACCTGAGTGAAAAATGATCCAGATTTATAAAACCTTACGTAAGCGCTCTTTTTCTACTGAGCAGCAGAAAACTGTGGTCAGGATCCCGCCTCAGGCCACACCCCCGTCACACCTCAGGTCACGCCCCCTTCACACCTCCGTCTCACCATAAACAGATACGCAAATGAGCGATTTAAATAAACATGAGCTGATAATGAGTGAGTTTGACTGACAGAGGGAGGAGCAGAGGAGAGACGCTGCAATTTGGGAAAAAGCAGCGACTTGAGGAAAAGACGGTGGGACGCAGGCTTGTGCGTGTGACGCGGGTGCTCAATAAATGCGGGTTAGACTGTTAGTGAACGTTTCCTATAGAGACTAGATACTGCTGCACGTATTTTAATTTTTTTTAAATAAAGTCATATTTGCCCATTTCAAATGTTCCTCAAACACGCCGTCCTCTCCTCTCATGTCTCTCCTGCCTCTGAGCCGTGTTAAAGTGACGTCTGACACACATATGCAACGTCCAAAATGTGCGGAGAGATACGTAATGTTTCACGTTCAAGCTGTTTTTTATAAATACCAGCTTTTACGTAAAAAGCTGCTCCGTACTTTTCATGGCTCATTTTGTGCGTAAGTAGGCTTTATAAATGAGACCCCAGGTGTGTGACTTTTTCTCACCAGAAACAAAGTACAAAAGCTGGAAAAATAAAATTACTGTCAAACTTAGACAATCACTACTGCTCTACCCTAGTTTGTTTTTCTTTATTCAATATTTATTCCAAATAAAGTCAATCTTTAAAGGGCCTAAAATGACATTTTTGCACAATTTTCCCACAAAAAGGGTGTGTGTTTTCTAATCAAACTTTAGACATGGCGTACTTGTATTACATTCGTTCCCGTTCTTCTCCACATTTGTGTCTCTGTTCCTTCTAACTTGTTTGTGTAAGAACGTCCCGACATCGTGTGGGTCCAGTCGGAGCTTCCATTAGCTTCTGTCTCTCTGTGCGTGTTATTGTGGCTGTTGTTTGTCAAGTTTTTGGTGAGTGTTCCTGGATTTCCCCTAAAAATATTCAATGACCTGAACCGAGCTGCTTGTTTCCATGGAAATCCTGCTCCCTCGTTTATATTTTACACAGTTAGGTCAAACACATCTGCTCTAAGATTATTCCTGTTTTGTCGAGCAGACTTTTCACCTGCAGAAAGTTTCACGGTGTCACTTTAAACATGACATCTGAGCTTCGAGTGTGAGAATTCTGTTCTTGGAAAGGAAAGCCATTTGAAAGCAGAAATCAAACGGTTTTAGATCCACAGAAAGTCCTCGGGCGACCTTTGATGACAGCAATCAGGCTCCATAGAAGCCGTAATAACACACCTGAGGAGCGATCAGACAGCCTGTAATTATGTCCCGGCCTTACACTCTGCATTTAGACACACATGACATGAAGGAGGAGCGGTGTTTCAGCTTCAAAGGGGAAAGATTTGTTTGCGTAATATGCACTTGGTGTCTGTAAAAGCTAAATAGACAAACAAAACAATCGTCTGTTGGCGTTTCTGACTGATGGTTTTCATGTGACCGGTGCAGCCCAGTCTCCGGACAAAACGTAGATATACAACGAAATGTCAAAAACGCCGGATGAGCACGTTTTCATCTCTTCTTTTACGTCGATATGTTACGAAAAATAACCATGAATTTTATTTGAAGCCACATGGCGATATTTTCTTTAGGTTTAACGGGTGAATCTTAAACGATTTGAGTAACTTGAAACTTAAACTTACCTTAAACTCAAAGAAAATGTCGCTACGTGGCTTGTAGGGCTGCACGATATTGAACATTTCTGCGATATGGGCTCTGAGATTGCGATATTAGATATTTTTGCGATATTTATTTTTCACTTAAGAAATTCTCTGTGCATTTATTTTAAATCGTTACTACACTATTAAAACAATGTTCATATAAAGAGTTCTGTGGCTTTGTAATTGCTTAATTATTTTATTAACTTATTTTTATTGAAGCGCTGTTATGTTTTAGCATGCTTTTTTTTCAATGCTTAGTTGCTGGTTACTCTGAAAATCTGGCAACCACAGTTGCTACCTCTACACACGTTTCTGTCTGTGAACAAAAGATGAGCTTGTTGTGCGTCGTATTAAACGTGCCTGACAGGTCACAGTTTTATCACAACTATAGTTTTTGAGCGTTTTAAGCCATCACGAGCCACATGAGTCGTTCTTTTAGAGAAAAAGAGGACGAGAACGCAGCGCTAAACACACAGGTATTACACACACGCCTGCTTCACACACATAATTACAAGGTACACACGCAGGACTTACTTTTGAGATGATGCTGAGGCAGAGAAAAGTTGAACAGAGTGGGGTTTAATCCATTTGCTCCGTGGTTTATGGTTTGGTTTGGTTGTGCTGTGTTGTTAGCAATAGTTCCGTTGTTAGCAGCGTTAATATGCTAACTCACAGCTAACGTTAACTAAGACATAACATGCTGAAATCAAAACGCCACAGCCTGTGAATTTTCCTTTGGTTTTCTGGATTCTAGCGGATCAGTTTGAGGAGTTTGAAGAGTAAAGAAACTTTACGGTGGTCCTCCTTGTGAGGGGTTGCTGGAAGCGGTTGCAGTTGTATTTCTCCTCAATGTAGCTTCTTTTTTGAGCCGTCGACATGATAGAAAAACACTTGTCTTGTAAAGAAATAGTCCAGAATTGTCGGGAAAAGGTGGTTTTAGGAAAAGGAGTTTGCTGCTTTTGTCTGCGCTCATCTTTTCATCTGTTTACAGTAGTAGTTGACATCATTCATCTGCGGCTCGCTCTAGCTAGCTAAGCGGCAGCAGCAGATTTAAGGTGGCGCCGGAGTCAAACCACTCCGCGCTAAAAACGGATGAATAATGCATAAAAATATAAGAAATTATCGCACATCCTTGCGATATGGATATCGCACGTGTCAATATCGCGATATCGATATTTTTTCAATATATTGTGCAGCCCTAGGGGCTTGAAACAGCGTGCCACATGAATGCCATTTCTATTTTTTGCGTGTGTATTTAACGCGTTTTTGTCCCAGTTCATTTCTATGGTAAATGTTAAGACGTGTTACTATTCCAGCCTGTTCTCATGGATAAGCGTGTCAATACCACTCTATTGTAAACCATGTGTCATATGAACACAACTTCTATTTTGTGCGTGTGTATTTGACGTGTTTCTGTCCTAGTTCATTTCAATGGTGAATGTTAAGACGTGTTATTATTCATGAAGACTAACACAATCCTAATCCTAACCTTAACCAACTCCAAGCCCCAGACCTAAACTTACCCATTGTTGTAACTTCAGACTTAATAAATTTAGCCGGTAATTCCTTGAAAAACCTCGTGTTTGTCGTCAACCACTAGGCGTGTCCAGACCACGCCAGAAAAAACGAGCGTGTAATTGCACGTCAAAACAGGCAGAGGGCGTCGTCATGACACGAAATTTGTCATGGCGTGCTATTTTATGAAATCCATGAGAACACGTTGACTATTCATGAACACTAACACAATCCTAATCCTAAACTTAACCAACTCCAAGCCCCAGACCTAAACTTGCCCATTTTTGTAACTTCTGACCTAAACTTAGCCGTTAAGCCCCTCAAAAACCTCGTGTTTGTCCTCAACCACATCGCGTGTCCAGACTACGCCAGAAAAAACGGGCTTGTAATTGCACGCCTAAACAGGCAGAGGGCATCGTCATGACACACAATTTGTCATGGCGTGCTATTTACACGAAATCCATGAGAACACGTTGGTCCAGCCGGTCAAGCTTCGCTGATTGGAACGCACCAAACAGGAAAAAAGTGAACTAACAAAGTAAAATCACTCTGCATGGACTTTATTTTGATCAGATAACGAAAAGTTTGTAGTTTTACATAAAGTTTTTTTTTTTTTTATGTTTGGACACAGCAGACTGTTAACTACATAATACAGTATGTCACTAACACATGAACAGAAAACATTATTGAATTTGATTTCGTAACAGTTTAAAGTTCCCCATCAGCTGAGGAGCAAAACATCAGAGCTCCTGTTGTAGTTATTTGATCTTTTATTTCACGAACTGGTGTTTTTGATGCATGCTCTTTGAGTTCCTCGGAGACAATGGGCGAGGGGTCTGCTTCAACTGTCGGAGGCGGAAAAGGGATTTTAGTTTTTTTCTCCTCTAGACGCTGCATGTGTCATTCTCCTCCTAGTCCTAGTCCAGTTGGATCGTCTTTTCTTCATTTTAAAGATGCTTGAAACTTACTCAACTATGTTTTTAGTCCAAGATGTTTTGTCTGTAATCTGTTTAATCTCACACTATTCCCCCCTCTGCTGGTGAATCTGTGAAACTGCATCACGTATTTGACTGGAGACAAAGTCAGCCTGTGCATCGGAGAGACACACATCGCCGCAGAGAATAAAAAGTCAATAGGTATCATTGGCAGGGAAAGAGTTAATGGAAATACAGTTTAGATACATGTTTTAAACCTCGTCATAACCGCTTTCTTTCATCATTAGTTTACGCAAAGTCAAAGTTGTATTAAAAATGATTCATGCACCTTTGAGTGATCGACTCAAAGGTGCATGTATTGTCACTTTATAGAAGCAGGACTCATCAGTTTTGGAGTTTTGCAGATCTCTTTCTATTTCTAAGCTGGATAGTAGTAGTAGTATTTTATTTTCGGTCACATGTACAAACGTAATTCCAAAAATAATAACTGGACCTACAGAATGACCGAAAAGGTGTCGGCTGAAGTAAATGCTTGTTAGGCCTACCCTTTTTATCCCAACATTATGTTGTAAAGGGGTGCACGGTAGCCAAGTGGTTAGAGCTTTGGCTTCCCAATAAGGAGGTCGTGGGTTCGACTCCCGGGTCGGACCATATCAACATCTCACGATCTCTCTGGGTGGAGTTTGCATGTTCTCCCCGTGTCACCGTGGGTTTTCTCCGGGTACTCCGGTTTCCTCCCACCTCCAAAAACATGCATGTTTAGGTTAGTTGGGCATCACTGTAAATTTCTCTTAGTGAGTGAATGAGAGAGTGAATGGTTGTCTGTCTAACCCTGCGATGAGTTGGCCACTGTCCAGGGTGTTCCCCGCCTAAGGCCCAAAGTCACTGGGATAGGCTCCAGTCACCCGCGACCCCTAACGGGATTAAGCGGTAGAAAATGAATGAATGAATTATGTTGTAAATGTAAGAAATACAATTATTTTAAAAAGCCAAAAGGAAGAACTTACATAACACAAAGCATAACTTTTAAAAAAGCTAATTTAAAAGCTGAATTTTCTAGGACTCTGAAATATACTGTATCTACTGTGAATTAAGCGTTTAAATGTTCTTTTCAAGCTAAACAAAGTGTGACATAATTTAAGTTTATCTGTGCAGCTGTTCCAGACATCAACACCTTTTACAGATACACAAAACTTCTTAATATTTGATCTAAATTTCTTTATACTAAGCATTCCTGTTCCTAACTTTCTCTAATTTTAAACATTTTCTGTATTGATTTTGATAGAAGATTGTTTTTTATTTTATACATGAGTTTCAAAGCATATAAATCCACTAGATCAGGCCTATTCAACTTAAGGCCCGTGTGCCAAACCGGCCCTCTAAAAATCTGATTCGGCCCTCAATTAATATTCCTAATATTACAAAAATAGGTTTTCTCTTGTTTGTAGATTAAATTCTGGTTATTACTCTGAAAAAAGTGGCCAACTTGAATTTTAGAATGTCTCACCAAGTGTTTAAACTAGAAAATAGTTATCTGGGTTTGATTATATATACTATTTTAATGTCTGAAAATAAGATTTACCAGTTGTTGTTTTTTACCGAACAATTCTCTTTGCTCTTGTTCTATTGACAAATCTTATTTGAAGACTGTTAAAATGTGCTCAAATAAAGACAAATATGACTTAATGGAAGCTTTTATTCACTCATAACCCAGTTTAAGATGGTCACTTATATGTATATTTCAGTTCTGATTTAATTCCGCTTTAGACCTGGTTTAGTCCTGGTTTGGATCTGGTTTAATCAGCGCCGCCGCCCCCAATACGCACATAACGCAGGGGCACCACCTGGTCTGGGGGCACCAAGCCGAGCTGTGCCGTCCCGCGTGCTGAACTCATGAGTGACAGAAAAGTCTGATCTAGACACATGTGCTTGATAATTCTTAACACACAGCGCAAAATCAAAGACCCTGGAACCCGTTTCGAAAACAGGAGCATGTTCTACACCTCATAAGCTCTTAGCCAATCTTTATTTTGTATCAATAGGACACATATTGGGCCAGTTACGAGGAGAAACAGCAGATGAATTAAGACGGCTGCAGATTTGAACACGCAAATTACCGCGGCGAAATACGGCGGATTTTGACACATTTATGCTTAGATTTCTTCAGAGTCGTACACACAAACCATGAATCTAGTCTCTGTCCAGACAAAAGTTACAGACGATAGTATTTCCTCAAACTTTAGCGCGAGGATATCTTAGTTACCTAATGTAACTATAGTTCTATGAGTATGTGCGTTTGAAATTAAGGGACAGCAGCGGCCCTGGGTTTAATGCTAAAAGAATCCAGGTTCAGACTTGACTGTGATTTGGCCATTTTTAGACTGTAACATTAGTCATTGTGCAACAACCCGGCCCACAAGCCATGGTCTTTGATAAAAAATGGCCCTCTTGAAAATTAAGTTGAATAGCCCTGCACTAGATCATAGAATTTCAATAACTGTAGATTTACAAACAACGCATGAGTTGATTCATTATAAAAAAGAAAACGTGATTGTTCTTATTGCCTGATTGGTTGTGTTTCCAAATATCTCTATGCCGTAATCTGAATTTGGTGTTTTAAAAGTAACAAAAGGTACATTTCTGATCCACAATATTACAGTTTATTCCCAAATAGCTCTCCTTTAATTGCAGCCGTGGATAAGAACCTCCCAGAACAACTGCAGCGACACTTTCACCAGCCTCACAGCGGACCCTCACATGTTCAAATCCACTGTTTTTACTATCGCCCAATTATCTCTGCAGACCTTTCTCTTCCTCTCTCAGCTTGAATACATTTCGCCGTGTTTTCTCCCTAATTGGGAAGATTTTGCTCGACAAAAAACTCCAATGACTCTTCTCATTTTTCAACACAGAATTCACACCTTTGATCACAGTCTGCGTAGTCTGAAATTGGAAGCTGTTTTGAAGGTCTGGCAAAGGGCCGGTCCGCTCTCACGTACAAATATAACGAGGGAGGGGAGCTTTTTGATTGTTTTTTTTTTTTTGTATTTGGCGGAAGGATAATAAGCCGAAAGAACAGTGCGTGTTCTTTCATGTGCGCAGTTATAAAAGAGAAACGACCGCGATGATGGTTTACAGTAGGTTTATAAAGGTCACAGGGGAACTGTAAAGAACTGTTACACTGACACAGCGTCGTGGACATCAGATGAAAAAGTTGAAGCAAACAGTGTTGGCCATGTTCTATAGCAGTGGTACTCAACCTTTTTCAGTCGCAACCCCCAAAAAAACAAACGCAGGAATTCGCGACCCCCAAGCACAAAATGTAGGCGACCTGCAAAGGGCTAATGTCTTATGTTTGTTTTTATTTTGAAGCCATAAGCCTGGGTACCTTAGGCCAAAAAATATGAATTTATGTCTATCACTGCATTCGAAGGGTGTCAAACCATGTTTAGAATGTCAATATTAAATTTCACATATCACCAGGGGACCGAAATCCTTCCGCCAGGTTGAGAACCACTGTTCTATAGAAGTGGTCCAGTCTCACTAGATGGCGAACTTTTACCACAACACAAAAACAGCGGATTTTGACCACGAGTTCACAGCTGTTTTTAGTACTTATGCTTTGCCGTGCATTTAGCACGATATGAAAAAGAGTAAAAATGACACGAGATTTTACAGAGTCAAAATAGGACTAGTTTTGGTCTTGTTTTCTTCAGGTGAAACGGGTAAGTTTAGGCATGAAGTTACTAAAATTGGTAAGTTTAGGTCTGGGGCTTGGGGCAGGTTAAGATTAGAATCAGGATTTCATGAATATTCATAAATAAGAACACGTCTTAACAACCACCATTGAAATGAATGGGGACTGTGACACGTACTATAATTACACAAAACAGCTGTGAACTCGTTAAATCATACCTCATTTACATGTTGTGTAATGTCGTGGTAAATGTACGCTTTCTTGTGAGATCGGGCTCTACCGTGAGCTACTTTCAGACTGACCACAGCCCGAAGAGCTACCTCTAGATTTACATTATTTTATTTATTTAACAATGTTCAAAATGTAGATTTATGTCACACAGGGGGTGTGGCTTATACTCAGGTGCGACTTATTTATATAAAGTAAATGTGAATGTGTGATTAACTATTAATATATTACGGGTCCCGACTGGACTCGAGTTCTTCCTGCTTCTCAAACGAGAGACAAATGCCGTTTGATTTGCTGCTGTTCCGACTGCAGACCTGGAGGCTGCAGTCTCAAGAATAGCACTGATGCTCACGTAGAGCTTCATTCAATGAAAATAACAGGAGAGAGAGCATTGATTCAGTCTGATTCGTCGTTCTCTGGACCATGATCGCTTGAAAGACAAACACTGATCTGTGTCTGGGCACAATGGCACAATGAATGGCACAATGAAAACTCGCCGCTGCATTTCCTTGTTCCACATGAAGTATCAGCGGAGCACTCGCAAATCTACGGCAGAAGCAGAGGAAGGAATGAAGGACTGCTCTTCATGCAGGAGAGGTGAAAATAGAGTTTGGGCAAAATAGGCAGTGGATTTAGTTTAGATTTAGCTACAGTCAAGCACATCAGGATTGTTGAAAGTCAAATGGACACAATACTTATTACAGATGATTTAGTGATAATATAAGAGCCGATTAATGCAGAGTTTAGTTATGTTTTGATCTGCATCTTGTAGTTTTGCCTCATGTCAGCGGAACTTGACAGATGCACAATGTAAAAAATGTGTCCTGCGTCTTTTTAAGGGGGTCGAATTACGTCAAACAAGAATTCCCCAAAAAGTGCGACTTGTACTTATATACGTTTTTTTCTAACCCTAACCCTAAAATTTGCATTTTGAGGCTTTTGCAAGGAATACTCCGGAGCGACGTATAGTCCAGAAAATACAGTAATATTAGAGTCTTAAATCTAATCATGTTCACTCTGTTTTACTGAAAAATGCAGTCTACACCTGCCTCTTTACATGTCACAATTCTCTGAAAACGTCTGCTTTCGGCTCCTTTTCCAACCCAGTGTCACAAAGTGCTGTTGCTGCATGCGGACTTGAAACAGTGACTTTTTGCCGACTGATTCAAACACAGTGTTGCGAGCAGAACATAAATGAAACATGACTTGGAGAAGACACAGTTTTTCCAGCTGCGGAGAATCCCTTTCGTCTGCTTCTGGTGTGGAATAAAGACTTCCACCTGCGCGCTGATGCAACAACTATACCTGCTCGGGATTTGGTGAGCGCAGAAGGGTTTATCTACCATCTGGAGCAAACCGCTGCTAATCGGACACATCTGAGAGAGATCGGTGGAGGTGGAAGGGAGAGAGAGGGAGGAAAAAACTAGGCACATAACTGTTGCACATAAAAGTTTCAAGAACCAGGATCAGGAACACTCACACCTTCTTTACTTGTTACATGATCAGCTGCTTTTTTCTTTTCAAACAGATCACAGACAAAACATCTTGGACTAAAAACATAGTTGAGTGAGTTTAGAGCAGATATTTGATCTTTAAAATGAAGAAAGACAATCCTACTGGACTAGGACTCTGAGAAGAACGACACATGCAGCGAGTCTAGAAACTTCTTCTTTAAAGTGTCAGAGGAAGTCAAAACTACTGGATTTCTTCATGTTTGGAGGTTTAAATATAATCTCTGCTCCACGAAAGAGGCTGAATAGAATCTGCATCAGAAAGTAGAAAACGTCTGGAACACAGCTTTTGTTGGTTTGAAGAATAAAAAAGACACTCATCCACATTGTTTTAGTAGTCATGTAAACCTTGCATTTTTATCCTAAAGACATTATTTCATTGTACTGGCTCATCAAAAAGTTGAACAGAGGAAAACAACACTGACATGAAGTTTGATTTAGAAAAAGGACCAAAAGTTAAATCTAATGAAAACAAGGAATTAGTCTCGATTGGGTTTGGTGTGGTTCTGCTTTGCTCTTTGATAAATGCAGTCTTGCTAGCTCATTGCCTCCTTTGCTGAACACTCGTATGTTTTAGGGAACCCACTCTCCATAAGAGAACTACAGCTGGAGCTGAGACAGTCCGGGGTGAGCACACAGACGATGAGAGGCAACTGTTCTCACACACAGAGCACACAACACCAGCTGGCACGTGGGTTTTGGGGTTAGATGAGCTGAGCTAGTGAGTCTCAATGAGGCCTCACAGCGGATGTATTACAAAGAATATAACAGTAGTAGTTACAAAAATATTTATAAAGCATTTTATGCTCACAGTCCGTGTTTTCTTAAAAAGAAGCTGCTGAGAAAACGACATCAGATTCAAACTCCTTCTTAACAGACTTTACGCCAACTTCACCAAACTCCAGCTACGAATGATTATTTACATAAAAATGAATAAAGCATTAAGGAAACTACTTCCTTATATGGCAAATATGGACCGGCTGCAGGACTTCACCTGGAGCAAAGTGAAAGAGACAAAAGAGGAGGAAGCACAGCAGCGCGTCTCCGACTATCACTGATTCACATTTCAGCTTCTTTTAAAAATGTCCAAACACATGAACACACTCATGGGAAACACGTTTAAGTCACAGATGGATTGAAACAACTGGGCTTCTGCTGTTTATATCACGTTTTGTGTTGAGGTGCACAAACCGTGACACAGAAGGTCCTGAGTCCTGTGGGGTTAGAACACACAGGCTGCTGCAGGTCGATTAAATGAAACCTTTTTAGCATAACCGATGACTTTTTCATTTTATATACAATAATTTGTAAAAAAAACAAAATAAAAAAAATACATGATCTACAATCATGGAAGAATTTTGACTGAACTATTTATTAAATTAAATTCTGAAGCAACTTTTTTTTGTCTGTTTTTCTGTCTGTATTCTTCCGAGTGCTCCTGAGTGTTTTTAGGATTTGTTCCTACAGATGAAAATTTTCATTAAGACCAAATTTTGTGAATGCCAAAAATGTTTGTGAGAACATGAATTGTTACATTGCAAAAAAAAAAAAATCAGGATCTGAAAGAAAAGTAGGCTAGAGTTACAGGAACAACAAACAGTTCCTAGAGTGTGAAAGAGTCTCTCCTGGTTTGAACGAGACTCAAATGTTGTAATAAACAGGTCTATGTGGCAGTCACAGTGTGAGGTGCAGTCATGTGTTCAAGGGAAAGCTCTGAGTCAGGATCTCAGCTGGAGATCCTGACTCAGACTTCCAGGTCCTCTTGTGTCCTCGTGTTTCAAAGACCCAAACCCTCTTCACCAGGGAGAAAAGCTGCTTCAGAGTCATCCCTGAATGTTCTTGCCTGACCAGCCAGTTCCTACACACTTTGACAGACACTTTACAAACCGTGAGGTTCTGGGAGCGGAACGCCGAGGATCAATTTCGTGGGCGGCCTTTCCAAGCGCTGAGTCAACCAATCACAGAAAACCCGGAAATTCCACCAAAACAGCGACACGATGTTTTCGTAAAAATGTAGTGTGAGGATTTTTTCAGTCTGAAGCCTCAACACGGTTTGTGCTCAGGTTTTGAGGAATTGATACGTTCATCTGGAGATGGGTCCCCGAGCGCTGCACTGCGGCGATCACTGCTCCTGAGGAGATGCACCAGAGGCATTGAAGGATGGGTCAAATGCAGAGGACAAATTTCCCTACGGGGACAATAAAGTATACCTTACCTTACCTATTGTTCAAAACCGAAGCAAGAGCCGAATCAGCTACGTTCACCATCTTGAATGTTTTGAAATGGGGCTTGCAAGCAACTTCTGGCTTTTTAGTGTCACGTGTCAGAATGGCCGTGCTTGATTGGATCGTCTTAACTTTGGGAGACGACTTTATTGGCTAACCGTCAGGTCCCAGACCCTTCTGCGTTCAAACAGAATGTAACAGAATGTAGGAGGGGCTGGCTGGTCAGGCAATGAACGTTCAACTTCTACCACTGAGATTGTGAGGATTATACTTGGCATTTCTGCAAAGAAAATATAATTCATCCTGTTTTCTACTTGTGAGATAAGGTGTGTTTTGTGTTTGGCAGAACACACTGTCCCTCTGTTCTCTGGCCCGGGGGCTATGTTGGATATGATCATGAATTAGATCTAATTCTTCAAATGGAGAAGAAACGTGTCATTGTTCTCTGTTATACCCATGAAAACTGTAGATTTACAGACTTTCCCTCTCTCAGACACTTCCTCTCACTTTCCTGAGGCCACGGCGAGGTAAAGCTAAAGCTGAATGTTTGTGATACAAACTTGGCATATGGACGCAACAGTGTTCACTCTTAAAGGAGACCGATTGTGATTTTTTTGTATATTTAGGAAGAAACTATGGCATAAGTCGATAATTCATATTTTGTTCATTGCACCAGTTTGGTTCATTGACTTCCTGTTGAAAAGTGCAGAACTTAAAAGCCTCGCCTCTTTATTGTAAAATGTAACTTTAATAAGCCACATATTTAAAAGTTACTATTTTTGTTGTTGGAAAGTGCCTCTGTGACCATTTTGAACCTTACATGTTTTACTCAGAATAATAATGTTTAAGTAATGGTAAGAAAATACAGACAAGTGAGTGGGGATAGGTGGTAGGTGAAGACAGAGGTTTTCTGAGCAGTCAATCATCCGCTGCAGGACGATACAAAGTTACTCAAACATGCAGGAATCAATCCAAATACAACTTTGAGTAAACTCATGATGAGAGAACACTGTCAAGGTGCTTTCAGACCGGAGGCGTCAACTCGCGCCAGACGCCCCGCGGTGGCCGCTTATATATTCGAAATTAGTCGTGTTTCTCGCGCGACCAACTTGCAGCTTTCAAACCGCGGCGTGTTCATGCAGCCACGGCATCTGTGACTCTCCATTTTAGAGCGGTGTGCAAGTCTGATGTTAAGTGGTCGAGTGGATAACACATTAGACTCTGGTGTGAAGAGCCCGCAGGTGCGTGAGTTCGACCCCAGGCAACAAAACAGCTGATGAAGACATTTGTATCTGTAGCACATATGCAATCTTAAACTTTATAAATCATACTTTCTGTACAAACACATTGTATTATCGTTTTAAAATACAAAACAGGCACTATGTCTTTATTTAATATAGGTTATGCATAAGTGCAGAAAAAATATATTGAAATTACTCATGTGGGAATTGAACTCAGTACTCTGGGGTCCCAACCCTGCGCTTTACACGTGCACCACTTAATCAAGCTGTGACTTGTACTGGAAATGACAGTATATAAATCCAGTTCAGTCGAATGAGCAGGTTATTTTTCTCTCAGACATCGCGTTTATTTTGCTGTGAAAGTAAAGTTTATTTGACCAAAAGAGCCGCTTGTTTTTGTCAGAATCAAGGAGTTTTATGAATTATAAACACTGACAGCACAGGATGTACAAACGAGAAGAATCCCTGGACTAAAGTTTGTTTCTAAATACGATCTTTTTTTTTTCTTTTGTGGAGCCACAGGGTGAGTCTCAGTCACACGTTATGTGTTTTTTATGTTTGTGCAGCTTTTGGTAAGAATAAGTTCATAACTTAGAAGCCTGATCATGTTAAACTCGGAGTACTTGTCGTTTTGAACCACGTACTGTCACTTGCTCGCGCCTCGCGCATGGACGCTCGTCCGCCCTCATGGCCCGTGTAGATAGGAGGCGAGGAGCGGCAAATGTCGCTTGAAATCCCATTCATGTGTACGTGTCTGTCAGCGGAGGAGCGTCCTCATGTGCCGCCAATCAGAGCGGAGAAATGAGCGATGTGAATGGAGAACACAGGGCTTATTTGACATAGTTAAGAGACAGTGGTGTATGAGGCTGATACCAAGAGGATTAGTTCTCTTGTCCATGTCTGCACGGGCCTTTAAGCTGTAGTACTGGTCGTTAACACTGTCACTTTGCTCTTCACATGTTGGTCGCGCTTATTAGACGCCCGCCTGCCCTTAAACGCTTGCGCCGGTCGTAGTAGACTCTCCGCGCCGCTCTGGTCGTGCGAAATCGCGCCTACACATAGACATTACATTGAAAGTGTTCGCGTGGTCGCGTTTGGTCTGAAAGCACCTTCATAGCATATTGAAGACCTCAGAAAAGTAGATTTTACATAATAGCTCCCATGTAAGGTGCTTGTTCACTGGAGGCGTCACATCGCTTTTACAACTGCTGAAGTTTTACAAGCCAAAGACACTCAAACCTCGCTTTCTTTACACATGTTCCAAGCGCTATATGCTTTAAGTGTAGGAGATGTGAACCTGTCGCACATCTGCATTAACTCTTTCAGTGCCAGCCCTGTTCTCACTTTGACCCTTCTTCCATGCCAGGTCTTTTTTTGCTCAATTTAAACAATATTTACAGCTCCATAAAAAAACTTTGGAATCATGACATGTTGTACATCAAAAGAGACCTGCAAGTGTTAGGCAATTTACACGTCATGGAATGTCATGGTATGCTTTCTTGTGACATTGGGCTCGATTAGCACGAGATCACGGCTGTTTTGGGTAAAAATGCCAGGCGTCGCGGTCCCAGTTCATTTCTATGGTGGTTGTTAATATGTGTTCTTCTTTATAAATATTAATGAAATCCTGACTCTAATCTTAACCTGACCCAAGCCCCTTAATCTTACACATTTTAGTAACTTAAAGCCTAAACTTACTCGTTAAACCTAAAATAAATGTCCCCACGTGGCTTCAACCAAATCTTTTTCATATCGTGCTAAATGTACGACGTAACATGAGTACGCAAAAAAGGTGTGAAATCGTTGTCATAATGTAAACGGGTTATTTGTATTATAAATACACTAAATTATTTTTCTTGTATTGGTTCTGCATAAATGGCGTCTAGTTACTGTGCTGTCTTGGCCCAGATGTGGCTTCTTCTTCGTGTGCCCCTCCGGCACTCTGGTATAAATTGGCTTCCTCTTCCCTTTTGAAACCCGTGGTGGGAAGAAGGTTGGTTATCCAATGTAATCCGGTGTTTTATGTGTATTTTGGCCATTTTTTCACATTTGTTTTGGTCATTGAGCAATCTATAGTTGTATATGGGTCAATATTAAGCCTTTGAGTTGTTCCAATGTTTTTGTTTATTGATGTGAGGAAATCGAGAAAAATACTGACGCTGTCATTGTCTTTTATTCCCTTGTAGTTTGGGCCAGCGGTTAGCAGCACATGTTAAAGATTGTTTACTCTTGTTGTAATCCAGGTATGTCATTGCCTTTTTGAAACCCGTGGTGGAAGAAGTTTGGGCCAGCGGTTAGCAGCACATGTTAAAGATTGTTTACTCTTGTTGTAATCCACACTGTTAGCCTTTTTATTGTATTTTTGCGGTAACTCACTGGCAACAAAATGCCAGTAAGTTACTGTAAGAACTTTGCGGTAACCTACTGGCATTTTGTTGCCAGTAAGTTACCGCACATAACAATTGCGGTAAGTAACTGGCATTTTGTTGCCAGTAAGTTACTGCATAGAATTTTTGCGGTAACTTACTGGCATTTTGTTGCCAGTAAGTTACCGCATAGAATTTTTGCGGTAACTTACTGGCATTTTGTTGCCAGTGAGTTACCGCATACAATTTTTGCAATAACTTACTGGCATTTTGTTGCCAGCAAGTTACCGCATATAATAATTGTGGTAACCAACCAAATATAATAATTCTGGTAACTAACTGGCATCTTGTTGCCAGTAATTTACTGTAGTAAATAATTGCGGTGAATAATTTTAAATTTGATTGCTTACAAAAATGGTACCATATACTGCAGCACCATATACTTACAGTATATACTGCTGCAGGAGATACCATATACTTAGTAACAACAGTTTACAATTTTATCTACGAAAACAAGACTTCACCGCATTTTTAAAGTGACAATAGTACCATGTAATTCTGTAATAATGAGGCCTGACCAAAAATGTATGGCATCCACACAGCTTACAAAAAAGAAAAAAAGAAAAGATAAAAAAGTCAGACTACAGTTATTATTTTTATTTTTTTTGCATTTGTTTTAATGAAAAAATGAGAAGTCATGTCACCAAAAACTGTCAACTGTCAAGCTTTTAGCTTATTACAACTGTGTTATAGAAGAAATATCTAAGTTTTTTTTACAAAATGAATTTTTGAAATACAAAACCACATAGACTGTGCAACAAATCTTATAACAATGTCACAACAACAATAAAAACTCAAAATGAAGCGTTTTTACAATGTGAACAAGAATTTCCAATTTACAACTCCATTCAGACTATTTTAAGATCAACCTGTTTGGTGTCGGAGTTTTTCTCATAGCCATTGTTTTTGAAGCTACAGTCTACATTCTACATTTTTGGCTACAAACTTTAATTAGATCTATATTTAAAAAAAAAAAAAATCAACTTACAATTTTGCTACGCCCAGTATGACATTTACAAATATGCTCTCTGATGTTATCATGTGCTTTGGCGGACATAAAAACATAACTAAATACAGCTTAAGTTTGTTCATCCACTGAAGTTCTGATAAGCATTATTTAAATAAAAATTTATAAATCTGATTTTTATTTTTTTCTAGTTTTATGAAATGGTCAGAGACGGTGAAAGTTTGACACAAAGTAATACATGGATGCAGATACAATTTGTTTTGACCTTTTTTTTTTTACAGTTTTGAACATGTCAACAAGCAGTCACAAAACAAATCAAATTTTGATTATTTTGTAATGTATTTTAGTAACACATAATTCAAAATCTTTTAAAACTAAAATACAAGACCACACTTTTACCATCAGGATGAACCAAACCACTAACACTTCGCGAGTGAGAGTGAAGCACCGCATAACAACCACTGAGTTTATTAATGGCAACAGTATTGCCACAAATGGTCACGAGACATGCGTATTCGACTACCTTTACAGGTCTGGCAACTCCAGATCACAAATCTACGGTACACTGCATCTCCAAGATACAAAACTCATTCTAGCTGTCTCTCATCCCACTAACACACTGGACACTTTGTGCTCAGCTTAAGCTGCAAGATCAACCCACCAAACACTGTACCAGCATACTTAAACCTACAACAAAAACCCTGATTAAAACTACCTCAAACAACAGACTGAACACTATCAAATTGTTCTACATCAAACTGTGCACAACACTTATCTTGAGCTGAACAGAGAAGGTGGACTCGTTGCAGAAGGTGGGCTGCTGCTGCTGCTTGAAGAATGCCAGGAGAGCTGAACGTCTAGAGAAAACACAGAAAAGACGTTTTATTAATGCTCTTCCCTGTGCAGTTTTTCATAGTCATTCTATCTCACACCATATTTAAATTTGATACAACAGATTTTTTTTCCACAAGCTTTTTTCATAAGTATATAACTTACCTGAGCAATAACCATCGCTGACCCTCACTGTTTGGTGCCTGGAACTGGTAAGTAACGTTCCTGGAGTCACCTCCACATCTCCACACTGCAATAAGAACAGATCATTATTTTATGCTCTGTTCAAACTCATAAGAAGATAAAGAACAGACAAAAATCAAAACAAACCTTGTCCTCCATAAAAGCATCCAGCACGTCCCCGCTGGTAGGGGATGTTCCTGGTGTCACATCCACCACAATTACCTCCACCTATAAAACAATACAATCATTAGAAAAACTACGTAAACAAAACACTCAGTAGATCTTTATCAGTATCTTTACACCCACACACACCTGGACCTCCTCTGGTGCAGAAGAGGAGCTGGCAGGTCTCACCTCCACAACCACAGGTGTTGCCTCCACCTTCAACAAAATACATGAAATCGATTAATCTGAAATAACATTAAAAAAACAAAGCAAACTAAGTAATTGGTCATTTAATTCCAATCACCTGCTGCTTGGGCCGGCGTGTGTTTGAAGCAATGATCTTGCAACGTCTCACTTGAAGACATCTAAAATGCAAAAAGATAAAATAATTACAATCGCACACCAGACAATTGATTACTTTTGTCAAAACGCAAATGACAAGTGACTTCTTTCTCGAAGGAAAAGTGACCATAAAAACAAGACTGAAGATAACTCACAACAAACTTAATTTGACGATAATAGTTTGGTCAGCTTTAGAACAAGTTCTTCAAACACAGAAGTGGGCTTACCACCCTCTTCACAGCCAATCAGCTCTTATCCCTTTACTTACACCTTTACCCGCTCTGTACATTAACACAGTCATACTTTAACTTCATATTTATTCACTGGTTATTTTGTTCTTATGCTGCAGTTGCTCATAATCATAGTTATTATAATACATAATACTAATACTATATGCTGATGCCACTTTATCGATTTATCCTGTCATATTCTGCACTGTATCATAACAAACACTTACTGTAAATAAGAGTGTTTAAACTATTATAACTTTATATATATTTTGTGCTAAGTATATTTAAAAAATATCTAGTTTGATTGCATGTTTCTTTTTCTCTGTCTGATTAAATAGGTGCAAATATAAGTGTAATAAGAGCAGTATTCTGTCATAGGCAGTTTACCTCCAAATACAGAGATGAACAGTCCAGCAGCTGAGGATCTGTTTATGGCCCAAAGCTCAGCTCATTTGTGACAACTGTTCTGTAAAGAAATAAAAAATGTTAACAATCTGAAAACATTTCAGAAATTATTACATTCAATAAACTTAACATTTTAAATAGAAAAGACAGACATCAAACATGTAGCAGCTGTCATAACATATTTACATGGAAATTAATCATTAAGATGTGTGGTCCCTTTAGAAAAAAACAACTGTCATACCACATTGAAAGTTCACTTTTTTGTCTTCTTTATAGGTTCTGTTCATGTTTTAGAATTACATGCTGTCATAGGGTGGGCAAGTGGCCATCTCTCCTTAAAATAACATGTACTTTGTCTTGAAATATCTACACCCATAAACTTTTTGAATTACAACAAAAACGGCATTTGAAATTTAGCTGGAGAGCAGCTGAAATTAATTTTAGCCTAAAATTTATTTCAGCTGCTCTCCAGCTGATTTAAAAAGATATTGGTCTGTAGAATGGTGAGGTGATGTCAGATGTGTTGACCCAAACTTCAATACCTCTGGATAATCTTCTCAGGGGCAGTGAATACAGCACAGCAGTCAGGGACACATCTCCAAATCTTCTGCGAGGTTTGGTCAAGCCTGGAGCTAAACTCCATCATACATCAAACCAGAGTGCCTGGAAAAAACCCACACAGATATGAAGAGAAACATCCAAACAGTGCTAGCCACTGTGGTGATATCCATATTAGTTTTACATTTTCAAATAGGGAGAGGGTCCATGTAGCAGTCGTGTCAGCTGATTCTGGCTTTCACCTGGCACTGCTGGCACTACATGACAACGTTGCCCAGATGCATGTCGAGGAACCAGGTGTATAGTCACCCAGATGAAACATCATATGTGAGTCGTCAACAAGCCACATAAAGTTTGCTACGAGGGATCTCAGACCCCACTAAATCAAAATTTCTTATTAAAATACAAAAGTGCATAATTAATTGTAATGATAAGTCAGACACAAAAAAATAGTTACCTGATTCTTTGGTACTGAATTCTTAATCCAGTTTGATCACAGTACATAGAAGTCTTTCATCTGCTCTTGTCCACTCCACGAAGACACAATCATCTGTCACCTCAATCACAAGTTAACACAAGTTATTACAGTCTAGTAGTTTATCATAAACATTTTGAATTTTTTTTAATCTACAATAAAAGATACAGACAAAAAAATAATAATAATTTTGAAATTGGTTTGAAATATAAGTTAGAAATATAAGTTAGAACTTGTTTAGAATTATTAAAAACATGGAATGTCACCTGTAAATCCCTATTGCTACAACTCTATTAATTTTTTGCTATTTTATTATTAAAAGATTAACAATAATAACAACAGTAAAGGTAATTCATTAATTTAGTTTTTTGCATTTCTATGTCCCTAAAAAACAAACTCAGGCTGATAATACAATAGATCCATGTGCCACACACAGGCGGTGTGCACACAATTCATATTTATGACCTATTAAATTGATTAAATGTCACACCAAAGCTAACAAAGTTGCACCAAACCAGGTCTTAACCAGGACTAGACAAGAATTAAAGCGGTTCTGAAGCAGAGGACCCCCAGGTTACAGGTCTAAACCGATGTCACGTAGCAAGACTTCTGTTGGTCCTCCAGCGGAGGAATCCCGGATACCGCGTCCAGGGAGGAGTTTCTCGGCATCCCCCGTGTGGGCTTTGCCCCGAAGCTTTCGTCATACCAAATGTGTGTTTATTGCATAGAACTGTAGCTAATAAACATTGTTGTTAGGTGTACATTATGGTAGATGTATGTATAACGACCGTTGGCAACGGCGACGCGAGACAAAACTTCCAGGCGCATACGAGCACCCTTCTCCCGGTTACGGCCGGAGGAGGGACCCGGTCTATGCCTAACATTAGGAGTTTTATCAAAGAAGAGTAAAATGGACAGCGGATTTGTTAATAATACCCAATATTTCTCGCCTCAAATGATCTCAAAGTTAAGATTTGACTCTTGTAAACATACATTTTATAACTTATTAACTTGCCTCGTAATGGCGCCACCGCCGCGTCAGTTCTTTTACTTGCGCGACGCGAGCCAAAACCCAGCCGGCAAAGAAAGCTCTTCTCCCGGCTACGGCCGGCGGAGGGACCGGGTGTAGCCTAGCATCTGGAGCTTTAGCAAAGAAAAGCAAAATTGACAGCCGGATTTGGTAATAATACCCAATATTTCTCGCCTCAAATGGTCTCAAAGTTTAGATTTGACTCTTGTAAACATACATTTTATAACTTATAACTTGCCTCGTAATGGCGCCACCGCCGCGTCATTCTTTTACTTGCGCGGCGCGAGCCAAAACCCAGCCGGCAAAGAAAGCTCTTCTCCCGGCTACGGCCGGCGGAGGGACCGGGTGTAGCCTAGCATCTGGAGCTTTAGCAAAGAAAAGCAAAATTGACAGCCGGATTTGGTAATAATACCCAATATTTCTCGCTTCAAATGGTCTCAAAGTTTAGATTTGACTCTTGTAAACATACATTTTATAACTTATAACTTGCCTCGTAATGGCGCCACCGCCGCGTCATTCTTTTACTTGCGCGACTCGAGCCAAAACACCCCCGGCCACGAAAGCTCTTCCTCGGCTACTGCCGGCGGAGGGAACCGGTCTATGCCTAACATTAGGAGTTTTATCAAAGAAAAGTAAAATTTGACAGCGGATTTGGTAATAATACCCAATATTTCTCGCCTCAAATGGTCTCAAAGTTTACATTTGACTCTTGTAAACATACATTTTATAACTTATTAACTTGCCTCGTAATGGCGCCACCGCCGCGTCAGTTCTTCCTTGCGCGACGCGAGCCAAAACCCAGCCGGCAAAGAAAGCTCTTCTCCCGGCTACGGCCGGCGGAGGGACCGGGTGTAGCCTTGCATCCGGAGCTTTAGCAAATAAAAGCAAAATTCACCGTGGATTTAGTTATAATACCCACTATTTCTCGCGTCAAATGGTCTCAAAGTTTAGATTTGACTCGCATAGACAAAATTATAATAACATTTAACTTACCCAGTAATGGCGCAGCCGCTTCCGTTTTTTCTGTTCTCTGGCGTTTTGCTTCATTACTGCGCATGCGTCAGTGCATATGCGGTGGTACTGTACTGGGAAATTACAGTACAGTGTACCAGAAATATTCTATGTGGTTAGTTACTGTAATTTGCAATGCACCATGGGAATTATTTACTTTTTACAGTAAGTTACCAGATTATTTTTCAAATTTGTTGTAAGTTGCCGTAAAATTCCAAAATTGCCCATAATGCATTGCAAATTACAGTAACTAACCAGAAATAAAACTTCTGGTATGTTACCAGGCATTTTTGTGGTAATATACTGGGAAATTACAGCAAGGGCTAACAGTGCAGATTAAATGGAGACTGCTTGATCAGATGTGTCCTGTGGTTCCCTCATGCACCGGCAATCATAGACCAGCACACACAACGCAGAGTGAAACACACCGGTCACAATAATACACTATTTTTGTGTCATGGTAAATGTATGCTTTATTGTGAGACTGTGTTGGAGGGCCTAGGACTGGACTTAGACATTCTGGGGCTCTGACTTGGGACTTGACTTGGACTTTAGGCAACACTTGAGACTTAGTTGAGACTTTTAACAGTGACTTGGTCCCACATCTGGCCCCCGGGCCTCAGTTTGCCCAGATCTGCACCCACATCTCCTTTAATCCTGCTCACTCACAGCTCCGTTGGACAGTGTCTGTGATGTGGCCGAGCTCTCTGGTTGCTTTATCTATCCCTCAGTACTCCTCACTCTCTCCTTTAGTCCTCCAGCCCTCTCTCTTCACCCTCTCCTTTGATCCTCCTCCTCTCTGGTTGCTTTATCTTTCCCTCAGTCACTCTCTCCTTTAGTCCTCCAGCCCTCTCCTCTGATCCCGCTCACTTACAGCTCATTTGTGAAGTGGCAGCGCTCCCTGGTTGCTTGTATCTTGTCTTTTGTGCCGCTGCGCTTGAGGAGCGTTGCCAGATCTGGGGCCGTTTCAGGACATTGGAAGGGGCCCAGAGAACTTCATCCTTCCTCCGGGGCTCGGTGAATCAGCGGCGCTCACAGAGGCCAAATGGGTGTAAAGCAAAAAAAAAAAGACAGGCAGAAGGTGGCATTTGGAGAGGTTTTTTTTTTTTTCCGAATGCTAAACGCTGTGTCAGAGCGAAATGCCACAGTGTAATTTACAGGAGCAGCGAGTGTGGCCAGAGAAAGCAGGACACATTAACTCCACAGTGAGAGATTCAGTCCATAGACCCGATGACGGCCAAGAGAATAGACTCGCTGCAGTTTTCAGTCAGCACGTTCTCCATTAACTCGTCCGTCATTTAGGCTGGACCTCTGCACCTCGCAAAGTTTACATCTTTACTTATTCTGGTTTAAGGATTTTCAACATACATGTTTAAGTCATAAGGAACATGGGAAAGAGAGTACCAGAAAGAAGAAAGAGAAAGATGCAGAGAGAGAAAGAGAGAGGGAGAGAGAGAGAGGAGAGAGAAGAAAGAGAAAGACGAGGAGAGAGAGGGAGAGAGAGAGAGGAGAGAGAAGAAAGAGAAAGATGCAGAGAGAGAAAGAGAGAGGGAGAGGGAGAGGAGAGAGAAAGATGAGGAGAGAGAAAGAGAGAGGGAGAGAGAGAGAGAGGAGAGAGAAGAAAGAGAAAGATGAGGAGAGAGAGAGAAAGAGAGAGGGAGAGATAGAGAGGAGAAAGAAGAAAGAGAAAGATGAGGAGAGAGAGAGAAAGAGAGAGAGAGAGGAGAGAGAAGAAAGAGAAAGATGCAGAGAGAGAAAGAGAGAGGGAGAGAGAGAGAGAGAAGAAAGAGAAAGATGAGGAGAGAGAAAGAGAGAGAGAGGGAGAGATAGAGAGGAGAGAGAAGAAAGAGAAAGATGGAAAGAGAGAGGGAGGGAGAGAGAAGAAAGAGAAAGATGAGGAGAGAGAGAGAAAGAGAGAGGGAGAGATAGAGAGGAGAAGAAGAAAGAGAAAGATGAGGAGAGAGAGAGAAAGAGAGAGAGAGAGAGAGAGAGAGAAGAAAGAGAAAGATGAGGAGAGAGAAAGAGAGGGAGAGATAGAGAGGAGAGAGAAGAAAGAGAAAGATGAAGGGAGAGATAGAGAGGAGAGAGAAGAAAGAGAAAGATGAAGAGAGAGAGAGAAGAAAGAGAAAGATGAGGAGAGAGAGAAAGAGAGAGGGAGAGATAGAGAGGAGAGAGAAGAAAGAGAAAGATGAGGAGAGAGAAAGAGAGAGGGAGAGAGAGAGAGAGGAAAGAGAAAGATGAGGAGAGAGAGAGAAAGAGAGAGGGAGAGATAGAGAGAGAGAGAAGAAAGAGAAAGATGAGGAGAGAGAGAGAAAGAGAGAGGGAGAGAAGAAAGAGAAAGATGAGGAGAGAGGGAGAGAGAGAAGAAAGAGAAAGATGAGGAGAGAGAGAGAAAGAGAGAGGGAGAGATAGAGAGGAGAGAGAAGAAAGAGAAAGATGAGGAGAGAGAGAGAGGGATAGAGAGGAGAGAGAAGAAAGAGAAAGATGAAGAAAGATGGAAAGAGAGAGACAGAGAGAGAAGAAATAGAAAGACAAAGAGAGAGAGAGGAGAAAGAAGATGAAAGACCAAAAGAGAGGGAGAAAGGCAGAGAGATTGAAGGAGGGAGCAAGAAAGAGAGAGTTGAGGGAAGGAGGACAGAAAAAAAGCAGGAGAATAGAGAGGACGAGAGAGAGTGAGAGAGAGAAAGAACAGAAAAGAGAGATGAAAAAGAAGAAAAGAAAGAAAGAAGGGGAAAGAGAGATTTGAGTGAGGGAGGACAGAGGTAAGCAAGAGGAGAAAGTGAGAGGAAAAGAGAGAGAGAGGTAAGAGAGCAGAGAGCGAGAGAAAAAGAGAGAGGGAGAAAAAGCAAGAGGAGAGAGAGAAAGAAGTGAGAACAGAGAGAGAGAGAGAAGAGGAGAGTAAGAAAGAGTCAGGAAGAGAAATACTCATAGAGGGAGGGAGAGAAAAAGAGAGTTGAGAAGGGAGGAGAGAAGAAAGAGAGAGAAGAAAGCAAGGGAAGAGAGAGGAGAAAGGAAAGAGAAAGAAAAAAGTGAACAAAACCTTTTTAGATAATGTTGTGTGAGGCTGGGACAGTACATTGTTTAATGATTGTAAAGCCACTGTAAAAAAGTCAACTTCAATGTCTGTGTTGATAGAACTTGACAATGTGAGTCAAAGACTTTCAGCTTCAATGTTTAAATCATAAAGAACATAGAAGAGAGAGAGAAGAGAGGGAAGAAAGAGAAAGATGAAGAGAGAGAGAGAAGAAATAGAAAGATGAAGAGAGAGAGAAGGAAGAGAAAGATGAAGAGAGAGAGAGAGAGAGAGAAGAAAGAGAAAGATGAGAGAGAGAGGAAGAGAGGGAAGAAAGAGAAAGATCAAGAGAGAGAGAGAAGAAAGAGAAAGATGAAGAGAGAGAAGAAAGAGAAAGATGAAGAGAGGGATAGATAGAGAGAAGAAAGACAAAGTTGAAGATAGAGAAGAAAGAAAGACCGAAAGAAAGAGAGAGG